>OZ018321.1:173185554-173558054 GCA_963969495.1 Ceratothoa steindachneri
ACAACCCAGTTTGTTCGACTTCAATACGACTTGTGTTAATTGCTCGGCCAATTTAATAGACTTTTTTATAGATCGCGGTCTCATTTTAAAAGCAAAGATTTGCCACAGGTGTGAAAAAGAAGCGCAGCTCGATCATAAAAGTGAAAGGTGGAGATAGTTTAGCTTTTATCGAGAAGTGAGTATATTATTAGGTAATTTAAGACGACGATATCGCAGCCGACATTTTGCAATCGCCTTTTGCATTCAAAGCTAATGTTAGCCTTTCAAATTAGGAATATTACGAGGTCTTTTTTAAATATGTGGGATTGGGTACGGGGGACGAAGGCACCCCCTTCGGAAAGTAACTAAAACATGTTTTTTTGGCGGTAATAGCCTAAATTAGGCAACATTATCGTCTTTGTTATTTTGATAAACGTACTATCGGCTCTGCATGTTTAGCGAAATAATAAAACCAGTAGGCGTCACCTCCTTTAGGCTATTTCCGCCCAAAATTAACATTTTTATTTACTTTTGAACTGAGGGGCTTCGCCTTATGACGTCTGATGCATTAAGGCCTAAATCGTAGGCCCCCATCATTCAGCCCTAAACTGAACTATTACCCGGACTGGATCCTTAGAGGTGAAGGGGCGAACATTAGGGTGAGCCAAAATCAAAAGTGTTCGGACTACAACGCGGAACTCGGCAATTCATGCTGAGGAAATAATACTAGCAAAATCTAAGTCTTGTAGCATAACATCTTCATGTCGCGCAAACGCTTTGAAGTTTGCCCCTATTGCACCACCCCATGCAAAGAAGACATGGTTCTGCCTCGTCCAGTTTGCAGTGCAAAAAGTGGTTTCAGTATTGTTTTATGTTATGGAGAGAGCTCTGTCTTATTCTCCTGTTTATTGACTTTTTTCTCTTTTACAGATGTCTTCCATGAGGTCCGCTGACAAGTTATGGCTCCTAAGAGCTATGTGGTACTGCGTTTTGCAGTACCACGCAAATCTAAACCCACATGATTTGACGTTCTCAGTTATCCAAGCCGAATATTCCGATCATTTATCCGTATGATATCCACAAGAAAGTACGGCGTCTGCACAAAAAGTACAACGGATTGAAGAAATCAAAATCCTGGACAACAGGGCAAGTTGAGGAAAACCGAGCCAATTTCGTTGCTTCCCTGAAAAGTTTGTTTGATGTAGCACATCTCAACGCCATGTACTTGATCAAGATCAAGGAGGTCCGTGAGTTCCTTGAAGCTCAAAGGAAGCCGGATAGGCAGGAGAAAATGGGTGGTGTGGATCCGGTCTGGGTGGAAAAAGAGAAACGGACACAGCAGCTGGGGGACGATGAAAGAACTCGAGCTGCAACGGAGAGTCAAGCGTTCGTAGAAAGGAAGGCCACCGTTGAACTCAAGTCTTCGACCTCGCCCGCTTCGTCTGAAGAGCAAAACGTGATAGTAACTCCTCCTCCAAAACGATCCTGCCGTGCATCATCGCAGAAGAAAATCATTTCCCCGCAAGTTTCTGATGTTCTGGACCGGCCCAACATAATTGACCGTCAAGCTGTACACGTGTTGCTTCCCTTCGCGGACGAACGAACACTGAAGAATTTTCATTGAGCGCGAGCACGATGAATCGGCAGCGAAGACGTCATCGCCCGGAAAAGGTGGCAGAGCTGAATGAAAACTTTGCTCCTGATGTACCGCTCACACTCCACTGGGAGTGTGAGCGACAAATCACTGACGATAAACACCATGCATTTTGTTATATCATAGTGGGCTATTCTGATCGAATTCGAGCGCTGTGCTTCGACAAAACGGTGATGAATATGGGATCTAAGGATGTAGTGTGCGTTCAACTGCAGCAAATCTTTGATAGAGATCTGCTGCATCTGTCCTGTTGCCATCATTTGCTTGAAATTCTGCTGGAACTTGTTCTAGACCCTCATCCCAGAAGCATCTCAAAGTCCAGATATTGCTGCCTTTGTCCGTTTTCGAGAGTTCTGGGACTTTGTTGATCAAGACCAGTACAGGACAGCAAATGAGGAGCGCAAGGAGGACTGGGTGGACGACATCCTCAAACTCTGCTAAGGCTACCTCCGACAGATCCACCCACGTGACGACTACCAGCAACTGCTAGAACTAGCCATTGTGTTACTTCTAGAATCCATCATGGACGCAAAAAAATCTCTTTCCACAAGCCGATTGGAGTCCATCGGGCTTGATGGATGGCAAGAGCGATTTACACTCTGAAAATGTGGATCTTCGCGCCTCAGTTCGCAGAATACAAAAAAAAGCGGCCCTCCACTTCACACGCAGTGTGAAGTGTTTAGCAAAAGCACCAACAATAAACCTTGACCTTTACAAAGTCGTCGCGAAAGAAACGAAAAAGGCGATCAGAGAGTCAGGGCTGAAAGCGTTGGGACGTCACATGTGGTACGTGTCTTGTGCTTTTTAATGATTCCGCTCTCCTTGCAAGAGAAGCGGAATGTTGTTGCCAAACTCCTAAGCTTGGAGGCATCAGAGGAACGTCTATCCAAGGTTCGCGTCGAAGAGGCTGACTGAGACAACAAGACCGTTGCCTTTTTCGTCACGAAAAAACACTAAGAAAATCACTGGATCTGCTGGAAATTGACAAAGGGTTTCTTGACGTCGATCCTGCCCTGTGTGGAGACAAACCCCATATACCTGCCTGGGGCAAGGCGAGTAGGTGGCCTTCTCGGCACCAACGATGCCGCGGAACGAGGGGTTGCTCTGCTGCAGAATTTCACTAAGAACCGCCGTACGAAGTCAGAGGACCAGCTGCAATGCCTCCTGCATGTTGTTGAAGAGCACAAAAAAATGTATCCGACGGCCAAGAAAGGAATCCTGACGAAGTCAAAGCACTGATTACTGATTTGTGTAATATGACGCAATTTCTCCATCCATTAAGAAAAGTATGGTGACTGCGTGATGTGAAGATACCGTCCAATAAAAAAGAAATTTCTCTTATTTTTTTCTGTTAGAAAAGGAAAAGAATAAAAAGTTACGCGTTAATATCATTTCATTTTGAAAGTACACCCCTATTGACGTGATGCACCCTAGCGAACATATATATGTAATGGAGGAAAGGACAGATGTAAGTGGTGCCTATTGGGGTAGAGAGGATCTATAGAACATTTGATTGGGAAGTGTGGGGGCCACAGTCTTTAGAGGGATAAATTCAAAGAAGAATTGATGATGGAGCTGGAAGGAGGTGTAGAGAAGGGAGGATTATGGACTGAGTGTGGTGCTAGGATTTGAGTGTATAAAAAAGATATAGATGACAAGAGAATAAGAATAGTAAGGGCAACAAAGAAATTTCTGCAGTATATGTGGAAGATGAGAAATGAATAAGGCTAATTAATTATTTTTCTCCATAGAAAATAAATGCATATACCGATACAAAGGGTGGCTCAACAACCTGTTTATTTAAAAATAGCGGGGTGTGTGAGACTTTCCACAATTAAAGGTGGGATATGTCCCCATTTCAAAATTACGTTAAAAATGATAATTTTTGCGAGAAATAGCCTAAAGAAGGAACCGCTATTATCGTCTCACTTTACTCCAGGTGATATGAGACTACGATATCGCCGTCATTCCCAGGCTTTTAGAACCTTCTAATAAATAAAAGTTATACATAGTACTTTGCTTTAATTCCTTTTAACAAAATTGGTTAATTAAAAGTTCTTCCGTTCACTTAAATTGAATTACAAATGATGAATATATGGGGAGGGTACTTTGTATATATTATTCTTTTAACAAACTTATACATCTATCACTATCCTATAATGATTTGTCCTTTATTCTAAAATCTTTTGTTTATTTACTTGTTCCTGAGAGCGCGAGCGGTGGGGGAACAACCCTCCCCATATAGTAGTACGGCTCTTGAAACTTTGAAACTGGCTTCCAGTAACCAAACATATACGAATAAAAAAAATACATAACGAACGATGAAACACACCGATATTTTTCAATTTTGAGCGAAAAACAACAAGCAAAAACACCTGAGTCGCTAATGTAAAAGATTATGTACAATTGTACCCATTGATTTACCATAAGTAAGTTAAAATAAATTTAGTGAAAAAAATCAAACGGAAGTAGATATGGAAAGCATAAATGACAAGTGTATCACTTGCAAGAAGAAAATAAAGGAGAGGGATAAGGCGATATTATGTAACATATGAAATGGCTATCACGAGAAGATGTTAAGCTACTTTGATGCTGTTCTGAATGTAGAAATAAAATAAGAAATATGGGATCTTTTCTGTTTGGCGGCAGGCGGATGTTTAGTACCAAATTTTCGCCAACGATGCAGTTTTGAGTGCTGAATACGAATATAACATTTATTCAGGGGAGAAAGGAAAGGAGGTATTAAAAAAAACAAAATTTAATGCACACTGGTTTAGAACATTATTCTATAAACAATTATGATTATATACTGGGGGCTGTGCCCCCCCAGACGCCCCCAATTGATTGAAACTCAAGATCATCGTAGGGGAGTCCCTCCGAAGTGTTAAACCCCCCACAAGCAGTCCCCTTGAACTTACTCCAACAAGGTGAAACATATTGGAACACGGACGAAATAGTTTGCTTTCGTACCAAATTTTCGCCAACGTTGCAGTTTTGAGTGCTGAATACGAATATAACATTTATTTTTTGGAGAAATGAAAGGAAGTAAATTTATGTAGCGAAAACGCAATAGAAATGAAAATTTCTTTAAAAAAATATTATGGGATATATCTAAATACAAATGAATGTTTGAACAAATAATAAAAGAACTGAACAATAATATTGGGAAATCATATGGCAGTTTAAGTGCGTTTCATTTCCCTTTCTTTTTTGCCCAAAGGTTTCGGACAAACCAAAATTTACCGTTTGAAATTTCTTTTATTTTAGATACTTCCTTTCATTTCTCCAAAAAAGAAATGTTATATTCGTATTCAGCACTCAAAACTGCAACGTTGGCGAAAATTTGGTACTAAACATCTGCCGCAGGCAGATGTTTTGCACCATGAACATGCTCGAATTACTGTATTTATTGAAGCGTCATACAGATCTACATCAATTCTTCACTTTTGAAAACAATTTGACTTATTGTAATATCAGAGGCGTATTCAATACCCTTGAGCTGACCTATGGACCAAATGAGTGGAAGTTATTCATAGATGCATCTTTTTACAGCATAAAAATGGTTTTGTTGCACTCAGTCATTTTAAGAGAGACATATGAGAACCTTGCGTTTATCTAGAGTGCTTAAGTTACAAAGAGCATGAGTAGCTAATTTGTGCCGACCCGAAAGTAGTAGCCCTACCTAATGGGCTACAAAGGGGAAGTATTATTGTAGGCGAAGGGTCGAGTGCACACAAACTTGGCCTCATATGTGCGTATCCAGATACGTACACAAGCAAATGGACTCGCACTCAAATCTTTCCCCCCTAGCATTGGTCACTACCAGACTTGGTGACATGCAGGTGTCCCATCCCTCCTCTCCCCTTCCCCCTCTCCCTCTCCCAAATACGTTGTCAGTGACCTTTTTTGGAAGGATTCAGAGTCTACACACACACACTGGAGCTTTCTAAGGCATGGACTCGCACTCAAGTCTCCTCCCCCCCCTCCCCCCTAGCATTGTTCACTACCAGCCTTGGTGACATGCAGGTGTACCCTCCCCCCACATACCCCCACAACCCCCTAATACTTTGAGCGTTTTGAATTTTCAGGATTTTTCTTGTATTAACATAACCGTGGAGTTGCCATTTAACCTTTTACAATTCTTTGATTGGCCCGTCGATTTGCCATCTGTTTAAATCATTTGTCGTCTATCATATTATAGTTAATTTGAGTTTATTTTTAAATAGTATATCGCAGAATAATAACTTACCTTCAATTTTTTATTGTAGTTCTACTTCCTTTAATTCAAGTATATTTTATATGAGATTGTTTTTATATTCTTAAATATGTCTTTGATTTTATCAATTACCTCATTTTTAATATTATTCTTTTTGCTTACTATTACCTTAATCTGACGAACTAGTTCAATGTTTTGTTCCTTTAGATTCATTACTTACTTAGGTTTACTTATGTGGTTTCTACACACAGGTCATATGACCTCTATATCCAGATCAGAATCCTCTTCGTACGATGCGGCTTGTAGAAAGGTGGTCTGGGGAGGCTCGACGTAGAGGTACTTGACATGTTGATTCGTCCAAAACTTGCCTAACTGTCTTTAGAAGGAGGCGACACTAAAAGTGGTGACAATGGTGTCTGGTAGGCTGTTCCAAGTGTCTACGATCCTAATTCAGAATTGCTATTGCCTAAGTTGGGTTCGATTCCTTTCCTTGAAGAGTGCATATTGGCTGCCACGTCTATTCCCTTCCCTTCTGGTCATCTCAATGTTAGTTTCCGTGTCCATTTTTGCTGTTAGTACCTATTTTGTAGGCCTCAATCATGTCTACACGCCAGCGACGGTACGTTAACTTGGTAGGCCCACTTTCTGTAGTTGTTCTGGGTACGCAAGATTTCTTAGTCCAGGAATCATCTTGGTAGCCCTCCACTGTATGTTTTTTACAGCGGTCACATCCTTCTTGCGATAAGGTGACCACATCGGTTGAACGTACTCCACATGTGGCCGGACCATAGCTTTAAACAAGCATCTGAATGTGTATACATTCATGTGCTGGAATGTTCTATGGATCATCCCCATGATTTGATTCACCTTGGTAACCTTTTCCTGGATGTGAGCTGCAATAGTAAGGTGGCCATCAGTCTGAACTCCAAGGACCTTCTCCTGAACTACTCTCTCTATGGTCATCTGGGTACCATCTACTGCCACCAGAGTGTACTAGGTTGTGTATCTTGAGATGTTTACATTTCTGTGGGTTAAAATTCAGCATCCACTCCTGAGACCAAGTATGCAAGGTGTCCAGATCCACTTGAAGAAGTTGTGTACTTACTTCGTTTGACTTAATCTCCATCCAGATCTTTGTATCATCTGCAAAACATCGTTAATGTGCTCGCTTTTCGCAAACTGGAGAGAGATCACTCTACCCCGGCCAGGGTCTGCCCAATTGCTCTAACTTACTGCGTGTGCAAGGTGATAGAGAAATTGGTAAATGTTAGATTAGCCTTTTTTCTGGACAGCGGAGGCTATCTGTTTTCTGCACAGTACGGGTTCCGCGAGTTCCCTCCACGTCAGATGCTCTGCTCCGATTATAAAAAGGCCATCTGCAAGGCCTTCCTTCGTAGACAGCACTAAGCCACGGTGTTTTTCGATCTGGAGAAGGCCTATGATACCGCATGGCGATACGGTATCATGGAGACTCCACACAACGGGGGCGAGGGGACGCCTCTCAATGTTTATATCTGAATTTTTGCGAGAGCGTTGATTCCGCGTATGGGTGGGGGGGGGAGCCCTCTCTTGCTCAATAGAGCAGGAAGAGGGTGTCCCGCAGAAAAGTATCCTCAGTGTCGCACTCTTTGTCCTGAGCATCAACGGCATCATCTCAGTGCTGACGAAATATGTTCTTGGTAAGCTCTATGTGGGCGACCTCTTGATCTCTTTTGGTGCGGCCCAGATGCTAACTCTGGAGCGTCGACTCCAACAGGCATTGAACCGCGTTTCTCGCTATGCCGAAACGCACAGTCTTCGGTTTTCATTGGCCAAGACTAAGGTGGTACAATTCTGGCGCCATTCACGGCTAGACCTTGACCCAGACATGTTCTCAATGGGGTGCGCCTAGAAGTAATAGACTCGCAGCGTTTCCTTTGTTTTGTATTTGACCGATGCCTCACCTCGGAGGCTCATATTCGCAACCTTAGGGTCTCTTGTACCAGCTCCCCGATCTACCAATGAAAACATTTATATTCAGCAATGATTTGCATGAACAGTTCAAGCTATGTCAAAAAAGAGAAAACTCCTTTCTTTTGGTCGATTTTGAGTATTGTTGGAGAAGGCCTCTTAATCGATAGGTACAAGGGGCGGTTTCCCTTCTCTTCCGTTCCCTTCTCTGTACACAACAACCTAAAGAGAGAAACGAAAAATTTTGAAATTTGTGAAATATATGTCAGTCATATCCTAAATGAAATATTATAAATTTGTTGGTGCCGCAGTCGTTTGCTCGGGTACCTTTCTAATTTGAATCTAAACTCAACGGAAATGAAAGTAAAGTTCACTTTATGCCAAAAATTTAAAAATTTAGCGAGCCACCTAAATTCTGTGAAACTTGGCTTCTTTTCCCAAGAAAAACTTTCACTCGCAAACTTAAAAACTTAAAAATTTCCTTACTTTCTTAAATATTATCGTGAGAAAGATAAGAAAAACTCGGATTGAAATCCGTTTCACGCGAACATATTCTAATTTACGAGCTATAAGGGCCCTGACTGTAGAGTGCAGCTTGTGATCTTTAAATTCTACCTCGCAAAAAACAAGGGTTCGAGGCCAACGATACAAAATTACTGGTGACAGGAACACGACTGACGAAACTATGAAATTATTTCTTAAAAAATAGCCTTGAGTTTCTTAAAAGTTTAAATATAAGTCTTCAGTTAAAATTTGAACCAGTTGGTCTTAATATTTAGTGAGTTAATTCTCCAAAGGGTTTTATTTGAGGAAGAATAGTTTATGACGGATCAAATTTTTATACAAATCTTAACTTACGAGGAAAGTCGTCGATGTTAGCACCGTACCAACTAAGCGGCCGTAGTCGCTCGGAAGCAGATCATTCTATTTCTCTTCCGCGGAGTTTTGAGGAAGGCGTTCTCGATTCCATTCGAGGTTCAGGTTGCAGGCGTAGGGCTCCTACATACTTAGAGACAGTTCATCCATTTGTTTTTGCACTGTTAAAAAACTTAATTTTAGTCACCGATTGGAAAATAAAAGGTTGAGCGGATTGGAGAGTTATCGCTCCTCATTTCTTCGAATGCTGGCGTGACGGCGACTGCGTAAAAAGTGTGTGACTTCCTTTTATTTTTGTTTTCTTGGACGTAAATTAGTTTGAGGTTGGTTGTTCCATGATCAGTTTTTTTTCTTTTCTTCGAAAGAGTTAATTAGGTGGGCTTTGTGGAAAATGCAAGTCGACGAATTTCAGATGGATTGATTAATATAGGAAAATTGGAGTTAATTTAAGAGATGTGACAGAGAAACAAAGTTGACCTTTTCAACTGTTCAAATTTCATCTAAAGCCCCTAAATGGAGAGGGAAACTATGAAATCACAGAAAAATGTAAATATTAAACATTAAAAATTGTAAGCGATTCAATATTTTTTATACACAGCGCCAGGGGCGCTGGTAGGGTCCACTGCCTTACTTCTTTATCGATCCCTTGTTCGTTCAAAGTTCGACTAAGATTGCTACTTTTATGCATCCACAGCCGAGCGTGTATTGCGGAAGGTGGTTTAGATCCACCACACTGTCCTCCGCCTTCATCATTCCCATTGGGAGCTTACTTGTCGATACTGGGGAGATACCAGTTGCTCTGCGAGCTTGGCGCATCCCTCAATCGACAGCAGCTCTCATTGCATCCACAGCTGATCTCGACTGTGCCTATGCCGTCGAAAGAAGACAGTAATACCTTAAGTCCTTTGGGTTTTAGGGCTAGGAAACTCCTTTGAGAGCTAGGTATGACTCTTGGGACAGTAGCGCCCTTGTTTCTGCCCTGAACACCACCCTGGAAGGTACCACCTTTAACTCTTTTTCGCCTCTTCTTCCAAAGGTTCTACAGCGCCGTGAGTATTACGTTCGGTCAAGATTAACTACTGCTGTGTTCCTGGACATGTATGAATTGCGGGGAATGAGGGCGCCAAAGAGTCTGCGAGGACTGGGCGACCAGACCAGCGTTTCGCTCTTCCTCACACCGATTACATGGCAGGAATACAAGCTACTTTTCAAAGAAGATAGGAGTCGTTGAGGGTAATTTAAAGTTGCATACATTTATGCAGCTACTGTCTAATTGAGATACCCAACAATGCCACGATGGCTTCAGGTTGATTTTGTCGTCTCCGAATTGGACACACTCGTGAGACGAACCGCCATTTGATGCAGCGGTCCTTCTGTAAGGGGCATGGCGATTTGCCGTGCTGACGGGACTCAGGGCTCCGCCCGGCCCCAGCTTAGCCTCTTCTTTTTTCTGACATCCTCTCTTCTTACTCTGTTTCCTTACCTTCCAGGTTTTTAACCTGCTTTACCGCTACCTTCAACTTCTTCACATCCCCTTTGTTTCTCCTTTCACTATCTATCATTTTTTACGCCGTGCCTAACATGGAGCCGCTGTACCGATGGGCTGCCGGGTCACTAGGGGAAGGAGTGACCTGAAATGGAAGCAGCTGGTTCTGCTTGCCCCAGATTTACCCCTCACAGAGTGCGATACTGCGTAGGGTGATGAGCGTGTGCATCCCGTGAATTACAAAGGGTCACCATGCCCAATGATAAGTCAATACAAAAAATTACCCTTTCCCTTCCCCTCTACCATCACCGGAGCCGCCTTCTGGCAGCTGCACTGAAAAAAAAGGAGGTTCACCACATGTGCTCTGTCAGGGCCCAAACCAAATTTCTTCTACCGGAGAGGATGCGTACTCCTCTCCTTTGCCTACGGGTACAGGGGAGTCCCCCCACCCCCTTCTCTGTCATTTATTCCAATAGCAGTCCCCCATTTACCATCCAAGAGAATTGCCAAGAAAGCAGGAAGGCGGCCAATAATTGACCGACCGCTCCTGGTTGGGGCGGCTCGATAGGACCAACCCCATTAGAGGAGAAAAGGACGCTAGGGCCCGTCGGCCCGTGCCCCTTAATGTCTTGCAGGTGTGCGCAACAAGTTTACATGGTCTATATGTACCTGCCCCCCTCTCTTCCTAGACGGATGTCGGTTCGCCGGCATTGGAAGATAAAAAAAAAGAACCTCGAATGCGATTTGTGATGTAAGAGGGGGGGGGGCAAATAATGTTCCCCATGAGATGGACTTGGTCCATGAGGTGCCCAACCTCAGATAGTAGCTCTTTTCATGGGGTCAAACCTGAGCTTGATGCCAAACAATTAACCCAAGTCCGCCCCTGTGCAAGGACCTCCTCAGACAGCCCCCTAGGCCTTACAAGGAGAGGAGGGATCTCTTCCCCCGGCTGGTGCCCCTATGACATCGAAGACCTTCTCCATTTCAGACAAAGGTCTTGCTGAGGTTGGTCAATCTGGCCTAGGAGCTCCTACCGGTGGAGGAGAGAAGCCCTTTCATTTCCCGCCCTCCTCTCCTAAAAAAAACTAAAAAGACTCTAGGCTCCTCTCCCTCTGCGGGAGCTACGGGTACGGACGGGTCTACTGCCGTTTCGGTAAGCATCCACGCGAAGATCGGCACGTCTGACCACGTTGCTACCCCAGGTGGGGATTCCCAGACGAAAACCTTGATTACATTGAGGCCCCTCATTCTGAGCCTACCTGGCGTTTTCGAGCCCACTGGCTTCAAACGCTTTCTTGTTATTCGCTCCACTGATGGCAGCATGTTGGCTAAGGGCAACATGATCCATCAGAGGAGAGCTATAGCTAGTGTGATAGGTAGATAGCCGAAGGTGACCCGTTTCTCGAAAGGGAGCCTTTTGGCTAATGCGTCGAATCCCTTCGATGCAGCCATGATTAGTGCCCTTAGGACAATTTATTGCACGCCTGAAGGTTACGAACGACCTTGCAGGACGAGGAATAGCTTCAGTTCCTCTTGAAGCTTTCCTCGCCTCCACACGAAAGCTTTCCCCCAAAAAAACGAAGGCGGAATTCAAGAAGAAGGTGTTGGAGTAGGGAGAAGAGAAGAAGCTCTTTGTTTTCGCAGGAAATCAGAAGTCCATGCATGTATCGGTTACATTATTGATAATAATTAATTGTCTTGTGACATAATTGTTGATATATTGATGGAAATTTTGGTTGAATCTTAGAGGAGCTATCAAAACATTTTTTGCGCGCGACCATTAAATATTGCCTAACTTTCATAAAAATTTGATGGAATCAATTTCATTTGACAAGGAACCAGAGCAGCATGTACTGGACTTGATATCAATAATTTGATGTAGGTACTACTAGTACTAGCCTAATGCTCAGGTTTCTAGACTCCAACGTTAAGGTAACAGTTTTCCATGCAATTCATAAATAGCGCTCGCATTGTCCATTCCCAGTAGATTAGTAAGGTGTCGAACGATTCGTTTGAACCCCTTTCTTGTGCCAAAATTAATTTATTTGGCAGACATGAAAGAAGTACCTCGATCCAAATGCATGTACCCTGGTAACCAGAAGAGAGAAAACAAAGTAGTAAGACTGTATAACAGTTGATGAAGAAATATCCTTACAATGAAAGGAAAAGGAGAAACGCAAGTATTCGTCTACCATAATTAATAAATACTTATTGGGAGAAGAAGAAGGTAGTGGCCCTTTAAAGTCTAGGCTGATTCGATCAAAAGGGCGCATTGAATAGATAACATTCGACACGTTTTTGCCACCTGATACCACTCGCTTAACGTTATCTACAGAATAAGGCAAGTTTCATACTCTAATAAAATGGTGAAATCGTGTAATACCAGCAGGTCTGTTGAGCAAACCAGGACGATGTATAACTTCCTAGAAAAGGGGCAGCAACTCTAAACACCATCTAGCAAGCTTTCTGTTCTTTATTTATCTCTTATGACGTGAATCAAACTTGTGGGATACAGATTTTTTATCTGTACTTAAGATAAACTTACGGCCGAAAATAAAATGACGCCACCTTTTGATCGCCTCAACAGTAGCACAGTCCGCTTTTCCAACAGAGCAGTGATTTCTCTTGTAGTAATTTATGGATCTCAAAAAAATGGCAACGGGTCATCCATTCTGGGTCAGAGTGTCCTCAATGGCGCTATTTGATGGATGTTTCCCGTGTAAATAGCAAATTTGTATCTATTTTTGCCCTAACAGCGTTAATAATAGCTAATTTTAATTCCTCGATAGCATATGTAGCTTCTTCAGAAAGTGGAAACAGGCAATTAGTTAGGGAACGAATTCATTAAGAAAATCTTGGAACCCACCGCTAGTATTATGCAAGCTATCTGACTAATCGAGATAGTGATTCTTGGCTGGATGGTACTGGCAAATTCTTGAGAGCGGCAAGGTATGAAGGATCTGTGTGAAGTTCATTCTGGCGAAGTTCACCGTAAGGGGCACGGCGATTTGACTTCCTGGCCGCCATGCTGACGGGACTTAGCCTCTTCTTTCTGACAACCTGTGCTTTTACCCTATTTCCTTACTTTTCCTACAATCTCGCCCATAACATTCTCTGTTCGGCATCTAATTTCACAGGGCAGACGCCTACCAGCTTCCTCTCACCCAACTATCCCGGATCGACGCTGAGAAGGGAGGGAACATCGTTCTATTCTTGAATGGGAACCTTTTGGCGAATGCGTCAAGTTCCTCGGATGCGGCCATGATTAGTTCCCTTCGGGCAATTGATTGCATGACTGTGAATGTGACGCCGCACTCTTCCATGAACTTCGTGAAAGGAGTAGTTTTTGCGAAGGAATTCTTGGACTACTCCATAGATGACATCACTTTAGAGCTGGCCGACCATGGGGCGATTAAGATCGAACGTGTGATAAGAGAACAGGGAGGGGCCTCGAGACCCATCCCTACAATCTTCATTACGTTCGACTGTGACAAGCTTCCTAAGTAGATGCGTACTGGTTGGTATTGCTACCGCGTCAATGCATTCGTGCCACCTCCGCGGAGGTGCTACTACTGTTATCGTTTCGACCATGCTAATCGCTCGTGCAGACGCGCAAAGTCAGGGTCATTCTAACCTGTGTAAGTTGCTCCATGCTGCACACGTTAAGTGCAAATCGTGTTGAGTCAAGTATGTCAATTGCGGAGAGCCGCGCCCCGCGTTATTCAAAGCATTGCTGTGCGTATCTCCTTGAGAAGGAAATCCTGGCCGTTCAGGCATAGAATCGGCTCTCATTGTTGGTCCAGGCGCGCCCGGAACTTCCGGGTACATCCTACTCCTCAATATTAAGAAATACACCCTCTGCTCCTGGACCCTCCAGCCCTACGAGCACGGTCGTTTCCGCGCCCATTCGGAACCCTTCTGCGGGTTCTACCCACCCCGAGCGCTCCCCTGGTTGAGCTTGCAGCACAAAGGGTTCACACCCAGCCCCGCTAGGAGACATGGTACACCTTTGTCTGACTCTAATATTGTTCTCAATCAATCCTGTTTCTATACTTTCAGAACGACTTTCACTTTACTATTTTCATATAATTTTCTTGCAATAAAAGATTTCTATCAACTCTATCGAAGGCTTTCTTTAAGTATATCTAGAAAGCTAACATTAGTACATTCCCTCGTTTTTTTACTGTTTCTATTATATTCTGGAGAATATAAAGATTGTCTGTGGCTCCTCTTTAATCTCTAATTCCATTTTGCTCATCACAGAATTACACGGGCGATATTTTTCAGTAAGAGTGATTGTCATGTAGAATAGCCTGGCAGATGCAGTTATCGTGTCACCAACCTTAACTGTATTTAAGAGTAAACTAGCCACCTCGGTCAAAATGTACATGAATATTAACCCCCTACAGAGTAATAACAATGTATTCACATATAATATTCATAATTAACTATCCTAATTGTAATACTACGAGTATAATCTAGTCATTAAATAGTGCAATCAACACACCTTCCAGCAGATGATCATAAGTTTTAATACAATAGAAAATTCTTAACCTTCATTCTGCTGGCGTGATGGCACTTATGAGGTAGCCCTCTGGTGGAACCCATCCAGGTAAGATACCAAATATCTCTTCATGTTTATCCCACTTATTCAGCTTCTTGATAATAATGTTGATAAACATCTTTCTTACAACTCATTATGGCTGTAGCTATCTATCAGTTATTTGTCCTTATTACTACCTTTGTGTAACAAATTAATCCTACTTTGCTGCTAAGTCACCATACTCACCACAGCTTACTACTAGGCTATATTAAAAAAAAAACAAATAACAATATGTAAATAACAAATAACGATAAAAAAGGACAAAGGCTAAAAAAACAACAAAAAAGAAAGGAAGGAAAAAAGCAACAGGAAGGAAGCAGGCTCCGGTGTCGGGGGTAGGCCTGCCTTCCCCCGTTGCAGAAACATGTTACCAACAACAAAGTTAAATGAAGTGCAGGACAGCTTTCTCCAAAAGCTTGTATAGTCCGCAAGTTTGTGTGCAACAACCAGTCCCTAGTACAAGGGCCACCAGTAGCGACCCCGCTCGTCCAGGTATCGGGACAGGTAACATGCGCGAATATCACCTGGACTGGAACATTTAAAAAGAATGTGCTGAACAGAATGGGGGACAACGCAGTAGTCACAATAAGGCTCAGGCGAGCGCTCCATTAAATGGCATTGCGTCCCGACAGCGTGTTCAATTCGGATACGAGAGAAAGCAACCTAAAGCCGTTGCGGCATAAGGGGTAAGTCCATGTGAACAGTTGCGGGGCAATAGCACGCAAATTTAAGTTTCCGTCGACCGTCTCACATCGGCTAGGCCAAGCACCACGAATTCCTGCAATATAATCGGTGTGAGGAAGAGCGAAATGCTGGTCTGGTCGACCAGTACTCACGGACTCTTGGGCGGCCTCATCTGCACTCTCATTCCATACAAATCTTACATGTCTATGAACTCAACAGAAATCAGCAATGGATGCAGTGAGACGCCAGGCGCGCTCATACAGGCGAATAATGAACTGTGCACGGCACAGAGCGAGTGGCATCTCTCCAGCAGCGACAAGTAGCCTCTCAATGGGGAACGTGCGGAAGGCACCGGACGCCAGACGAAGGACGGTGTGGTGGATCGCGTCCACCTTCCGCAATACACGCTCGGCTGCGGATTAATAAAACTCTCATCCTTAGTCTAGCTTCTAACGAACAAATGATCGATAAAAAATAAATGCAGTTAGCGTATCAACACGCCATGCACTGAACGTCATGGAACGAAGAATATTCATGACAAGTACAAGAGCCCCTAAGGCTGCGGATATGAACCTCCCAGGTGATACGTCGATCAAATACAAGACAAAGGAAACGGTGCGAGTCCACCACTTCCAGGGCAACCCAATTTAGGAACAAGACTAGGTCAGGGTGTAGCCGTGAATGGCACATTTGTCTTCCTTGTTTTCCTTGCACATTTGTGCAAGGAAAACTGAATCCAGTGCGCTTCAGCATAGCGAGTGGGGCGGTTCAATGCCTGTTGGAGTCGACACTCCAGAGTTATTATACGGGCCGCGATAAAAGAGATCAAAAAGTCGTTCACGTAGATCGTAGCGAGAACATCTTCCGGCAGCACTGAGATGATTCCGTTGATGCTCAGGGCAAAGAGTGTGACACTAAAGACACTTCCATTTGGACACGCTCTTCCTACTCCATTGGACCAGAGAGGGCTTCCCCTACTCGTATGCGTCCCCTCGTCCCCATCGTGTGAAGAGTCTTCATGATATTATATCACCATGCCTTATCATATGCCTTCTCCAGATCTAAAAACACCGTGGCATAATCCTGTATACAAAGGAAGGCCTTGCAGACGGCATTTTCCAGTGGGAACAGAGCATCCGAAGCAGGTCGGAACGTGGAGAACGCCCACTGTTCAGAAGACAGATTGGATCCGCTGTCCAGAAAAGAGACTAATGTAAAATTTAACAATTTCTCAATCAACTTGCGCACGTAAGAGATTACAGGAATTCAGCGGAAACCGGTCGGGGTAGAGTGATATCTCCCCGGTTTGCGAAAAGCGAGCACAGTAGCAATCGCCAGGAATGTGGGGGATGCCCTCTACCCAGGTTGAAGTATGGCGTATAGGACATCGTCCGGACCAGGGGCAGTGTCTGCACAAAGCGAGAACGATGCGCAACTCACTCAGAGAAAACCTGTCGTTAAAAGGTTCATCGCCTGTGGAGGTAAAGTCAAGTCGACGGCATTCCGCGAAACCACGACGCGCATTGAATGCTGGCGGAGCAGCATCCCGGCTTGAAAATGTGGAAAAAGAGGTCGCAAATGCTTCGGCCACTGCCGTGGAGTCCGAGATTACGGTGCCGTATTCCTGGAGAACTGAAGGGGTGGGGGGAGGGGCTGTGAGAACTTGCCCAGAAGCCTTTTGACTCAATTACGCACCTCTACTAGAGATTTCTTCAAGTTAATTGAAGACACGTATGACCGTCAGAAAGAGCGGCGGCGTGCTTCGAAATATAACGGAACCTTGACTTAGCTCGACGAAATTGCCCGCACGTGAAGTCGTCGGACAGTGCTTATAGTGCATGGGGGCAAACGCTTATGTTTGAGTGCCGTCTAACCCCACGCTGACTACCAAGTAACGGTCGGGGGGGAAAACGGCCAGACGTTCTAGTAATAGTAACTAGGCCCACGGCGATGAGGTTGCGGAGAAGAACTCTATGACCTCATCTACCGACCTAAACTCCTCGACTGAGACATATAAATCAGTAATTTTTTGAAATGCAGACCACTGCGCCAAGCAGGAGGGGAGGGCTCTCGGAGGTACCGTCCATAAAATGATATTTGAATGGGAAAGTGATCACTACTATGGAGGAAAATGACCACCTCCAACCCCAAATCAGGATTTGCATCTAGAGAGCACTTCGATAGATCAAGGCAGGAAAATGAAGCGAAGCCGTATTCCTGGAGAACTGAAGGGGTGGGGGGAGGGGCTGTGAGAACTTGCCCAGAAGCCTTTTGACTCAATTACGCACCTCTACTAGAGGGTTCTTCAAGTTAATTAAAGACACGTATGACCGTCAGAAAGAGCGGCGGCGTGCTTCGAAATATAACGGAACCTTGACTTAGCTCGACGAAATTGCCCGCACGTGAAGTCGTCGGACAGTGCTTATAGTGTATGGGGGCAAACGCTTATGTTTGAGTGCCGTCTAACCCCACGGTGACTACCAAGTAACGGTCGGCGTGCAAAACGGCCAGACGTTCTAGTAATAGTAACTAGGCCCACGGCGATGAGATTGCCGGAGAAGAACTCTACGACCTTATCTACCGACCTAAACTCCTCGACTGAGACATATAAATCAGTAATTTTCTGAAATGCGGACCACTGCGCCAAGCAGGAGGGGGAGGGCTCTCGGGGGTACCGTCCATAAAATGATATTTGAATGGGAAAGTGATCACTACTATGGAGGAAAATGACCACCTCCAACCCCAAATCAGGATTTGCATCTAGAGAGCACTTCGATAGATCAAGGCAGGAAAATGAAGCGAAGCCGTATTCCTGGAGAACTGAAGGGGTGGGGGGAGGGGCTGTGAGAACTTGCCCAGAAGCCTTTTGACTCAATTACGCACCTCTACTAGAGGGTTCTTCAAGTTAATTAAAGACACGTATGACCGTCAGAAAGAGCGGCGGCGTGCTTCGAAATATAACGGAACCTTGACTTAGCTCGACGAAATTGCCCGCACGTGAAGTCGTCGGACAGTGCTTATAGTGTATGGGGGCAAACGCTTATGTTTAAGTGCCGTCTAACCCCACGGTGACTACCAAGTAACGGTCGGCGTGCAAAACGGCCAGACGTTCTAGTAATAGTAACTAGGCCCACGGCGATGAGGTTGCCGGAGAAGAACTCTACGACCTCATCTACCGACCTAAACTCCTCGACTGAGACATATAAATCAGTAATTTTCTGAAATGCGGACCACTGCGCCAAGCAGGAGGGGGAGGGCTTTCGGGGGTACCGTCCATAAAATGATATTTGAATGGGAAAGTGATCACTACTATGGAGGAAAATGACCACCTCCAACCCCAAATCAGGATTTGCATCTAGAGAGCACTTCGATAGATTAAAGCAGGAAAATAAAGCGATGCCGTATTCCTGGAGAACTGAAGGGGTGGGGGGAGGAGCTGTGAGAACTTGCCCAGAAGCCTTTTGACTCAATTACGCACCTCTACTCGAGGGTTCTTCAAGTTAATTGAAGACACGTATGACCGTCAGAAAGAGCGGCGGCGTGCTTCGAAATATAACGGAACCTTGACTTAACTCGACGAAATTGCCCGCACGTGAAGTCGTCGGACAGTGCTTATAGTGCATGGGGACAAACGCTTATGTTTGAGTGCCGTCTAACCCCACGCTGACTACCAAGTAACGGTCGGCGTGCAAAACGGCCAGACGGTCAGGTAATAGTAACTAGGCCCACGGCGATGAGGTTGCCGAAGAAGAACTCTACGACCTCATCTACCGACCTAAACTCCTCGACTGAGACATATAAATCAGTAATTTTCTGAAATGCGGACCACTGCGCCAAGCAGGAGGGGGAGGGCACTCGGGGGTACCGTCCATAAAATGATATTTGAATGGGAAAGTGATCACTACTATGGAGGAAAATGAGCACCTCCAACCCCAAATCAGGATTTGCATCTAGAGAGCACTTCGATAGATCAAGGCAGGAAAATGAAGCGATGCCGTATTCCTGGAGAACTGAAGGGGTGGGGGGAGGGACGGAGAGAACTTGCCCAGAAGCCTTTTGACTCAATTACGCACCTCTACTAGAGGGTTCTTCAAGTTAATTGAAGACACGTATGACCGTCAGAAAGAGCGGCGGCGTGCTTCGAAATATAACGGAACCTTGACTTAGCTCGACGAAATTGCCCGCACGTGAAGTCGTCGGACAGTGCTTATAGTGCATGGGGGCAAACGCTTATGTTTGAGTTCCGTCTAACCCCACGCTGACTACCAAGTAACGGTCGGCGTGCAAAACGGCCAACCGTTCTAGTAATAGTAACGAGGCCCACGGCGATGAGGTTGCCGGAGAAGAACTCTACGACCTCATCTACCGACCTAAACTCCTCGACTGAGACATATAAATCAGTAATTTTCTGAAATGCGGACCACTGCGCCAAGCAGGAGGGGTAGGGCTCTCGGGGGTACCGTCCATAAAATGATATTTGAATGGGAAAGTGATCACTACTATGGAGGAAAATGACCACCTCCAACCCCAAATCAGGATTTGCATCTAAAGAGCACTTCGATAGATCAAGGCAGGAAAATGAAGCAATGCCGTATTCCTGGAGAACTAAAGGGGTGGGGGAAGGTGCTGTGAGAACTTGCCCAGAAGCCTTTTGACTCAATTACACACATCTACTAGAGGGTTCTTCAAGTTAATTGAAGACACGTATGACCGTCAGAAAGAGCGGCGGCGTGCTTCGAAATATAACGGAACCTTGACTTAGCTCGACGAAATTGCCCGCACGTGAAGTCGTCGGACAGTGCTTATAGTGCATAGGGGGAAACGCATATGTTTGAGTGCCGTCTAAACCCACGCTGACTACCAAGTAACGGTCGGCGTGCAAAACGGCCAGACGTTCTAGTAATAGTAACTAGGCCCACGGCGATGAGGTTGCCGGAGAAGAACTCTACGACCTCATCTACCGACTTAAACTCCTCGACTGAGACATATAAATCAGTAATTTTCTGAAATGCGGACCACTGCGCCAAGGAGGAGGGGGAGGGCTTTCGTGGGTACCGTCCATAAAATGATATTTGAATGGGAAAGTGATCACTACTATGGAGGAAAATGACCACCTCCAACCCCAAATCAAGATTTGCATCTAGAGAGCACTTCGATAGATCAAGGCAGGAAAATGAAGCAATGCCGTATTCCTGGAGAACTGAAGGGGTGGGGGGAGGGGCTGTGAGAACTTGCCCAGAAGCCTTTTGACTCAATTACGCACCTCTACTAGAGGGTTCTTCAAGTTAATTGAAGACACGTATGACCGTCAGAAAGAGCGGCGGCGTGCTTCGAAATATAACGGAACCTTGACTTATCTCGACGAAATTGCCCGCACGTGAAGTCGTCGGACAGTGCTTATAGTGCATGGGGGCAAACGCTTATGTTTGAGTGCCGTCTAACCCCACGCTGACTACCAAGTAACGGTCGGCGTGCAAAACGGCCAGACGTTCTAGTAATAGTAACTAGGCCCACGGCGATGAGGTTGCCGGATAAGAACTCTACGACCCCATCTACTGACCTAAACTCCTCGACTGAGACATATAAATCAGTAATTTTCTGAAATGCGGACCACTGCGCCAAGAAGGAGGGGGAGGGCTCTCAGGGGTACAGTCCATAAAATGATATTTGAATGGGAAAGTGCTCACTACTATGGAGGAAAATGACCACCTCCAACCCCAAATCAGGATTTGCATCTAGAGAGCACTTCGATAGATCAAGGCAGGAAAATGAAGCGATGCCGTATTCCTGGAGAACTGAATGGGTGGGGGGAGGGGCTGTGAGAACTTGACCAGAAGCCTTTTGACTCAATTACGCACCTCTACTAGAGGGTTCTTCAAGTTAATTAAAGACACGTATGACCGTCAGAAAGAGCAGCGGCGTGCTTCGAAATATAACGGAACCTTGACTTAGCTCGACGAAATTGCCCGCACGTGAAGTCGTCGGACAGTGCTTATAGTGCATGGGGGCAAACGCTTATGTTTGAGTGCCGTCTAACCCCACGCTGACTACCAAGTAACGGTCGGCGTGCAAAACGGCCAGACGTTCTAGTAATAGTAACTAGGCCCACGGCGATGAGGTTGCCGGAGAAGAACTCTACGACCCCATCTACCGACCTAAACTCCTCGACTGAGACATCTAAATCAGTAATTTTCTGAAATGCGGACCACTGCGCCAAGCAGGAGGGGGAGGGCTCTCGGGGGTACCGTCCATAAAATGATATTTGAATGGGAAAGTGAACACTACTATAGAGGAAAATGACCACCTCCAACCCCAAATCAGGATTTGCATCTAGAGAGCACTTCGATAGATCAAGGCAGGAAAATGAAGAGATGCCGTATTCCTGGAGAACTGATGGGATGGGGGGAGGGGCTGTGAGAACTTGCCCAGAAGCCTTTAGACTTAATTACGCACCTCTACTAGAGGGTTCTTCAAGTTAATTGAAGACACGTATGACCGTCAGAAAGAGCGGCGGCGTGCTTCGAAATATAACGGAACCTTGACTTAGCTCGACGAAATTGCCCGCACGTGAAGTTGTCGGACAGTGCTTATAGTGCATGGGGGCAAACGCTTATGTTTGAGTGCCGTCTAACCCCACGCTGACTACCAAGTAACGGTCGGCGTGCAAAACGGCCAGACGTTCTAGTAATAGTAACTAGGCCCACGGCGATGAGGTTGCCGGAGAAGAACTCTACGACCCCATCTACCGACCCAAATTCCTCGACTGAGACATATAAATCAGTAATTTTCTGAAATGCGGACCACTGCGCCAAGCAGGAGGGGGAGGGCTCTCGGGGGTACCGTCCATAAAATGATATTTGAATGGGAAAGTGATCACTACTATAGAGGAAAATGACCACCTCCAACCCCAAATCAGGATTTGCATCTAGAGAGCACTTCGATAGATCAAGGCAGGAAAATGAAGAGATGCCGTATTCCTGGAGAACTGAAGGGATAAGGGGAGGGGCTGTGAGAACTTGCCCAGAAGCCTTTTGACTCAATTAGGCACCTCTACTAGAGGGTTCTTCAAGTTAATTGAAGACACGTATGACCGTCAGAAAGAGCGGCGGCGTGCTTCGAAATATAACGGAACCTTGACTTATCTCGACGAAATTGCCCGCACGTGAAGTCGTCGGACAGTGCTTATAGTGCATGGGGGCAAACGCTTATGTTTGAGTGCCGTCTAACCGCACGCTGACTACCAAGTAACGGTCGGCGTGCAAAACGGCCAGACGTTCTAGTAATAGTAACTAGGCCCACGGCGATGAGGTTGCCGGATAAAAACACTACGACCCCATCTACCGACATAATCTCCTCGACTGAGACATATAAATCAGTAATTTTCTGAAATGCGGACCACTGCGCCAAGCAGGAGGGGGAGGGCTCTCGGGGGTACCGTCCATAAAATGATATTTGAATGGGAAAGTGATCACTACTATGGAGGAAAATGACCACCTCCAACCCCAAATCAGGATTTGCATCTAGAGAGCACTTCGATAGATCAAGGCAGGAAAATGAAGCGATGCCGTATTCCTGGAGAACTGAAGGGCTGGGGGGAGGGGCTGTGAGAACTTGCCCATAAGCCTTTTGACTCAATTACGCACCTCTACTAGAGGGTTCTTCAAGTTAATTAAAGACACGTATGACCGTCAGAAAGAGCGGCGGCGTGTTTCGAAATATAACGGAACCTTGACTTAGCTCGACGAAATTGCCCGCACGTGAAGTCGTCGGACAGTGCTTATAGTGCATGGGGGCAAACGCTTATGTTTGAGTGCCGTCTAACCCCACGCTGACTACCAAGTAACGGTCGGCGTGCAAAACGGCCAGACGTTCTAGTAATAGTAACTAGGCCCACGGCGATGAGGTTGCCGGAGAAGAACTCTACGACCCCATCTACCGACCTAAACTCCTCGACTGAGACATCTAAATCAGTAATTTTCTGAAATGCGGACCACTGCGCCAAGCAGGAGGGGAGGGCTCTCGGGGGTACCGTCCATAAAATGATATTTGAATGGGAAAGTGAACACTACTATAGAGGAAAATGACCACCTCCAACCCCAAATCAGGATTTGCATCTAGAGAGCACTTCGATACATCAAGGCAGGAAAATGAAGAGATGCCGTATTCCTGGAGAACTGAAGGGGTGGGGGGGAGGGGCTGTGAGAAATGCCCAGAAGCCTTTTGACTTAATTACGCACCTCTACTAGAGGGTTCTTCAAGTTAATTGAAGACACGTATGACCGTCAGAAAGAGCGGCGGCGTGCTTCGAAATATAACGGAACCTTGACTTAGCTCGACGAAATTGCCCGCACGTGAAGTCGTCGGACAATGCTTATAGTGCATGGGGGCAAACGCTTATGTTTGAGTGCCGTCTAACCCCACGCTGACTACCAAGTAACGGTCGGCGTGCAAAACGGCCAGACGTTCTAGTAATAGTAACTAGGCCCACGGCGATGAGGTTGCCGGAGAAGAACTCTACGACCCCATCTACCGACCTAAACTCCTCGACTGAGACATATAAATCAGTAATTTTCTAAAATGCGGACCACTGCGCTAAGCAGGAGGGGGAGGGCTCTCGGGGGTACCGTCCATAAAATGATATTTGAATGGGAAAGTGAACACTACTATAGAGGAAAATGACCACCTCCAACCCCAAATCAGGATTTGCATCTAGAGAGCACTTCGATAGATCAAGGCAGGAAAATGAAGAGATGCCGTATTCCTGGAGAACTGATGGGATGGGGGGAGGGGCTGTGAGAACTTGCCCAGAAGCCTTTAGACTTAATTACGCACCTCTACTAGAGGGTTCTTCAAGTTAATTGAAGACACGTATGACCGTCAGAAAGAGCGGCGGCGTGCTTCGAAATATAACGGAACCTTGACTTAGCTCGACGAAATTGCCCGCACGTGAAGTTGTCGGACAGTGCTTATAGTGCATGGGGGCAAACGCTTATGTTTGAGTGCCGTCTAACCCCACGCTGACTACCAAGTAACGGTCGGCGTGCAAAACGGCCAGACGTTCTAGTAATAGTAACTAGGCCCACGGCGATGAGGTTGCCGGAGAAGAACTCTACGACCCCATCTACCGACCCAAATTCCTCGACTGAGACATATAAATCAGTAATTTTCTGAAATGCGGACCACTGCGCCAAGCAGGAGGGGGAGGGCTCTCGGGGGTACCGTCCATAAAATGATATTTGAATGGGAAAGTGATCACTACTATAGAGGAAAATGACCACCTCCAACCCCAAATCAGGATTTGCATCTAGAGAGCACTTCGATAGATCAAGGCAGGAAAATGAAGAGATGCCGTATTCCTGGAGAACTGAAGGGATAAGGGGGGGGCTGTGAGAACTTGCCCAGAAGCCTTTTGACTCAATTAGGCACCTCTACTAGAGGGTTCTTCAAGTTAATTGAAGACACGTATGACCGTCAGAAAGAGCGGCGGCGTGCTTCGAAATATAACGGAACCTTGACTTATCTCGACGAAATTGCCCGCACGTGAAGTCGTCGGACAGTGCTTATAGTGCATGGGGGCAAACGCTTATGTTTGAGTGCCGTCTAACCGCACGCTGACTACCAAGTAACGGTCGGCGTGCAAAACGGCCAGACGTTCTAGTAATAGTAACTAGGCCCACGGCGATGAGGTTGCCGGATAAGAACACTACGACCCCATCTACCGACCTAATCTCCTCGACTGAGACATATAAATCAGTAATTTTCTGAAATGCGGACCACTGCGCCAAGCAGGAGGGGGAGGGCTCTCGGGGGTACCGTCCATAAAATGATATTTGAATGGGAAAGTGATCACTACTATGGAGGAAAATGACCACCTCCAACCCCAAATCAGGATTTGCATCTAGAGAGCACTTCGATAGATCAAGGCAGGAAAATGAAGCGATGCCGTATTCCTGGAGAACTGAAGGGCTGGGGGGAGGGGCTGTGAGAACTTGCCCATAAGCCTTTTGACTCAATTACGCACCTCTACTAGAGGGTTCTTCAAGTTAATTAAAGACACGTATGACCGTCAGAAAGAGCGGCGGCGTGTTTCGAAATATAACGGAACCTTGACTTAGCTCGACGAAATTGCCCGCACGTGAAGTCGTCGGACAGTGCTTATAGTGCATGGGGGCAAACGCTTATGTTTGAGTGCCGTCTAACCCCACGCTGACTACCAAGTAACGGTCGGCGTGCAAAACGGCCAGACGTTCTAGTAATAGTAACTAGGTCCACGGCGATGAGGTTGCCGGAGAAGAACTCTACGACCCCATCTACCGACCTAAACTCCTCGACTGAGACATCTAAATCAGTAATTTTCTGAAATGCGGACCACTGCGCCAAGCAGGAGGGGAGGGCTCTCGGGGGTACCGTCCATAAAATGATATTTGAATGGGAAAGTGAACACTACTATAGAGGAAAATGACCACCTCCAACCCCAAATCAGGATTTGCATCTAGAGAGCACTTCGATACATCAAGGCAGGAAAATGAAGAGATGCCGTATTCCTGGAGAACTGAAGGGGTGGGGGGGAGGGGCTGTGAGAAATGCCCAGAAGCCTTTTGACTTAATTACGCACCTCTACTAGAGGGTTCTTCAAGTTAATTGAAGACACGTATGACCGTCAGAAAGAGCGGCGGCGTGCTTCGAAATATAACGGAACCTTGACTTAGCTCGACGAAATTGCCCGCACGTGAAGTCGTCGGACAATGCTTATAGTGCATGGGGGCAAACGCTTATGTTTGAGTGCCGTCTAACCCCACGCTGACTACCAAGTAACGGTCGGCGTGCAAAACGGCCAGACGTTCTAGTAATAGTAACTAGGCCCACGGCGATGAGGTTGCCGGAGAAGAACTCTACGACCCCATCTACCGACCTAAACTCCTCGACTGAGACATATAAATCAGTAATTTTCTAAAATGCGGACCACTGCGCTAAGCAGGAGGGGGAGGGCTCTCGGGGGTACCGTCCATAAAATGATATTTGAATGGGAAAGTGAACACTACTATAGAGGAAAATGACCACCTCCAACCCCAAATCAGGATTTGCATCTAGAGAGCACTTCGATAGATCAAGGCAGGAAAATGAAGAGATGCCGTATTCCTGGAGAACTGAAGCGATGGGGGGAGGGGGTGTGAGAACTTGCCCAGAAGCATTTTGACTTAATTACGCACCTCTACTAGAGGGTTCTTCAAGTTAATTGAAGACACGTATGACCGTCAGAAAGAGCAGCGGCGTGCTTCGAAATATAACGGAACCTTGACTTAGCTCGACGAAATTGCCCGCACGTGAAGTCGTCGGACAGTGCTTATAGTGCATGGGGGCAAACGCTTATGTTTGAGTGCCGTCTAACCCCACGCTGACTACCAAGTAACGGTCGGCGTGCAAAACGGCCAGACGTTCTAGTAATAGTAACTAGGCCCACGTCGATGAGGTTGCCGGAGAAGAACTCTACGACCCCATCTACCGACCTAAACTCCTCGACTGAGACATATAAATCAGTAATTTTCTGAAATGCGGACCACTGCGCCAAGCAGGAGGGGGAGGGCTCTCGGGGGTACCGTCCATAAAATGATATTTGAATGGGAAAGTGATCACTACTATGGAGGAAAATGACCACCTCCAACCCCAAATCAGGATTTGCACCTAGAGAGCACTTCGATAGATCAAGGCAGGAAAATAAGGCGATGCCGTATTCCTGGAGAACTGAAGGGCTGGGGGGAGGGGCTGTGAGAACTTGCCCAGAAGCCTTTTGACTCAATTACGCACCTCTACTAGAGGGTTCTTCAAGTTAATTAAAGACACGTATGACCGTCAGAAAGAGCGGCGGCGTGCTTCGAAATATAACGGAACCTTGACTTGGCTCGACGAAATTGCCCGCACGTGAAGTCGTCGGACAGTGCTTATAGTGCATGGGGGCAAACGCTTATGTTTGAGTGCCGTCTAACCCCACGCTGACTACCAAGTAACGGTCGGCGTGCAAAACGGCCAGACGTTCTAGTAATAGTAACTAGGCCCACGGCGATGAGGTGGCCGGAGAAGAACTCTACGACCCCATCTACCGACCTAAACTCCTCGACTGAGACATATAAATCAGTAATTTTGTGAAATGCGGACCACTGCGCCAAGCAGGAGGGGGAGGGCTCTCGGGGGTACCGTCCATAAAATGATATTTGAATGGGAAAGTGATCACTACTATAGAGGAAAATGACCACCTCCAACCCCAAATCAGGATTTGCATCTAGAGAGCACTTCGATGGATCAAGGCAGGAAAATGAAGAGATGCCGTATTCCTGGAGAACTGAAGGGATGGGGGGAGGGGCTAGGAGAACTTGCCCAGAAGCCTTTTGACTCAATTAGGCACCTCTACTAGAGGGTTCTTCAAGTTAATTGAAGACACGTATGACCGTCAGAAAGAGCGGCGGCGTGCTTCGAAATATAACGGAACCTTGACTTAGCTCGACGAAATTGCCCGCACGTGAAGTCGTCGGACAGTGCTTATAGTGCATGGGGGCAAACGCTTATGTTTGAGTGCCGTCTAACCCCACGCTGACTACCAAGTAACGGTCGGCGTGCAAAAAGGCCAGTTGTTCTAGTAATAGTAACTAGGCTCACGGCGATGAGGTTGCCGGAGAAGAACTCTACGACCCCATCTACCGACCTAAACTCCTCGACTGAGACATCTAAATCAGTAATTTTCTGAAATGCGGACCACTGCGCTAAGCAGGAGGGGGAGGGCTCTCGGGGGTACCGTCCATAAAATGATATTTGAATGGGAAAGTGAACACTACTATAGAGGAAAATGACCACGTCCAACCCCAAATCAGGATTTGCATCTAGAGAGCACTTCGATAGATCAAGGCAGGAAAATGAAGAGATGCCGTATTCCTGGAGAACTGAAGGGATGGGGGGAGGGGCTGTGAGAACTTGCCCAGAAGCCTTTAGACTTAATTACGCACCTCTACTAGAGGGTTCTTCAAGTTAATTGAAGACACGTATGACCGTCAGAAAGAGCGGCGGCGTGCTTCGAAATATAACGGAACCTTGACTTACCTCGACGAAATTGCCCGCACGTGAAGTCGTCGGACAGTGCTTATAGTGCATGGGGGCAAACGCTTATGTTTGAGTGCCGTCTAACCCCACGCTGACTACCAAGTAACGGTCGGCGTGCAAAACGGCCAGACGTTCTAGTAATAGTAACTAGGCCCACGGCGATGAGGTTGCCGGAGAACTCTACGACCCCATCTACCGACCTAAACTCCTCGACTGAGACATATAAATCAGTAATTTTCTGAAATGCGGACCACTGCGCCAAGCAGCAGGGGGAGGGCTCTCGGGGGTACCGTCCATAAAATGATATTTGAATGGGAAAGTGAACACTACTATAGAGGAAAATGACCACCTCCAACCCCAAATCAGGATTTGCATCTAGAGAGCACTTCGATAGATCAAGGCAGGAAAATGAAGAGATGCCGTTTTCCTGGAGAACTGAAGGGATGGGGGGAGGGGCTGTGAGAACTTGCCCAGAAGCCTTTTGACTCAATTACGCACCTCTACTAGAGGGTTCTTTAAGTTAATTGAAGACACGTATGACCGTCAGAAAGAGCGGCGGCGTGCTTCGAAATATAACGGAACCTTGACTTATCTCGACGAAATTGCCCGCACGTGAAGTCGTCGGACAGTGCTTATAGTGCATGGGGGCAAACGCTTATGTTTGAGTGCCGTCTAACCGCACGCTGACTACCAAGTAACGGTCGGCGTGCAAAACGGCCAGACGTTCTAGTAATAGTAACTAGGCCCACGGCGATGAGGTTGCCGGATAAGAACTCTACGACCCCATCTACCGACCTAAACTCCTCGACTGAGACATATAAATCAGTAATTTTCTGAAATGCGGACCACTGCGCCAAGCAGGAGGGGGAGGGCTCTCGGGGGTACCGTCCATAAAATGATATTTGAATGGGAAAGTGATCACTACTATGGAGGAAAATGACCACCTCCAACCCCAAATCAGGATTTGCATCTAGAGAGCACTTCGATAGATCAAGGCAGGAAAATGAAGCGATGCCGTATTCCTGGAGAACTGAAGGGGTGGGTGGAGGGGCTGTGAGAACTTGCCCAGAAGCCTTTTGACTCAATTACGCACCTCTACTAGAGGGTTCTTCAAGTTAATTAAAGACACGTATGACCGTCAGAAAGAGCGGCGGCGTGCTTCGAAATATAACGGAACCTTGACTTGGCTCGACGAAATTGCCCGCACGTGAAGTCGTCGGACAGTGCTTATAGTGCATGGGGGCAAACGCTTATGTTTGAGTGCCGTCTAACCCCACGCTGACTACCAAGTAACGGTCGGCGTGCAAAACGGCCAGACGTTCTAGTAATAGTAACTAGGCCCACGGCGATGAGGTGGCCGGAGAAGAACTCTACGACCCCATCTACCGACCTAAACTCCTCGACTGAGACATATAAATCAGTAATTTTGTGAAATGCGGACCACTGCGCCAAGCAGGAGGGGGAGGGCTCTCGGGGGTACCGTCCATAAAATGATATTTGAATGGGAAAGTGATCACTACTATAGAGGAAAATGACCACCTCCAACCCCAAATCAGGATTTGCATCTAGAGAGCACTTCGATGGATCAAGGCAGGAAAATGAAGAGATGCCGTATTCCTGGAGAACTAAAGGGATGGGGGGAGGGGCTGTGAGAACTTGCCCAGAAGCCTTTTGACTCAATTAGGCACCTCTACTAGAGGGTTCTTCAAGTTAATTAAAGACACGTATGACCGTCAGAAAGAGCGGCGGCGTGCTTCGAAATATAACGGAACCTTGACTTAGCTCGACGAAATTGCCCGCACGTGAAGTCGTCGGACAGTGCTTATAGTGCATGGGGGCAAACGCTTATGTTTGAGTGCCGTCTAACCCCACGCTGACTACCAAGTAACGGTCGGCGTGCAAAAAGGCCAGTTGTTCTAGTAATAGTAACTAGGCCCACGGCGATGAGGTTGCCGGAGAAGAACTCTACGACCCCATCTACCGACCTAAACTCCTCGACTGAGACATCTAAATCAGTAATTTTCTGAAATGCGGACCACTGCGCCAAGCAGGAGGGGGAGGGCTCTCGGGGGTACCGTCCATAAAATGATATTTGAATGGGAAAGTGAACACTACTATAGAGGAAAATGACCACCTCTAACCCCAAATCAGGATTTGCATCTAGAGAGCACTTCGATAGATCAAGGCAGGAAAATGAAGAGATGCCGTATTCCTGGATCACTGAAGGGATGGGGGGAGGGGCTGTGAGAACTTGCCCAGAAGCCTTTAGACTTAATTACGCACCTCTACTAGAGGGTTCTTCAAGTTAATTGAAGACACGTATGACCGTCAGAAAGAGCGGCGGCGTGCTTCGAAATATAACGGAACCTTGACTTAGCTCGACGAAATTGCCCGCACGTGAAGTCGTCGGACAGTGCTTATAGTGCATGGGGGCAAACGCTTATGTTTGAGTGCCGTCTAACCCCACGCTGACTACCAAGTAACGGTCGGCGTGCAAAACGGCCAGACGTTCTAGTAATAGTAACTAGGCCCACGGCGATGAGGTTGCCGGAGAAGAACTCTACGACCCCATCTACCGACCTAAACTCCTCGACTGAGACATATAAATCAGTAATTTTCTGAAATGCGGACCACTGCGCCAAGCAGGAGGGGGAGGGCTCTCGGGGGTACCGTCCATAAAATGATATTTGAATGGGAAAGTGAACACTACTATAGAGGAAAATGACCACCTCCAACCCCAAATCAGGATTTGCATCTAGAGAGCACTTCGATAGATCAAGGCAGGAAAATGAAGAGATGCCGTATTCCTGGAGAACTGAAGGGATGGGGGGAGGGGCTGTGAGAACTTGCCCAGAAGCCTTTTGACTCAATTACGCACCTCTACTAGAGGGTTCTTCAAGTTAATTGAAGACACGTATGACCGTCAGAAAGAGCGGCGGCGTGCTTCGAAATATAACGGAACCTTGACTTATCTCGACGAAATTGCCCGCACGTGAAGTCGTCGGACAGTGCTTATAGTGCATGGGGGCAAACGCTTATGTTTGAGTGCCGTCTAACCGCACGCTGACTACCAAGTAACGGTCGGCGTGCAAAACGGCCAGACGTTCTAGTAATAGTAACTAGGCCCACGGCGATGAGGTTGCCGGATAAGAACTCTACGACCCCATCTACCGACCTAAACTCCTCGACTGAGACATATAAATCAGTAATTTTCTGAAATGCGGACCACTGCGCCAAGCAGGAGGGGGAGGGCTCTCGGGGGTACCGTCCATAAAATGATATTTGAATGGGAAAGTGATCACTACTATTGAGGAAAATGACCACCTCCAACCCCAAATCAGGATTTGCATCTAGAGAGCACTTCGATAGATCAAGGCAGGAAAATGAAGCGATGCCGTATTCCTGGAGAACTGAAGGGGTGGGTGGAGGGGCTGTGAGAACTTGCCCAGAAGCCTTTTGACTCAATTACGCACCTCTACTAGAGGGTTCTTCAAGTTAATTAAAGACACGTATGACCGTCAGAAAGAGCGGCGGCGTGCTTCGAAATATAACGGAACCTTGACTTAGCTCGGCGAAATTGCCCGCACGTGAAGTCGTCGGACAGTGCTTATAGTGCATGGGGGCAAACGCTTATGTTTGAGTGCCGTCTAACCCCACGCTGACTACCAAGTAACGGTCGGCGTGCGAAAACGGCCAGACGTTCTAGTAATAGTAACTAGGCCCACTGCGATGAGGTTGCCGGAGAAGAACTCTACGACCCCATCTACCGACCTAAACTCCTCGACTGAGACATCTAAATCAGTAATTTTCTGAAATGCGGACCACTGCGCCAAACAGGAGGGGGAGGGCTCTCGGGGGTACCGTCCATAAAATGATATTTGAATGGGAAAGTGAACACTACTATAGAGGAAAATGACCACCTCCAACCCCAAATCAGGATTTGCATCTAGAGAGCACTTCGATAGATCAAGGCAGGAAAATGAAGAGATGCCGTATTCCTGGAGAACTGAAAGGGTGGGGGGGAGGGGCTGTGAGAACTTGCCCAGAAGCCTTTTGACTTAATTACGCACCTCTACTAGAGGGTTCTTCAAGTTAATTGAAGACACGTATGACCGTCAGAAAGAGCGGCGGCGTGCTTCGAAATATAACGGAACCTTGACTTAGCTCGACGAAATTGCCCGCACGTGAAGTCGTCGGACAATGCTTATAGTGCATGGGGGCAAACGCTTATGTTTGAGTGCCGTCTAACCCCACGGTGACTACCAAGTAACGGTCGGCGTGCAAAACGGCCAGACGTTCTAGTAATAGTAACTAGGCCCACGGCGATGAGGTTGCCGGAGAAGAACTCTACGACCCCATCTACCGACCTAAACTCCTCGACTGAGACATCTAAATCAGTAATTTTCTGAAATGCGAACGAATGCGCCAAGTAGCAGGGGGAGGGCTCTCGGGGGTACCGTCCATAAAATGATATTTGAATGGGAAAGTGATCACTACTATGGAGGAAAATGAACACCTCCAACCCCAAATCAGGATTTGCATCTAGAGAGCACTTCGATAGATCAAGGCAGGAAAATGAAGCGATACCGTATTCCTGGAGAACTGAAGGGGTGGGGGGAGGGGCTGTGAGAACTTGCCCAGAAGCCTTTTGACTCAATTACGCACCTCTACTAGAGGGTTCTTCAAGTTAATTAAGGACACATATGACCGTCAGAAAGAGCGGCGGCGTGCTTCGAAATATAACGGAACCTTGACTTAGCTCGACGAAATTGCCCGCACGTGAAGTCGTCGGACAGTGCTTATAGTGCATGGGGGCAAACGCTTATGTTTGAGTGCCGTCTAACCCCACGCTGACTACCAAGTAACGGTCGGCGTGCAAAACGGCCAGACGTTCTAGTAATAGTAACTAGGCCCACGGCGATGAGGTTGCCGGAGAAGAGCTCTACGACCCCATCTACCGACCCAAATTCCTCGACTGAGACATATAAATCAGTAATTTTGTGAAATGCGGACCACTGCGCCAAGCAGGAAGGGGAGGGCTCTCGGGGGTACCGTCCATAAAATGATATTTGAATGGGAAAGTGATCACTACTATAGAGGAAAATGACCACCTCCAACCCCAAATCAGGATTTGCATCTAGAGAGCACTTCGATAGATCAAGGCAGGAAAATGAAGAGATGCCGTATTCCTGGAGAACTGAAGTGATGGGGGGAGGGGCTGTGAGAACTTGCCCAGAAGCCTTTTGACTCAATTACGCACCTCTACTAGAGGGTTCTTCAAGTTAATTGAAGACACGTATGACCGTCAGAAAGAGCGGCGGCGTGCTTCGAAATATAACGGAACCTTGACTTATCTCGACGAAATTGCCCGCACGTGAAGTCGTCGGACAGTGCTTATAGTGCATGGGGGCAAACGCTTATGTTTGAGTGCCGTCTAACCGCACGCTGACTACCAAGTAACGGTCGGCGTGCAAAACGGCTAGACGTTCTAGTAATAGTAACTAGGCCCACGGCGATGAGGTTGCCGGATAAGAACTCTACGACCCCATCTACCGACCTAAACTCCTCGACTGAGACATATAAATCAGTAATTTTCTGAAATGCGGACCACTGCGCCAAGCAGGAGGGGGAGGGCTCTCGGGGGTACCGTCCATAAAATGATATTTGAATGGGAAAGTGATCACTACTATGGAGGAAAATGACCACCTCCAACCCCAAATCAGGATTTGCATCTAGAGAGCACTTCGATAGATCAAGGCAGGAAAATGAAGCGATGCCGTATTCCTGGAGAACTGAAGGGGTGGGTGGAGGGGCTGTGAGAACTTGCCCAGAAGCCTTTTGACTCAATTACGCACCTCTACTAGAGGGTTCTTCAAGTTAATTAAAGACACGTATGACCGTCAGAAAGAGCGGCGGCGTGCTTCGAAATATAACGGAACCTTGACTTAGCTCGACGAAATTGCCCGCACGTGAAGTCGTCGGACAGTGCTTATAGTGCATGGGGGCAAACGCTTATGTTTGAGTGCCGTCTAACCCCACGCTGACTACCAAGTAACGGTCGGCGTGCAAAACGGCCAGACGTTCTAGTAATAGTAACTAGGCCCACTGCGATGAGGTTGCCGGAGAAGAACTCTACGACCCCATCTACCGACCTAAACTCCTCGACTGAGACATCTAAATCAGTAATTTTCTGAAATGCGGACCACTGCGCCAAACAGGAGGGGGAGGGCTCTCGGGGGTACCGTCCATAAAATGATATTTGAATGGGAAAGTGAACACTACTATAGAGGAAAATGACCACCTCCAACCCCAAATCAGGATTTGCATCTAGAGAGCACTTCGATAGATCAAGGCAGGAAAATGAAGAGATGCCGTATTCCTGGAGAACTGAAGGGGTGGGGGGGAGGGGCTGTGAGAACTTGCCCAGAAGCCTTTTGACTTAATTACGCACCTCTACTAGAGGGTTCTTCAAGTTAATTGAAGACACGTATGACCGTCAGAAAGAGCGGCGGCGTGCTTCGAAATATAACGGAACCTTGACTTAGCTCGACGAAATTGCCCGCACGTGAAGTCGTCGGACAATGCTTATAGTGCATGGGGGCAAACGCTTATGTTTGAGTGCCGTCTAACCCCACGGTGACTACCAAGTAACGGTCGGCGTGCAAAACGGCCAGACGTTCTAGTAATAGTAACTAGGCCCACGGCGATGAGGTTGCCGGAGAAGAACTCTACGACCCAATCTACCGACCTAAACTCCTCGACTGAGACATCTAAATCAGTAATTTTCTGAAATGCGAACGAAAGCGCCAAGCAGCAGGGGGAGGGCTCTCGGGGGTACCGTCCATAAAATGATATTTGAATGGGAAAGTGATCACTACTATGGAGGAAAATGAACACCTCCAACCCCAAATCAGGATTTGCATCTAGAGAGCACTTCGATAGATCAAGGCAGGAAAATGAAGCGATACCGTATTCCTGGAGAACTGAAGGGGTGGGGGGAGGGGCTGTGAGAACTTGCCCAGAAGCCTTTTGACTTAATTACGCACCTCTACTAGAGGGTTCTTCAAGTTAATTAAGGACACATATGACCGTCAGAAAGAGCGGCGGCGTGCTTCGAAATATAACGGAACCTTGACTTAGCTCGACGAAATTGCCCGCACGTGAAGTCGTCGGACAGTGCTTATAGTGCATGGGGGCAAACGCTTATGTTTGAGTGCCGTCTAACCCCACGCTGACTACCAAGTAACGGTCGGCGTGCAAAACGGCCAGACGTTCTAGTAATAGTAACTAGGCCCACGGCGATGAGGTTGCCGGAGAAGAACTCTACGACCCCATCTACCGACCCAAATTCCTCGACTGAGACATATAAATCAGTAATTTTCTGAAATGCGAACCACTGCGCCAAGCAGGAAGGGGAGGGCTCTCGGGGCTACCGTCCATAAAATGATATTTGAATGGGAAAGTGAACACTACTATAGAGGAAAATGACCACCTCCAACCCCAAATCAGGATTTGCATCTAGAGAGCACTTCGATAGATCAAGGCAGGAAAATGAAGAGATGCCGTATTCCTGGAGAACTGAAGGGATGGGGGGAGGGGCTGTGAGAACTTGCCCAGAAGCCTTTTGACTCAATTACGCACCTCTACTAGAGGGTTCTTTAAGTTAATTGAAGACACGTATGACCGTCAGAAAGAGCGGCGGCGTGCTTCGAAATATAACGGAACCTTGACTTATCTCGACGAAATTGCCCGCACGTGAAGTCGTCGGACAGTGCTTATAGTGCATGGGGGCAAACGCTTATGTTTGAGTGCCGTCTAACCGCACGCTGACTACCAAGTAACGGTCGGCGTGCAAAACGGCCAGACGTTCTAGTAATAGTAACTAGGCCCACGGCGATGAGGTTGCCGGATAAGAACTCTACGACCCCATCTACCGACCTAAACTCCTCGACTGAGACATATAAATCAGTAATTTTCTGAAATGCGGACCACTGCGCCAAGCAGGAGGGGGAGGGCTCTCGGGGGTACCGTCCATAAAATGATATTTGAATGGGAAAGTGATCACTACTATGGAGGAAAATGACCACCTCCAACCCCAAATCAGGATTTGCATCTAGAGAGCACTTCGATAGATCAAGGCAGGAAAATGAAGCGATGCCGTATTCCTGGAGAACTGAAGGGGTGGGTGGAGGGGCTGTGAGAACTTGCCCAGAAGCCTTTTGACTCAATTACGCACCTCTACTAGAGGGTTCTTCAAGTTAATTAAAGACACGTATGACCGTCAGAAAGAGCGGCGGCGTGCTTCGAAATATAACGGAACCTTGACTTGGCTCGACGAAATTGCCCGCACGTGAAGTCGTCGGACAGTGCTTATAGTGCATGGGGGCAAACGCTTATGTTTGAGTGCCGTCTAACCCCACGCTGACTACCAAGTAACGGTCGGCGTGCAAAACGGCCAGACGTTCTAGTAATAGTAACTAGGCCCACGGCGATGAGGTGGCCGGAGAAGAACTCTACGACCCCATCTACCGACCTAAACTCCTCGACTGAGACATATAAATCAGTAATTTTGTGAAATGCGGACCACTGCGCCAAGCAGGAGGGGGAGGGCTCTCGGGGGTACCGTCCATAAAATGATATTTGAATGGGAAAGTGATCACTACTATAGAGGAAAATGACCACCTCCAACCCCAAATCAGGATTTGCATCTAGAGAGCACTTCGATGGATCAAGGCAGGAAAATGAAGAGATGCCGTATTCCTGGAGAACTAAAGGGATGGGGGGAGGGGCTGTGAGAACTTGCCCAGAAGCCTTTTGACTCAATTAGGCACCTCTACTAGAGGGTTCTTCAAGTTAATTGAAGACACGTATGACCGTCAGAAAGAGCGGCGGCGTGCTTCGAAATATAACGGAACCTTGACTTAGCTCGACGAAATTGCCCGCACGTGAAGTCGTCGGACAGTGCTTATAGTGCATGGGGGCAAACGCTTATGTTTGAGTGCCGTCTAACCCCACGCTGACTACCAAGTAACGGTCGGCGTGCAAAAAGGCCAGTTGTTCTAGTAATAGTAACTAGGCCCACGGCGATGAGGTTGCCGGAGAAGAACTCTACGACCCCATCTACCGACCTAAACTCCTCGACTGAGACATCTAAATCAGTAATTTTCTGAAATGCGGACCACTGCGCCAAGCAGGAGGGGGAGGGCTCTCGGGGGTACCGTCCATAAAATGATATTTGAATGGGAAAGTGAACACTACTATAGAGGAAAATGACCACCTCTAACCCCAAATCAGGATTTGCATCTAGAGAGCACTTCGATAGATCAAGGCAGGAAAATGAAGAGATGCCGTATTCCTGGATCACTGAAGGGATGGGGGGAGGGGCTGTGAGAACTTGCCCAGAAGCCTTTAGACTTAATTACGCACCTCTACTAGAGGGTTCTTCAAGTTAATTGAAGACACGTATGACCGTCAGAAAGAGCGGCGGCGTGCTTCGAAATATAACGGAACCTTGACTTAGCTCGACGAAATTGCCCGCACGTGAAGTCGTCGGACAGTGCTTATAGTGCATGGGGGCAAACGCTTATGTTTGAGTGCCGTCTAACCCCACGCTGACTACCAAGTAACGGTCGGCGTGCAAAACGGCCAGACGTTCTAGTAATAGTAACTAGGCCCACGGCGATGAGGTTGCCGGAGAAGAACTCTACGACCCCATCTACCGACCTAAACTCCTCGACTGAGACATATAAATCAGTAATTTTCTGAAATGCGGACCACTGCGCCAAGCAGGAGGGGGAGGGCTCTCGGGGGTACCGTCCATAAAATGATATTTGAATGGGAAAGTGAACACTACTATAGAGGAAAATGACCACCTCCAACCCCAAATCAGGATTTGCATCTAGAGAGCACTTCGATAGATCAAGGCAGGAAAATGAAGAGATGCCGTATTCCTGGAGAACTGAAGGGATGGGGGGAGGGGCTGTGAGAACTTGCCCAGAAGCCTTTTGACTCAATTACGCACCTCTACTAGAGGGTTCTTCAAGTTAATTGAAGACACGTATGACCGTCAGAAAGAGCGGCGGCGTGCTTCGAAATATAACGGAACCTTGACTTATCTCGACGAAATTGCCCGCACGTGAAGTCGTCGGACAGTGCTTATAGTGCATGGGGGCAAACGCTTATGTTTGAGTGCCGTCTAACCGCACGCTGACTACCAAGTAACGGTCGGCGTGCAAAACGGCCAGACGTTCTAGTAATAGTAACTAGGCCCACGGCGATGAGGTTGCCGGATAAGAACTCTACGACCCCATCTACCGACCTAAACTCCTCGACTGAGACATATAAATCAGTAATTTTCTGAAATGCGGACCACTGCGCCAAGCAGGAGGGGGAGGGCTCTCGGGGGTACCGTCCATAAAATGATATTTGAATGGGAAAGTGATCACTACTATTGAGGAAAATGACCACCTCCAACCCCAAATCAGGATTTGCATCTAGAGAGCACTTCGATAGATCAAGGCAGGAAAATGAAGCGATGCCGTATTCCTGGAGAACTGAAGGGGTGGGTGGAGGGGCTGTGAGAACTTGCCCAGAAGCCTTTTGACTCAATTACGCACCTCTACTAGAGGGTTCTTCAAGTTAATTAAAGACACGTATGACCGTCAGAAAGAGCGGCGGCGTGCTTCGAAATATAACGGAACCTTGACTTAGCTCGGCGAAATTGCCCGCACGTGAAGTCGTCGGACAGTGCTTATAGTGCATGGGGGCAAACGCTTATGTTTGAGTGCCGTCTAACCCCACGCTGACTACCAAGTAACGGTCGGCGTGCGAAAATGGCCAGACGTTCTAGTAATAGTAACTAGGCCCACTGCGATGAGGTTGCCGGAGAAGAACTCTACGACCCCATCTACCGACCTAAACTCCTCGACTGAGACATCTAAATCAGTAATTTTCTGAAATGCGGACCACTGCGCCAAACAGGAGGGGGAGGGCTCTCGGGGGTACCGTCCATAAAATGATATTTGAATGGGAAAGTGAACACTACTATAGAGGAAAATGACCACCTCCAACCCCAAATCAGGATTTGCATCTAGAGAGCACTTCGATAGATCAAGGCAGGAAAATGAAGAGATGCCGTATTCCTGGAGAACTGAAAGGGTGGGGGGGAGGGGCTGTGAGAACTTGCCCAGAAGCCTTTTGACTTAATTACGCACCTCTACTAGAGGGTTCTTCAAGTTAATTGAAGACACGTATGACCGTCAGAAAGAGCGGCGGCGTGCTTCGAAATATAACGGAACCTTGACTTAGCTCGACGAAATTGCCCGCACGTGAAGTCGTCGGACAATGCTTATAGTGCATGGGGGCAAACGCTTATGTTTGAGTGCCGTCTAACCCCACGGTGACTACCAAGTAACGGTCGGCGTGCAAAACGGCCAGACGTTCTAGTAATAGTAACTAGGCCCACGGCGATGAGGTTGCCGGAGAAGAACTCTACGACCCCATCTACCGACCTAAACTCCTCGACTGAGACATCTAAATCAGTAATTTTCTGAAATGCGAACGAATGCGCCAAGTAGCAGGGGGAGGGCTCTCGGGGGTACCGTCCATAAAATGATATTTGAATGGGAAAGTGATCACTACTATGGAGGAAAATGAACACCTCCAACCCCAAATCAGGATTTGCATCTAGAGAGCACTTCGATAGATCAAGGCAGGAAAATGAAGCGATACCGTATTCCTGGAGAACTGAAGGGGTGGGGGGAGGGGCTGTGAGAACTTGCCCAGAAGCCTTTTGACTCAATTACGCACCTCTACTAGAGGGTTCTTCAAGTTAATTAAGGACACATATGACCGTCAGAAAGAGCGGCGGCGTGCTTCGAAATATAACGGAACCTTGACTTAGCTCGACGAAATTGCCCGCACGTGAAGTCGTCGGACAGTGCTTATAGTGCATGGGGGCAAACGCTTATGTTTGAGTGCCGTCTAACCCCACGCTGACTACCAAGTAACGGTCGGCGTGCAAAACGGCCAGACGTTCTAGTAATAGTAACTAGGCCCACGGCGATGAGGTTGCCGGAGAAGAGCTCTACGACCCCATCTACCGACCCAAATTCCTCGACTGAGACATATAAATCAGTAATTTTCTGAAATGCGGACCACTGCGCCAAGCAGGAAGGGGAGGGCTCTCGGGGGTACCGTCCATAAAATGATATTTGAATGGGAAAGTGATCACTACTATAGAGGAAAATGACCACCTCCAACCCCAAATCAGGATTTGCATCTAGAGAGCACTTCGATAGATCAAGGCAGGAAAATGAAGAGATGCCGTATTCCTGGAGAACTGAAGTGATGGGGGGAGGGGCTGTGAGAACTTGCTTAGAAGCCTTTTGACTCAATTACGCACCTCTACTAGAGGGTTCTTCAAGTTAATTGAAGACACGTATGACCGTCAGAAAGAGCGGCGGCGTGCTTCGAAATATAACGGAACCTTGACTTATCTCGACGAAATTGCCCGCACGTGAAGTCGTCGGACAGTGCTTATAGTGCATGGGGGCAAACGCTTATGTTTGAGTGCCGTCTAACCGCACGCTGACTACCAAGTAACGGTCGGCGTGCAAAACGGCTAGACGTTCTAGTAATAGTAACTAGGCCCACGGCGATGAGGTTGCCGGATAAGAACTCTACGACCCCATCTACCGACCTAAACTCCTCGACTGAGACATATAAATCAGTAATTTTCTGAAATGCGGACCACTGCGCCAAGCAGGAGGGGGAGGGCTCTCGGGGGTACCGTCCATAAAATGATATTTGAATGGGAAAGTGATCACTACTATGGAGGAAAATGACCACCTCCAACCCCAAATCAGGATTTGCATCTAGAGAGCACTTCGATAGATCAAGGCAGGAAAATGAAGCGATGCCGTATTCCTGGAGAACTGAAGGGGTGGGTGGAGGGGCTGTGAGAACTTGCCCAGAAGCCTTTTGACTCAATTACGCACCTCTACTAGAGGGTTCTTCAAGTTAATTAAAGACACGTATGACCGTCAGAAAGAGCGGCGGCGTGCTTCGAAATATAACGGAACCTTGACTTAGCTCGACGAAATTGCCCGCACGTGAAGTCGTCGGACAGTGCTTATAGTGCATGGGGGCAAACGCTTATGTTTGAGTGCCGTCTAACCCCACGCTGACTACCAAGTAACGGTCGGCGTGCAAAACGGCCAGACGTTCTAGTAATAGTAACTAGGCCCACTGCGATGAGGTTGCCGGAGAAGAACTCTACGACCCCATCTACCGACCTAAACTCCTCGACTGAGACATCTAAATCAGTAATTTTCTGAAATGCGGACCACTGCGCCAAACAGGAGGGGGAGGGCTCTCGGGGGTACCGTCCATAAAATGATATTTGAATGGGAAAGTGAACACTACTATAGAGGAAAATGACCACCTCCAACCCCAAATCAGGATTTGCATCTAGAGAGCACTTCGATAGATCAAGGCAGGAAAATGAAGAGATGCCGTATTCCTGGAGAACTGAAGGGGTGGGGGGGAGGGGCTGTGAGAACTTGCCCAGAAGCCTTTTGACTTAATTACGCACCTCTACTAGAGGGTTCTTCAAGTTAATTGAAGACACGTATGACCGTCAGAAAGAGCGGCGGCGTGCTTCGAAATATAACGGAACCTTGACTTAGCTCGACGAAATTGCCCGCACGTGAAGTCGTCGGACAATGCTTATAGTGCATGGGGGCAAACGCTTATGTTTGAGTGCCGTCTAACCCCACGGTGACTACCAAGTAACGGTCGGCGTGCAAAACGGCCAGACGTTCTAGTAATAGTAACTAGGCCCACGGCGATGAGGTTGCCGGAGAAGAACTCTACGACCCCATCTACCGACCTAAACTCCTCGACTGAGACATCTAAATCAGTAATTTTCTGAAATGCGAACGAAAGCGCCAAGCAGCAGGGGGAGGGCTCTCGGGGGTACCGTCCATAAAATGATATTTGAATGGGAAAGTGATCACTACTATGGAGGAAAATGAACACCTCCAACCCCAAATCAGGATTTGCATCTAGAGAGCACTTCGATAGATCAAGGCAGGAAAATGAAGCGATACCGTATTCCTGGAGAACTGAAGGGGTGGGGGGAGGGGCTGTGAGAACTTGCCCAGAAGCCTTTTGACTTAATTACGCACCTCTACTAGAGGGTTCTTCAAGTTAATTAAGGACACATATGACCGTCAGAAAGAGCGGCGGCGTGCTTCGAAATATAACGGAACCTTGACTTAGCTCGACGAAATTGCCCGCACGTGAAGTCGTCGGACAGTGCTTATAGTGCATGGGGGCAAACGCTTATGTTTGAGTGCCGTCTAACCCCACGCTGACTACCAAGTAACGGTCGGCGTGCAAAACGGCCAGACGTTCTAGTAATAGTAACTAGGCCCACGGCGATGAGGTTGCCGGAGAAGAACTCTACGACCCCATCTACCGACCCAAATTCCTCGACTGAGACATATAAATCAGTAATTTTCTGAAATGCGAACCACTGCGCCAAGCAGGAAGGGGAGGGCTCTCGGGGCTACCGTCCATAAAATGATATTTGAATGGGAAAGTGATCACTACTATAGAGGAAAATGACCACCTCCAACCCCAAATCAGGATTTGCATCTAGAGAGCACTTCGATAGATCAAGGCAGGAAAATGAAGAGATGCCGTATTCCTGGAGAACTGAAGGGATGGGGGGAGGGGCTGTGAGAACTTGCCCAGAAGCCTTTTGACTCAATTACGCACCTCTACTAGAGGGTTCTTCAAGTTAATTGAAGACACGTATGACCGTCAGAAAGAGCGGCGGCGTGCTTCGAAATATAACGGAACCTTGACTTATCTCGACGAAATTGCCCGCACGTGAAGTCGTCGGACAGTGCTTATAGTGCATGGGGGCAAACGCTTATGTTTGAGTGCCGTCTAACCGCACGCTGACTACCAAGTAACGGTCGGCGTGCAAAACGGCCAGACGTTCTAGTAATAGTAACTAGGCCCACGGCGATGAGGTTGCCGGATAAGAACTCTACGACCCCATCTACCGACCTAAACTCCTCGACTGAGACATATAAATCAGTAATTTTCTGAAATGCGGACCACTGCGCCAAGCAGGAGGGGGAGGGCTCTCGGGGGTACCGTCCATAAAATGATATTTGAATGGGAAAGTGATCACTACTATGGAGGAAAATGACCACCTCCAACCCCAAATCAGGATTTGCATCTAGAGAGCACTTCGATAGATCAAGGCAGGAAAATGAAGCGATGCCGTATTCCTGGAGAACTGAAGGGTTGGGTGGAGGGGCTGTGAGAACTTGCCTAGAAGCCTTTTGACTCAATTACGCACCTCTACTAGAGGGTTCTTCAACTTAATTAAAGACACGTATGACCGTCAGAAAGAGCGGCGGCGTGCTTCGAAATATAACGGAACCTTGACTTAGCTCGACGAAATTGCCCGCACGTGAAGTCGTCGGACAGTGCTTATAGTGCATGGGGGCAAACGCTTATGTTTGAGTGCCGTCTAACCCCACGCTGACTACCAAGTAACGGTCGGCGTGCAAAACGGCCAGACGTTCTAGTAATAGTAACTAGGCCCACTGCGATGAGGTTGCCGGAGAAGAACTCTACGACCCCATCTACCGACCTAAACTCCTCGACTGAGACATCTAAATCAGTAATTTTCTGAAATGCGGACCACTGCGCCAAACAGGAGGGGGAGAGCTCTCGGGGGTACCGTCCATAAAATGATATTTGAATGGGAAAGTGAACACTACTATAGAGGAAAATGACCACCTCCAACCCCAAATCAGGATTTGCATCTAGAGAGCACTTCGATAGATCAAGGCAGGAAAATGAAGAGATGCCGTATTCCTGGAGAACTGAAGGGGTGGGGGGGAGGGGCTGTGAGAACTTGCCCAGAAGCCTTTTGACTTAATTACGCACCTCTACTAGAGGGTTTTTCAAGTTAATTGAAGACACGTATGACCGTCAGAAAGAGCGGCGGCGTGCTTCGAAATATAACGGAACCTTGACTTAGCTCGACGAAATTGCCCGCACGTGAAGTCGTCGGACAATGCTTATAGTGCATGGGGGCAAACGCTTATGTTTGAGTGCCGTCTAACCCCACGGTGACTACCAAGTAACGGTCGGCGTGCAAAACGGCCAGACGTTCTAGTAATAGTAACTAGGCCCACGGCGATGAGGTTGCCGGAGAAGAACTCTACGACCCCATCTACCGACCTAAACTCCTCGACTGAGACATCTAAATCAGTAATTTTCTGAAATGCGGACCACTGCGCCAAGCAGGAGGGGGAGGGCTCTCGGGGGTACCGTCCATAAAATGATATTTGAATGGGAAAGTGATCACTACTATGGAGGAAAATGACCACCTTCAACCTCAAATCAGGATTTGCATCTAGAGAGCACTTCGATAGATCAAGGCAGGAAAATGAAGCGATGCCGTATTCCTGGAGAACTGAAGGGGTGGGTGGAGGGGCTGTGAGAACTTGCCCAGAAGCCTTTTGACTCAATTACGCACCTCTACTAGAGGGTTCTTCAAGTTAATTAAAGACACGTATGACCGTCAGAAAGAGCGGCGGCGTGCTTCGAAATATAACGGAACCTTGACTTAGCTCGACGAAATTGCCCGCACGTGAAGTCGTCGGACAGTGCTTATAGTGCATGGGGGCAAACGCTTATGTTTGAGTGCCGTCTAACCCCACGCTGACTACCAAGTAACGGTCGGCGTGCAAAACGGCCAGACGTTCTAGTAATAGTAACTAGGCCCACGGCGATGAGGTTGCCGGAGAAGAACTCTACGACCCCATCTACCGACCTAAACTCCTCGACTGAGACATATAAATCAGTAATTTTCTGAAATGCGGACCACTGCGCCAAGCAGCAGGGGGAGGGCTCTCGGGGGTACCGTCCATAAAATGATATTTGAATGGGAAAGTGAACACTACTATAGAGGAAAATGACCACCTCCAACCCCAAATCAGGATTTGCATCTAGAGAGCACTTCGATAGATCAAGGCAGGAAAATGAAGAGATGCCGTATTCCTGGAGAACTGAAGGGATGGGGGGAGGGGCTGTGAGAACTTGCCCAGAAGCCTTTTGACTTAATTACGCACCTCTACTAGAGGGTTCTTGAGGTTAATTGAAGACACGTATGACCGTCAGAAAGAGCGGCGGCGTGCTTCGAAATATAACGGAACCTTGACTTAGCTCGACGAAATTGCCCGCACGTGAAGTCGTCGGACAGTGCTTATAGTGCATGGGGGCAAACGCTTATGTTTGAGTGCCGTCTAACCCCACGCTGACTACCAAGTAACGGTCGGCGTGCAAAACGGCCAGACGTTCTAGTAATAGTAACTAGGCCCACGGCGATGAGGTTGCCGGAGAAGAACTCTACGACCCCATCTACCGACCTAAACTCCTCGACTGAGACATATAAATCAGTAATTTTCTGAAATGCGGACCACTGCGCCAAGCAGCAGGGGGAAGGCTCTCGGGGGTACCGTCCATAAAATGATATTTGAATGGGAAAGTGATCACTACTATGGAGGAAAATGAACACCTCCAACCCCAAATCAGGATTTGCATCTAGAGAGCACTTCGATAGATCAAGGCAGGAAAATGAAGCGATACCGTATTCCTGGAGAACTGAAGGGGTGGGGGGAGGGGCTGTGAGAACTTGCCCAGAAGCCTTTTGACTTAATTACGCACCTCTACTAGAGGGTTCTTCAAGTTAATTGAAGACACGTATGACCGTCAGAAAGAGCGGCGGCGTGCTTCGAAATATAACGGAACCTTGACTTAGCTCGACGAAATTGCCCGCACGTGAAGTCGTCGGACAATTCTTATAGTGCATGGGGGCAAACGCTTATGTTTGAGTGCCGTCTAACCCCACGGTGACTACCAAGTAACGGTCGGCGTGCAAAACGGCCAGACGTTCTAGTAATAGTAACTAGGCCCACGGCGATGAGGTTGCCGGAGAAGAACTCTACGACCCCATCTACCGACCTAAACTCCTCGACTGAGACATCTAAATCAGTAATTTTCTGAAATGCGAACGAATGCGCCAAGCAGGAGTGGGAGGGCTCTCGGGGGTACCGTCCATAAAATGATATTTGAATGGGAAAGTGAACACTACTATAGAGGAAAATGACCACCTCCAACCCCAAATCAGGATTTGCATCTAGAGAGCAATTCGATAGATCAAGGCAGGAAAATGAAGAGATGCCGTATTCCTGGAGAACTGAAGGGATGGGGGGAGGGGCTGTGAGAACTTGCCCAGAAACCTTTTGACTTAATGACGCACCTCTACTAGAGGGTTCTTCAAGTTAATTGAAGACACGTATGACCGTCAGAAAGAGCGGCGGCGTGCTTCGAAATATAACGGAACCTTGACTTAGCTCGACGAAATTGCCCGCACGTGAAGTCGTCGGACAGTGCTTATAGTGCATGGGAGCAAACGCTTATGTTTGAGTGCCGTCTAACCCCACGCTGACTACCAAGTAACGGTCGGCGTGCAAAACGGCCAGACGTTCTAGTAATAGTAACTAGGCCCACTGCGATGAGGTTGCCGGAGAAGAACTCTACGACCCCATCTACCGACCTTAAATCCTCGACTGAGACATCTAAATCAGTAATTTTCTGAAATGCGGACCACTGCGCCAAACAGGAGGGGGAGGGCTCTCGGGGGTACCGTCCATAAAATGATATTTGAATGGGAAAGTGAACACTACTATAGAGGAAAATGACCACCTCCAACCCCAAATCAGGATTTGCATCTAGAGAGCACTTCGATAGATCAAGGCAGGAAAATGAAGAGATGCCGTATTCCTGGAGAACTGAAGGGGTGGGGGGGAGGGGCTGTGAGAACTTGCCCAGAAGCCTTTTGACTTAATTACGCACCTCTACTAGAGGGTTCTTCAAGTTAATTGAAGACACGTATGACCGTCAGAAAGAGCGGCGGCGTGCTTCGAAATATAACGGAACCTTGACTTAGCTCGACGAAATTGCCCGCACGTGAAGTCGTCGGACAATGCTTATAGTGCATGGGGGCAAACGCTTATGTTTGAGTGCCGTCTAACCCCACGGTGACTACCAAGTAACGGTCGGCGTGCAAAACGGCCAGACGTTCTAGTAATAGTAACTAGGCCCACGGCGATGAGGTTGCCGGAGAAGAACTCTACGACCCCATCTACCGACCTAAACTCCTCGACTGAGACATCTAAATCAGTAATTTTCTGAAATGCGAACGAATGCGCCAAGCAGGAGGGGGAGGGCTCTCGGGGGTACCGTCCATAAAATGATATTTGAATGGGAAAGTGAACACTACTATAGAGGAAAATGACCACCTCCAACCCCAAATCAGGATTTGCATCTAGAGAGCACTTCGATAGATCAAGGCAGGAAAATAAGGCGATGCCGTATTCCTGGAGAACTGAAGGGGTGGGGAGAGGGGCTGTGAGAACTTGCCCAGAAGCCTTTTGACTCAATTACGCACCTCTACTAGAGGGTTCTTCAAGTTAATTAAAGACACGTATGACCGTCAGAAAGAGCGTCGGCGTGCTTCGAAATATAACGGAACCTTGACTTATCTCGACGAAATTGCCCGCACGTGAAGTCGTCGGACAGTGCTTATAGTGCATGGGGGCAAACGCTTATGTTTGAGTGCCGTCTAACCCCACGCTGACTACCAAGTAACGGTCGGCGTGCAAAACGGCCAGACGTTCTAGTAATAGTAACTAGGCCGACGGCGATGAGGTTGCCGGATAAGAACTCTACGACCCCATCTACCGACCTAAACTCCTCGACTGAGACATATAAATCAGTAATTTTCTGAAATGCGGACCACTGCGCCAAGTAGGAGGGGGAGGGCTCTCGGGGGTACCGTCCATAAAATGATATTTGAATGGGAAAGTGATCACTACTATGGAGAAAAATGACCACCTCCAACCCCAAATCAGGATTTGCATCTAGAGAGCACTTCGATAGATCAAGGCAGGAAAATGAAGCGATGCCGTATTCCTGGAGAACTGAAGGGGTGGGGGGAGGGGCTGTGAGAACTTGCCCAGAAGCCTTTTGACTCAATTACGCACCTCTACTAGAGGGTTCTTCAAGTTAATTAAAGACACGTATGACCGTCAGAAAGTGCGGCGGCGTGCTTCGAAATATAACGGAACCTTGACTTAGCTCGACGAAATTGCCCGCACGTGAAGTCGTCGGACAGTGCTTATAGTGCATGGGGGCAAACGCTTATGTTTGAGTGCCGTCTAACCCCACGCTGACTACCAAGTAACGGTCGGCGTGCAAAACGGCCAGACGTTCTAGTAATAGTAACTAGGCCCACTGCGATGAGGTTGCCGGAGAAGAACTCTACGACCCCATCTACCGACCTAAACTCCTCGACTGAGACATCTAAATCAGTAATTTTCTGAAATGCGGACCACTGCGCCAAACAGGAGGGGGAGGGCTCTCGGGGGTACCGTCCATAAAATGATATTTGAATGGGAAAGTGAACACTACTATAGAGGAAAATGACCACCTCCAACCCCAAATCAGGATTTGCATCTAGAGAGCACTTCGATAGATCAAGGCAGGAAAATGAAGAGATGCCGTATTCCTGGAGAACTGAAGGGGTGGGGGGGAGGGGCTGTGAGAACTTGCCCAGAAGCCTTTTGACTTAATTACGCACCTCTACTAGAGGGTTCTTCAAGTTAATTGAAGACACGCATGACCGTCAGAAAGAGCGGCGGCGTGCTTCGAAATATAACGGAACCTTGACTTAGCTCGACGAAATTGCCCGCCCGTGAAGTCGTCGGACAATGCTTATAGTGCATGGGGGCAAACGCTTATGTTTGAGTGCCGTCTAACCCCACGGTGACTACCAAGTAACGGTCGGCGTGCAAAACGGCCAGACGTTCTAGTAATAGTAACTAGTCCCACGGCGATGAGGTTGCCGGAGAAGAACTCTACGACCCCATCTACCGACCTAAACTCCTCGACTGAGACATCTAAATCAGTAATTTTCTGAAATGCGAACCACTGCGCCAAGCAGGAGGGGGAGGGCTCTCGGGGGTACCGTCCATAAAATGATATTTGAATGGGAAAGTGAACACTACTATAGAGGAAAATGTCCACCTCCAACCCCAAATCAGGATTTGCATCTAGAGAGCACTTCGATAGATCAAGGCAGGAAAATGAAGAGATGCCGTATTCCTGGAGAACTGAAGGGATGGGGGGAGGGGCTGTGAGAACCTGCCCAGAAACCTTTTGACTTAATTACGCACCTCTACTAGAGGGTTCTTCAAGTTAATTGAAGACACGTATGACCGTCAGAAAGAGCGGCGGCGTGCTTCGAAATATAACGGAACCTTGACTTAGCTCGACGAAATTGCCCGCACGTGAAGTCGTCGGACAGTGCTTATAGTGCATGGGGGCAAACGCTTATGTTTGAGTGCCGTCTAACCCCACGCTGACTACCAAGTAACGGTCGGCGTGCAAAACGGCCAGACGTTCTAGTAATAGTAACTAGGCCCACGTCGATGAGGTTGCCGGAGAAGAACTCTACGACCCCATCTACCGACCTAAACTCCTCGACTGAGACATATAAATCAGTAATTTTCTGAAATGCGGACCACTGCGCTAAGCAGGAGGGGGAGGGCTCTCGGGGGTACCGACCATAAAATGATATTTGAATGGGAAAGTGATCACTACTATGGAGGAAAATGACCACCTCCAACCCCAAATCAGGATTTGCACCTAGAGAGCACTTCGATAGATCAAGGCAGGAAAATAAGGCGATGCCGTATTCCTGGAGAACTGAAGGGGTGGGGAGAGGGGCTGTGAGAACTTGCCCAGAAGCCTTTTGACTCAATTACGCACCTCTACTAGAGGGTTCTTCAAGTTAATTAAAGACACGTATGACCGTCAGAAAGAGCGGCGGCGTGCTTCGAAATATAACGGAACCTTGACTTAGCTCGACGAAATTGCCCGCACGTTAAGTCGTCGGACAGTGCTTATAGTGCATGGGGGCAAACGCTTATGTTTGAGTGCCGTCTAACCGCACGCTGACTACCAAGTAACGGTCGGCGTGCAAAACGGCCAGACCTTCTAGTAATAGTAACTAGGCCCACGGCGATGAGGTGGCCGGAGAAGAACTCAACTTCCCCATCTACCGACCTAAACTCCTCGACTGAGACATCTAAATCATTAATTTTCTGAAATGCGGACCACTGCGCCAAGCAGGAGGGGGAGGGCTCTCGGGGGTACCGTCCATAAAATGATATTTGAATGGGAAAGTGAACACTACTATAGAGGAAAATGACCACCTCCAACCCCAAATCAGGATTTGCATCTAGAGAGCACTTCGATAGATCAAGGCAGGAAAATGAAGAGATGCCGTATTCCTGGAGAACTGAAGGGATGGGGGGAGGGGCTGTGAGAACTTGCCCAGAAGCCTTTAGACTTAATTACGCACCTCTACTAGAGGGTTCTTCAAGTTAATTGAAGACACGTATGACCGTCAGAAGGAGCGGCGGCGTGCTTCGAAATATAACGGAACCTTGACTTAGCTCGACGAAATTGCCCGCACGTGAAGTCGTTGGACAGTGCTTATAGTGCATGGGGGCAAACGCTTATGTTTGAGTGCCGTCTAACCCCACGCTGACTACCAAGTAACGGTCGGCGTGCAAAACGGCCAGACGTTCTAGTAATAGTAACTAGGCCCACGGCGATGAGGTTGCCGGAGAAGAACTCTACGACCCCATCTACCGACCTAAACTCCTCGACTGAGACATATAAATCAGTAATTTTCTAAAAATGCGGACCACTGCGCCAAGCAGGAGGGGGAGGGCTCTCGGGGGTACCGTCCATAAAATGATATTTGAATGGAAAAGTGATCACTACTATGGAGGAAAATGACCACCTCCAATCCCAAATCAGGATTTGCATCTAGAGAGCACTTCGATAGATCAAGGCAGGAAAATGAAGAGATGCCGTATTCCTGGAGAACTGAAGGGATGGGGGGAGGGGCTGTGAGAAGTTGCCCAAAAGCCTTTTGACTCAATTACGCACCTCTACTAGAGGGTTCTTCAAGTTAATTAAAGACACGTATGACCGTCAGAAAGAGCGGCGGCGTGCTTCGAAATATAACGGAACCTTGACTTAGCTCGACGAAATTGCCCGCACGTGAAGTCGTCGGACAGTGCTTATAGTGCATGGGGCCAAACGCTTATGTTTGAGTGCCGTCTAACCCCACGCTGACTACCAAGTAACGGTCGGCGTGCAAAACGGCCAGACGTTCTAGTAATATTAACTAGGCCCACGGCGATGAGGTTGCCGGGGAAGAACTCTACGACCCCATCTACCGACCTAAACTCCTCGACTGAGACATCTAAATCAGTAATTTTCTGAAATGCGAACGAATGCGCCAAGCAGGAGGGGGAGGGCTCTCGGGGGTACCGTCCATAAAATGATATTTGAATGGGAAAGTGAACACTACTATAGAGGAAAATGACCACCTCCAACCCCAAATCAGGATTTGCATCTAGAGAGCACTTCGATAGATCAAGGCAGGAAAATAAAGAGATGCCGTATTCCTGGAGAACTGAAGGGATGGGGGGAGGGGCTGTGAGAACTTGCCCAGAAGCCTTTTGACTTAATTACGCACCTCTACTAGAGGGTTCTTGAGGTTAATTGAAGACACGTATGACCGTCAGAAAGAGCGGCGGCGTGCTTCGAAATATAACGGAACCTTGACTTAGCTCGACGAAATTGCCCGCACGTGAAGTCGTCGGACAGTGCTTATAGTGCATGGGGGCAAACGCTTATGTTTGAGTGCCGTCTAACTCCACGCTGACTACCAAGTAACGGTCGGCGTGCAAAACGGCCAGACGGTCTAGTAATAGTAACTAGGCCCACGGCGATGAGGTTGCCGGAGAAGAACTCTACGACCCCATCTACCGACCTAAACTCCTCGACTGAGACATATAAATCAGTAATTTTCTGAAATGCGGACCACTGCGCCAAGCAGCAGGGGGAGGGCTCTCGGGGGTACCGTCCATAAAATGATATTTGAATGGGAAAGTGATCACTACTATGGAGGTAAATGAACACCTCCAACCCCAAATCAGGATTTGCATCTAGAGAGCACTTCGATAGATCAAGGCAGGAAAATGAAGCGATACCGTATTCCTGGAGAACTGAAGGGGTGGGGGGAGGGGCTGTGAGAACTTGCCCAGAAGCCTTTTGACTCAATTACGCACCTCTACTAGAGGGTTCTTCAAGTTAATTAAAGACACGTATGACCGTCAGAAAGAGCGGCGGCGTGCTTCGAAATATAACGGAACCTTGACTTAGCTCGACGAAATTGCCCGCACGTGAAGTCGTCGGACAGTGCTTATAGTGCATGGGGGCAAACGCTTATGTTTGAGAGCCGTCTAACCCCACGCTGACTACCAAGTAACGGTCGGCGTGCAAAACGGCCAGACGTTCTAGTAATAGTAACTAGGCCCACGGCGATGAGGTTGCCGGAGAAGAACTCTACGACCCCATCTACCGACCCAAATTCCTCGACTGAGACATATAAATCAGTAATTTTCTGAAATGCGGACCACTGCGCCAAACAGGAGGGGGAGGGCTCTCGGGGGTACCGTCCATAAAATGATATTTGAATGGGAAAGTGATCACTACTATAGAGGAAAATGACCACCTCCAACCCCAAATCAGGATTTGCATCTAGAGAGCACTTCGATAGATCAAGGCAGGAAAATGAAGAGATGCCGTATTCCTGGAGAACTGAAGGGATGGGGGGAGGGGCTGTGAGAACTTGCCCAGAAGCCTTTTGACTCAATTACGCACCTCTACTAGAGGGTTCTTTAAGTTAATTGAAGACACGTATGACCGTCAGAAAGAGCGGCGGCGTGCTTCGAAATATAACGGAACCTTGACTTATCTCGACGAAATTGCCCGCACGTGAAGTCGTCGGACAGTGCTTATAGTGCATGGGGGCAAACGCTTATGTTTGAGTGCCGTCTAACCGCACGCTGACTACCAAGTAACGGTCGGCGTGCAAAACGGCCAGACGTTCTAGTAATAGTAACTAGGCCCACGGCGATGAGGTTGCCGGATAAGAACTCTACGACCCCATCTACCGACCTAAACTCCTCGACTGAGACATATAAATCAGTAATTTTCTGAAATGCGGACCACTGCGCCAAGCAGGAGGGGGAGGGCTCTCGGGGGTACCGTCCATAAAATGATATTTGAATGGGAAAGTGATCACTCCTACTATTGAGGAAAATGACCACCTCCAACCCCAAATCAGGATTTGCATCTAGAGAGCACTTCGATAGATCAAGGCAGGAAAATGAAGAGATGCCGTATTCCTGGAGAACTGAAGGGGTGGGGGGGAGGGGCTGTGAGAACTTGCCCAGAAGCCTTTTGACTTAATTACGCACCTCTACTAGAGGGTTGTTCAAGTTAATTGAAGACACGTATGACCGTCAGAAAGAGCGGCGGCGTGCTTCGAAATATAACGGAACCTTGACTTAGCTCGACGAAATTGCCCGCACGTGAAGTCGTCGGACAATGCTTATAGTGCATGGGGGCAAACGCTTATGTTTGAGTGCCGTCTAACCCCACGCTGACTACCAAGTAACGGTCGGCGTGAAAAACGGCCAGACGTTCTAGTAATAGTAACTAGGCCCACGGCGATGAGGTTGCCGGAGAAGAACTCTACGACCCCATCTACCGACCTAAACTCCTCGACTGAGACATCTAAATCAGTAATTTTCTGAAATGCGGACCACTGCGCCAAGCAGGAGGGGGAGGGCTCTCGGGGGTACCGTCCATAAAATGATATTTGAATGGGAAAGTGAACACTACTATAGAGGAAAATGACCACCTCCAACCCCAAATCAGGATTTGCATCTAGAGAGCACTTCGATAGATCAAGGCACGAAAATGAAGAGATGCCGTATTCCTGGAGAACTGAAGGGATGGGGGGAGGGGCTGTGAGAACTTGCCCAGAAGCCTTTTGACTTAATTACGCACCTCTACTAGAGGGTTGTTCAAGTTAATTGAAGACACGTATGACCGTCAGAAAGAGCGGCGGCGTGCTTCGAAATATAACGGAACCTTGACTTAGCTCGACGAAATTGCCCGCACGTGAAGTCGTCGGACAGTGCTTATAGTGCATGGGGGCAAACGCTTATGTTTAAGGGCCGTCTAACCCCACGCTGACTACCAAGTAACGGTCGGCGTGCAAAACGGCCAGACGGTCTAGTAATAGTAACTAGGCCCACGTCGATGAGGTTGCCGGAGAAGAACTCTACGACCCCATCTACCGACCTAAACTCCTCGACTGAGACATATAAATCAGTAATTTTCTGAAATGCGGACCACTGCGCCAAGCAGGAGGGGGAGGGCTCTCGGGGGTACCGTCCATAAAATGATATTTAAATGGGAAAGTGATCACTACTATGGAGGAAAATGACCACCTCCAACCCCAAATCAGGATTTGCACCTAGAGAGCACTTCGATAGATCAAGGCAGGAAAATAAGGCGATGCCGTATTCCTGGAGAACTGAAGGGGTGGGGGGAGGGGCTGTGAGAACTTGCCCAGAAGCCTTTTGACTCAATTACGCACCTCTACTAGAGGGTTCTTCAAGTTAATTAAAGACACGTATGACCGTCAGAAAGAGCGGCGGCGTGCTTCGAAATATAACGGAACCTTGACTTAGCTCGACGAAATTGCCCGCACGTGAAGTCGTCGGACAGTGCTTATAGTGCATGGGGGCAAACGCTTATGTTTGAGTGCCGTCTAACCGCACGCTGACTACCAAGTAACGGTCGGCGTGCAAAACGGCCAGACGTTCTAGTAATAGTAACTAGGCCCACGGCGATGAGGTTGCCGGAGAAGAACTCTACGACCCCATCTACCGACCTAAACTCCTCGACTGAGACATCTAAATCAGTAATTTTCTGAAATGCGGACCACTGCGCCAAGCAGGAGGGGGAGGGCTCTCGGGGGTACCGTCCATAAAATGATATTTGAATGGGAAAGTGAACACTACTATAGAGGAAAATGACCACCTCCAACCCCAAATCAGGATTTGCATCTAGAGAGCACTTCGATAGATCAAGGCAGGAAAATGAAGAGATGCCGTATTCCTGGAGAACTGAAGGTATGGGGGGAGGGGCTGTGAGAACTTGCCCAGAAGCCTTTTGACTTAATTACGCACCTCTACTAGAGGGTTCTTCAAGTTAATTGAAGACACGTATGACCGTGAGAAAGAGCGGCGGCGTGCTTCGAAATATAACGGAACCTTGACTTAGCTCGACGAAATTGCCCGCACGTGAAGTCGTCGGACAGTGCTTATAGTGCATGGGGGCAAACGCTTATGTTTGAGTGCCGTCTAACCCCACGCTGACTACCAAGTAACGGTCGGCGTGCAAAACGGCCAGACGGTCTAGTAATAGTAACTAGGCCCACGTCGATGAGGTTGCCGGAGAAGAACTCTACGACCCCATCTACCGACCTTAACTCCTCGACTGAGACATATAAATCAGTAATTTTCTGAAATGCGGACCACTGCGCCAAGCAGGAGGGGGAGGGCTCTCGGGGGTACCGTCCATAAAATGATATTTAAATGGGAAAGTGATCACTACTATGGAGGAAAATGACCACCTCCCACCCCAAATCAGGATTTGCACCTAGAGAGCACTTCGATAGATCAAGGCAGGAAAATAAGGCGATGCCGTATTCCTGGAGAACTGAAGGGGTGGGGGGAGGGGCTGTGAGAACTTGCCCAGAAGCCTTTTGACTCAATTACGCACCTCTACTAGAGGGTTCTTCAAGTTAATTAAAGACACGTATGACCGTCAGAAAGAGCGGCGGCGTGCTTCGAAATATAACGGAACCTTGACTTAGCTCGACGAAATTGCCCGCACGTGAAGTCGTCGGACAGTGCTTATAGTGCATGGGGGCAAACGCTTATGTTTGAGTGCCGTCTAACCCCACGCTGACTACCAAGTAACGTTCGGCGTGCAAAACGGCCAGACCTTCTAGTAATAGTAACTAGGCCCACGGCGATGAGGTGGCCGGAGAAGAACTCTACGACCCCATCTACCGACCTAAACTCCTCGACTGAGACATATAAATCAGTAATTTTCTGAAATGCGGACCACTGCGCCAAGCAGGAGGGGGAGGGCTCTCGGGGGTACCGTCCATAAAATGATATTTGAATGGGAAAGTGATCACTACTATAGAGGAAAATGACCACCTCCAACCCCAAATCAGAATTTGCATCTAGAGAGCACTTCGATAGATCATGGCAGGAAAATGAAGAGATGCCGTATTCCTGGAGAACTGAAGGGATGGGGGGGGAGGGGCTGTGAGAACTTGCCCAGAAGCCTTTTGACTCAATTAGGCACCTCTACTAGAGGGTTTTTCAAGTTAATTGAAGACACGTATGACCGTCAGAAAGAGCGGCGGCGTGCTTCGAAATATAACGGAACCTTGACTTAGCTCGACGAAATTGCCCGCACGTGAAGTCGTCGGACAGTGCTTATAGTGCATGGGGGCAAACGCTTATGTTTGAGTGCCGTCTAACCCCACGCTGACTACCAATTAACGGTCGGCTTTCAAAACGGCCAGACGTTCTAGTAATAGTAACTAGGCCTACGGCGATGAGGTTGCCGGAGAAGAACTCTACGACCCCATCTACCAACCTAAACTCCTCGACTGAGACATATAAATCAGTGATTTTCTGAAATGCGGACCATTGCGCCAAGCAGGAGGAGAGGGCTCTCGGGGGTACCGTCCATAAAATGATATTTGAATGGGAAAGTGATCACTACTATGGAGGAAAATGACCACCTCCAACCCCAAATCAGGATTTGCATCTAGAGAGCACTTCGATAGATCAAGGCAGGAAAATGAAGCGATGCCATATTCCTGGGAAACTGAAGGGGTGGGGGGGAGGGGCTGTGAGAACTTGCCCAGAAGCCTTTTGACTCAATTACGCACCTCTACTAGAGGGTTCTTCAAGTTAATTGAAGGCACATATGCCTGTCAGAAAGAGCAGCGGCGTGCTTTGAAATATAATGGAACCTTGACTTAGCTCGACGAAATTGCCCGCACGTGAAGTCGTCGGACAGTGCTTATAGTGCATGGGGGCAAACGCTTATGTTTGAGTGCCATCTAAGCCTACGCTTACTACCAAGTAACGGTCTGCGTGCAAAACGGCCAAGCGTTCTAGTAATAGTAACTAGGCCCACGGCGATGAGTTTGCCGGAGAAGAACTCTACGACCTCATCTACCGACCTAAACTCCTCGACTGAGACATATAAATCAGTAATTTTCTGAAATGCGGACCACTGCGCCAAGCAGGAGGGGAGGGCTCTCGGGGGTACCGTCCATAAAATGATATTTGAATGGGAAAGTGATCACTACTATGGAGGAAATTGGCCACCTCCAACCCCAAATCAGGATTTGCATCTAGAGAGTACTTCGATAGATCAAGGCAGGAAAATGAAGCGATGCCGTATTCCTGGAGAACTAAAGGGGTGGGGGGAGGGGGTGTGAGAACTTGCCCAGAAGCCTTTTGACTCAATTACGCACCTCTACTAGAGGGTTCTTCAAGTTAATTGAAGACACATATGACCGTCAGAAAGAGCGGTGGCGTGCTTCGAAATATAACGGAACCTTGACTTAGCTCGAAGAAATTGCCCACACGTGAAGTCGTCGGACAGTGCTTATAGTGCATGGGGGCAAACGCTTATGTTTGAGTGCCGTCTAACCCCACGCTGACTACCAAGTAACGGTCGGCGTGCAAAACGGCCAGACGTTCTAGTAATAGTAACTAGGCCCACGGCGATGAGGTTCCCGGAGAAGAACTCTACGACCCCATCTACCGACCTCAACTCCTCGACTGAGACATATAAATCAGTAATTTTCTGAAATGCGGACCACTGCGCCAAGCAGGAGGGGGAGGGCTCTCGGGGGTACCGTCCATAAAATGATATTTGAATGGGAAAGTGATCACTACTATAGAGGAAAATGACCACCTCCAACCCCAAATCAGGATTTGCATCTAGAGAGCACTTCGATAGATCAAGGCAGGAAAATGAAGCGATGCCGTATTCCTGGAGAACTGAAGGGGTGGGGGGAGGGGCTGTGAGAACTTGCCCAGAAGCCTTTTGACTTAATTACGCACCTCTACTAGAGGGTTGTTTAAGTTAATTGAAGACACGTATGACCGTCAGAAAGAGCGGCGGCGTGCTTCGAAATATAACGGAACCTTGACTTAGCTCGACGAAATTGCCCGCACGTGAAGTCGTCGGACAGTGCTTATAGTGCATGGGGGCAAACGCTTATGTTTGAGTGCCGTCTAACCCCACGCTGACTACCAAGTAACGGTCGGCGTGCAAAACGGCCAGACGGTCTAGTAATAGTAACTAGGCCCACGTTGATGAGGTTGCCGGAGAAGAACTCTACGACCCCATCTACCGACCTAAACTCCTCGACTGAGACATATAAATCAGTAATTTTCTGAAATGCGGACAACTGCGCCAAGCAGGAGGGGGAGGGCTCTCGGGGGTACCGTCCATAAAATGATATTTAAATGGGAAAGTGATCACTACTATGGAGGAAAATGACCACCTCCAACCCCAAATCAGGATTTGCACCTAGAGAGCACTTCGATAGATCATGGCAGGAAAATGAAGAGATTCCGTATTCCTGGAGAACTGAAGGGATGGGGGGGAGGGGCTGTGAGAACTTGCCCAGAAGCCTTTTGACTCAATTAGGCACCTCTACTAGAGGGTTCTTCAAGTTAATTGAAGACACGTATGACCGTCAGAAAGAGCGGCGGCGTGCTTCGAAATATAACGGAACCTTGACTTAGCTCGACGAAATTGCCCGCACGTGAAGTCGTCGGACAGTGCTTATAGTGCATGGGGGCAAACGCTTATGTTTGAGTGCCGTCTAACCCCACGCTGACTACCAATTAACGGTCGGCTTTCAAAACGACCAGACGTTCTAGTAATAGTAACTAGGCCTACGGCGATGAGGTTGCCGGAGAAGAACTCTACGACCCCATCTACCAACCTAAACTCCTCGACTGAGACATATAAATCAGTGATTTTCTGAAATGCGGACCACTGCGCCAAGCAGGAGGAGAGGGCTCTCGGGGGTACCGTCCATAAAATGATATTTGAATGGGAAAGTGATCACTACTATGGAGGAAAATGACCACCTCCAACCCCAAATCAGGATTTGCATCTAGAGAGCACTTCGATAGATCAAGGCAGGAAAATGAAGCGATGCCATATTCCTGGGGAACTGAAGGGGTGGGGGGGAGGGGCTGTGAGAACTTGCCCAGAAGCCTTTTGACTCAATTACGCACCTCTACTAGAGGGTTCTTCAAGTTAATTGAAGGCACATATGCCTGTCAGAAAGAGCAGCGGCGTGCTTTGAAATATAATGGAACCTTGACTTAGCTCGACGAAATTGCCCGCACGTGAAGTCGTCGGACAGTGCTTATAGTGCATGGGGGCAAACGCTTATGTTTGAGTGCCATCTAAGCCTACGCTTACTACCAAGTAACGGTCTGCGTGCAAAACGGCCAAGCGTTCTAGTAATACTAACTAGGCCCACGGCGATGAGTTTGCCGGAGAAGAACTCTACGACCTCATCTACCGACCTAAACTCCTCGACTGAGACATATAAATCAGTAATTTTCTGAAATGCGGACCACTGCGCCAAGCAGGAGGGGAGGGCTCTCGGGGGTACCTTCCATAAAATGATATTTGAATGGGAAAGTGATCACTACTATGGAGGAAAATGGCCACCTCCAACCCCAAATCAGGATTTGCATCTAGAGAGTACTTCGATAGATCAAGGCAGGAAAATGAAGCGATGCCGTATTCCTGGAGAACTAAAGGGGTGGGGGGAGGGGCTGTGAGAACTTGCCCAGAAGCCTTTTGACTCAATTACGCACCTCTACTAGAGGGTTCTTCAAGTTAATTGAAGACACATATGACCGTCAGAAAGAGCGGTGGCGTGCTTCGAAATATAACGGAACCTTGACTTAGCTCGACGAAATTGCCCGCACGTGAAGTCGTCGGACAGTGCTTATAGTGCATGGGGGCAAACGCTTATGTTTGAGTGCCGTCTAACCCCACGCTGACTACCAAGTAACGGTCGGCGTGCAAAGCGGCCAGACGGTCTAGTAATAGTAACTAGGCCCACGTCGATGAGGTTGCCGGAGAAGAACTCTACGACCCCATCTACCGACCTAAACTCCTCGACTGAGACATATAAATCAGTAATTTTCTGAAATGCGGACCACTGCGCCAAGCAGGAGGGGGAGGGCTCTCGGGGGTACCGTCCATAAAATGATATTTAAATGGGAAAGTGATCAATACTATGGAGGAAAATGACCACCTCCAACCCCAAATCAGGATTTGCACCTAGAGAGCACTTCGATAGATCAAGGCAGGAAAATAAGGCGATGCCGTATTCCTGGAGAACTGAAGGGGTGGGGGGAGGGGCTGTGAGAACTTGCCCAGAAGCCTTTTGACTCAATTACGCACCTCTACTAGAGGGTTCTTCAAGTTAATTAAAGACACGTATGACCGTCAGAAAGAGCGGCGGCGTGCTTCGAAATATAACGGAACCTTGACTTAGCTCGACGAAATTGCCCGCACGTGAAGTCGTCGGACACTGCTTATAGTGCATGGGGGCAAACGCTTATGTTTGAGTGCCGTCTAACCCCACGCTGACCACCAAGTAACGGTCGGCGTGCAAAACGGCCAGACGTTCTAGTAATAGTAACTAGGCCCACGGCGATGAGGTTGCCGGAGAAGAACTCTACGACCCCATCTACCGACCTAAACTCCTCGACTGAGACATATAAATCAGTAATTTTCTGAAATGCGGACCACTGCGCCAAGCAGGAGGGGGAGGGCTCTCGGGGGTACCGTCCATAAAATGATATTTGAATGGGAAAGTGATCACTCCTACTATTGAGGAAAATGACCACCTCCAACCCCAAATCAGGATTTGCATCTAGAGAGCACTTCGATAGATCATGGCAGGAAAATGAAGAGATTCCGTATTCCTGGAGAACTGAAGGGATGGGGGGGAGGGGCTGTGAGAACTTGCCCAGAAGCCTTTTGACTCAATTAGGCACCTCTACTAGAGGGTTCTTCAAGTTAATTGAAGACACGTATGACCGTCAGAAAGAGCGGCGGCGTGCTTCGAAATATAACGGAACCTTGACTTAGCTCGACGAAATTGCCCGCACGTGAAGTCGTCGGACAGTGCTTATAGTGCATGGGGGCAAACGCTTATGTTTGAGTGCCGTCTAACCCCACGCTGACTACCAATTAACGGTCGGCTTTCAAAACGGCCAGACGTTCTAGTAATAGTAACTAGGCCTACGGCGATGAGGTTGCCGGAGAAGAACTCTACGACCCCATCTACCAACCTAAACTCCTCGACTGAGACATATAAATCAGTGATTTTCTGAAATGCGGACCACTGCGCCAAGCAGGAGGAGAGGGCTCTCGGGGGTACCGGCCATAAAATGATATTTGAATGGGAAAGTGATCACTACTATGGAGGAAAATGACCACCTCCAACCCCAAATCAGGATTTGCATCTAGAGAGCACTTCGATAGATCAAGGCAGGAAAATGAAGCGATGCCATATTCCTGGGGAACTGAAGGGGTGGGGGGGAGGGGCTGTGAGAACTTGCCCAGAAGCCTTTTGACTCAATTACGCACCTCTACTAGAGGGTTCTTCAAGTTAATTGAAGGCACATATGCCTGTCAGAAAGAGCAGCGGCGTGCTTTGAAATATAATGGAACCTTGACTTAGCTCGACGAAATTGCCCGCACGTGAAGTCGTCGGACAGTGCTTATAGTGCATGGGGGCAAACGCTTATGTTTGAGTGCCATCTAAGCCTACGCTTACTACCAAGTAACGGTCTGCGTGCAAAACGGCCAAGCGTTCTAGTAATAGTAACTAGGCCCACGGCGATGAGTTTGCCGGAGAAGAACTCTACGACCTCATCTACCGACCTAAACTCCTCGACTGAGACATATAAATCAGTAATTTTCTGAAATGCGGACCACTGCGCCAAGCAGGAGGGGAGGGCTCTCGGGGGTACCGTCCATAAAATGATATTTGAATGGGAAAGTGATCACTACTATGGAGGAAAATGGCCACCTCCAACCCCAAATCAGGATTTGCATCTAGAGAGTACTTCGATAGATCAAGGCAGGAAAATGAAGCGATGCCGTATTCCTGGAGAACTAAAGGGGTGGGGGGAGGGGCTGTGAGAACTTGCCCAGAAGCCTTTTGACTCAATTACGCACCTCTACTAGAGGGTTCTTCAAGTTAATTGAAGACACATATGACCGTCAGAAAGAGCGGTGGCGTGCTTCGAAATATAACGGAACCTTGACTTAGCTCGACGAAATTGCCCGCACGTGAAGTCGTCGGACAGTGCTTATAGTGCATGGGGGCAAACGCTTATGTTTGAGTGCCGTCTAACCCCACGCTGACTACCAAGTAACGGTCGGCGTGCAAAACGGCCAGACCTTCTAGTAATAGTAACTAGGCCCACGGCGATGAGGTGGCCGGAGAAGAACTCTACGACCCCATCTACCGACCTAAACTCCTCGACTGAGACATATAAATCAGTAATTTTCTGAAATGCGGACCACTGCGCCAAGCAGGAGGGGGAGGGCTCTCGGGGGTACCGTCCATAAAATGATATTTGAATGGGAAAGTGATCACTACTATAGAGGAAAATGACCACCTCCAACCCCAAATCAGGATTTGCATCTAGAGAGCACTTCGATAGATCATGGCAGGAAAATGAAGAGATTCTGTATTCCTGGAGAACTGAAGGGATGGGGGGGAGGGGCTGTGAGAACTTGCCCAGAAGCCTTTTGACTCAATTAGGCACCTCTACTAGAGGGTTCTTCAAGTTAATTGAAGACACGTATGACCGTCAGAAAGAGCGGCGGCGTGCTTCGAAATATAACGGAACCTTGACTTAGCTCGACGAAATTGCCCGCACGTGAAGTCGTCGGACAGTGCTTATAGTGCATGGGGGCAAACGCTTATGTTTGAGTGCCGTCTAACCCCACGCTGACTACCAATTAACGGTCGGCTTTCAAAACGGCCAGACGTTCTAGTAATAGTAACTAGGCCTACGGCGATGAGGTTGCCGGAGAAGAACTCTACGACCCCATCTACCAACCTAAACTCCTCGACTGAGACATATAAATCAGTGATTTTCTGAAATGCGGACCACTGCGCCAAGCAGGAGGAGAGGGCTCTCGGGGGTACCGTCCATAAAATGATATTTGAATGGGAAAGTGATCACTACTATGGAGGAAAATGACCACCTCCAACCCCAAATCAGGATTTGCATCTAGAGAGCACTTCGATAGATCAAGGCAGGAAAATGAAGCGATGCCATATTCCTGGGGAACTGAAGGGGTGGGGGGGAGGGGCTGTGAGAACTTGCCCAGGAGCCTTTTGACTTAATTACGCACCTCTACTAGAGGGTTCTTCAAGTTAATTGAAGGCACATATGCCTGTCAGAAAGAGCAGCGGCGCGCTTTGAAATATAATGGAACCTTGACTTAGCTCGACGAAATTGCCCGCACGTGAAGTCGTCGGACAGTGCTTATAGTGCATGGGGGCAAACGATTATGTTTGAGTGCCATCTAAGCCTACGCTTACTACCAAGTAACGGTCTGCGTGCAAAACGGCCAAGCGTTCTAGTAATAGTAACTAGGCCCACGGCGATGAGTTTGCCGGAGAAGAACTCTACGACCTCATCTACCGACCTAAACTCCTCGACTGAGACATATAAATCAGTAATTTTCTGAAATGCGGACCACTGCGCCAAGCAGGAGGGGAGGGCTCTCGGGGGCAGTCCATAAAATGATATTTGAATGGGAAAGTGATCACTACTATGGAGGAAAATGGCCACCTCCAACCCCAAATCAGGATTTGCATCTAGAGAGTACTTCGATAGATCAAGGCAGGAAAATGAAGCGATGCCGTATTCCTGGAGAACTAAAGGGGTGGGGGGAGGGGCTGTGAGAACTTGCCCAGAAGCCTTTTGACTCAATTACGCACCTCTACTAGAGGGTTCTTAAAGTTAATTGAAGACACGTATGACCGTCAGAAAGAGCGGCGGCGTGCTTCGAAATATAACGGAACCTTGACTTAGCTCGACGAAATTGCCCGTACGTGAAGTCGTCGGAAAGTGCTTATAGTGCATGGGGGCAAACGCTTATGTTTGAGTGCCGACTAACCCCACGCTGACTACCAAGTAACGGTCGGCGTGCAAAACGGCCAGACGTTCTAGTAATAGTAACTAGGCCCACGGCGATGAGGTTCCCGGAGAAGAACTCTACGACCCCATCTACCGACCTAAACTCCTCGACTGAGACATATAAATCAGTAATTTTCTGAAATGCGGACCACTGCGCCAAGCAGGAGGGGGAGGGCTCTCGGGGGTACCGTCCATAAAATGATATTTGAATGGGAAAGTGATCACTACTATAGAGGAAAATAACCACCTCCAACCCCAAATCAGGATTTGCATCTAGAGAGCACTTCGATAGATCAAGGCAGGAAAATGAAGAGATGCCGTATTCCTGGAGAACTGAAGGGATGGGGGGAGGGGCTGTGAGAACTTGCCCAGAAGCCTTTTGACTCAATTACGCACCTCTACTAGAGGGTTCTTCAAGTTAATTGAAGACACGTATGACCGTCAGAAAGAGCGGCGGCGTGCTTCGAAATATAACGGAACCTTGACTTAGCTCGACGAAATTGCCCGCACGTGAAGTCGTCGGAAAGTGCTTATAGTGCATGGGGGCAAACGCTTATGTTTGAGTGCCGTCTAACCCCACGCTGACTACCAAGTAACGGTCGGCGTGCAAAATGGCCAGACGTTCTAGTAATAGTAACTAGGCCTATGGCGATGAGGTTGCCGGAGAAGAACTCTACGACCCCATCTACCAACCTAAACTCCTCGACTGAGACATATAAATCAGTAATTTTCTGAAATGCGGACCACTGCGCCAAGCAGGAGGGGGAGGGCTCTCGGGGGTACCGTCCATAAAATGATATTTGAATGGGAAAGTGATCACTACTATGGAGGAAAATGACCACCTCCAAACCCAAATCAGGATTTGCATCTAGAGAGCACTTCGATAGATCAAGGCAGGAAAATGAAGCGATGCCGTATTCCTGGAGAACTGAAGGGGTGGGGGGGAGGGGCTGTGAGAACTTGCCCAGAAGCCTTTTGAGTCAATTACGCACCTCTACTAGAGGGTTCTTCAAGTTAATTGAAGGCACATATGCCTGTCAGAAAGAGCAGCGGCGTGCTTTGAAATATAATAGAACCTTGACTTAGCTCGACGAAATTGCCCGCACGTGAAGTCGTCGGACAGTGCTTATAGTGCATGGGGGCAAACGCTTATGTTTGAGTGCCATCTAAGCCTACGCTTACTACCAGTTAACGGTCTGCGTGCAAAACGGCCAAGCGTTCTAGTAATACTAACTAGGCCCACGGCGATGAGTTTGCCGGAGAAGAACTCTACGACCTCATCTACCGACCTAAACTCCTCGACTGAGACATATAAATCAGTAATTTTGTGAAATGCGGACCACTGCGCCAAGCAGGAGGGGGAGGGCTCTCGGGGGTACCGTCCATAAAATGATATTTGAATGGGAAAGTGATCACTACTATAGAGAAAAAAGACCACCTCCAACCCCAAATCAGGATTTGCATCTAGAGCGCACTTCGATAGATCAAGGCAGGAAAATGAAGAGATGCCGTATTCCTGGAGAACTGAAGGGATGGGGGGAGGGGCTGTGAGAACTTGCCCAGAAGCCTTTTGACTCAATTACGCACCTCTACTAGAGGGTTCTTCAAGTTAATTGAAGACACGTATGACCGTCAAAAAGAGCGGCGGCGTGCTTCGAAATATAACGGAACCTTGACTTAGCTCGACGAAATTGCCCGCACGTGAAGTCGTCGGACAGTGGTTATAGTGCATGGGGGCAAACGCTTATGTTTGAGTGCCGTCTAACCCCACGCTGACTACCAAGTAACGGTCGGCGTGCAAAACGGCCAGACGTTCTAGTAATAGTAACTAGGCCCACGGCGATGAGGTTGCCGGAGAAGAACTCTACGACCCCATCTACCGACCTAAACTCCTCGACTGAGACATCTAAATCAGTAATTTTCTGAAATGCGGACCACTGCGCCAAGCAGGAGGGGGAGGGCTCTCGGGGGTACCGTCCATAAAATGATATTTGAATGGGAAAGTGATCACTACTATGGAGTAAAATGACCACCTCCAACCCCAAATCAGGATTTGCATCTAGAGAGCACTTCGATAGATCAAGGCAGGAAAATGAAGCGATGCCGTATTCCTGGAGAACTGAAGGGGTGGGGGGGAGGGGCTGTGAGAACTTGCCCAGAAGCCTTTTGACTCAATTACGCACCTCTACTAGAGGGTTCTTCAAGTTAATTGAAGGCACATAAGCCTGTCAGAAAGAGCGGCGGCGTGCTTCGAAATATTACGGAACCTTGACTTAGCTCGACGAAATTGCCCGCACGTGAAGTCGTCGGACAGTGCTTATAGTGCATGGGGGCAAACGCTTATGTTTAAGTTCCGTCTAACCCCACGCTGACTACCAAGTAACGGTCGGCGTGCAAAACGGCAAGACGTTCTAGTAATAGTAACTAGGCCCACGGCGATTAGGTTGCCGGAGAAGAACTCTACGACCCCATCTACCGACCTAAACTCCTCGACTGAGACATATAAATCAGTAATTTTCTGAAATGAGGACAACTGCGCCAAGCAGGAGGGGGAGGGCTCTCGGGGGTACCGTCCATAAAATGATATTTGAATGGGAAAGTGATCACTACTATGGAGGAAAATGACCACCTCCAACCCCAAATCAGGATTTGCATCTAGAGAGCACTTCGATAGATCAAAGCAGGAAAAAAGAGCGATGCCGTATTCCTGGAGAACTGAAGGGGTGGTGGGAGGGGCTGTGAGAACTTGCCCAGAAGCCTTTTGATTCAATTACGCACCTCTACTAGAGGGTTCGTCAAGTTAATTGAATACACGTATGACCGTCAGAAAGAGCAGCGGCGTGCTTCGAAATATAATGGAACCTTGACTTAGCTCGACCAAACTGCCCGCACGTGAAGTCGTCGGACAGTGCTTATAGTGCATGGGGGCAAACGCCTATGTTTGAGTGCCATCTAACCCCACGCTTACTACCAAGTAACGGTCTGCGTGCAAAACGGCCAACCGTTCTAGTAATAGTAACTAGGCCCACGGCGATGAGGTTGCCGGAGAAGAACTCTACGACCTCATCTACCGACCTAAACTCCTCGACTGAGGCATATAAATCAGTAATTTTCTGAAATGCGGACCACTGCGCCAAGCAGGAGGGTAGGGCTCTCGGGGGTACCGTACATAAAATGATATTTGAATGGGAAAGTGATCACTACTATGGAGGAAAATGACCACCTCCAACCCCAAATCAGGATTTGCATCTAGAGAGCACTTCGATAGATCAAGGCAGGAATATGAAGCGATGCCGTATTCCTGGAGAACTGAAGGGGTGGGGGGGAGGGGCTGTGAGAACTTGCCCAGAAGCCTTTTGACTCAATTACGCACCTCTACTAGAGGGTTCTTCAAGTTAATTGAAGGCACATAAGCCTGTCAGAAAGAGCGGCGGCGTGCTTCGAAATATTACGGAACCTTGACTTAGCTCGACGAAATTGCCCGCACGTGAAGTCGTCGGACAGTGCTTATAGTGCATGGGGGCAAACGCTTATGTTTAAGTTCCGTCTAACCCCACGCTGACTACCAAGTAACGGTCGGCGTGCAAAACGGCAAGACGTTCTAGTAATAGTAACTAGGCCCACGGCGATTAGGTTGCCGGAGAAGAACTCTACGACCCCATCTACCGACCTAAACTCCTCGACTGAGACATATAAATCAGTAATTTTCTGAAATGAGGACAACTGCGCCAAGCAGGAGGGGGAGGGCTCTCGGGGGTACCGTCCATAAAATGATATTTGAATGGGAAAGTGATCACTACTATGGAGGAAAATGACCACCTCCAACCCCAAATCAGGATTTGCATCTAGAGAGCACTTCGATAGATCAAAGCAGGAAAAAAGAGCGATGCCGTATTCCTGGAGAACTGAAGGGGTGGTGGGAGGGGCTGTGAGAACTTGCCCAGAAGCCTTTTGATTCAATTACGCACCTCTACTAGAGGGTTCGTCAAGTTAATTGAATACACGTATGACCGTCAGAAAGAGCAGCGGCGTGCTTCGAAATATAATGGAACCTTGACTTAGCTCGACCAAACTGCCCGCACGTGAAGTCGTCGGACAGTGCTTATAGTGCATGGGGGCAAACGCCTATGTTTGAGTGCCATCTAACCCCACGCTTACTACCAAGTAACGGTCTGCGTGCAAAACGGCCAACCGTTCTAGTAATAGTAACTAGGCCCACGGCGATGAGGTTGCCGGAGAAGAACTCTACGACCTCATCTACCGACCTAAACTCCTCGACTGAGGCATATAAATCAGTAATTTTCTGAAATGCGGACCACTGCGCCAAGCAGGAGGGTAGGGCTCTCGGGGGTACCGTACATAAAATGATATTTGAATGGGAAAGTGATCACTACTATGGAGGAAAATGACCACCTCCAACCCCAAATCAGGATTTGCATCTAGAGAGCACTTCGATAGATCAAGGCAGGAATATGAAGCGATGCCGTATTCCTGGAGAACTGAAGGGGTGGGGGAAGGGGCCAAGAAAACTTGCCCAGAAGCCTTTTGACTCATTTACGCACCTCTACTAGCGGGTTCTTCAAGTTAATTGAAGACACATATGACCGTCAGAAAGAGCGGCGGCGTGCTTCGAAATATAACGGAACCTTGACTTAGCTCGACGAAATTGCCCGCACGTGAAGTCGTCGGACAGTGCTTATAGTGCATGGGGGCAAACGCTTATGTTTGAGTGCCGTCTAACCCCACGCTGTCTACCAAGTAACGGTCGGCGTGCAAAATGGCCAACCGTTCTAGTAATAGTAACTAGGCCTACGGCGATGAGGTTGCCGGAGAAGAACTCTACGACCTCATCTACCGACCTAAACTCCTCGACTGAGACATATAAATCAGTAATTTTCGAAAAAGCGGACCACTGCGCCAAGCAGGAGGGGGAGGGCTCTCGGGGGTATCGTCCATAAAATGATATTTGAATGGGAAAGTGATCACTACTATGGAGGAAAATGACCACCTCCAACCCCAAATCAGGATTTGCATCTAGAGAGCACTTCGATAGATCAAGGCAGGAAAATGAAGCGATGCCGTATTCCTGGAGAACTGAAGGGGTGGGGGGAGGGGCTGTGAGAACTTGCCCAGAACCTTTTTGACTCAATTACGCACCTCTACTAGAGGGTTCTTCAAGTTAATTAAAGACACGTATGACCGTCAGAAAGAGCGGTGGCGTGCTTTGAAATATAACGGAACCTTGACTTAGCTCGACGAAATTGCCCGCACGTGAAGTCGTCGGACAGTGCTTATAGTGCATGGGGGCAAAAGCTTATGTTTGAGTGCCGTCTAACCCCACGCTGACTACCAAGTAACGGTCGGCGAGCAAAACGGCCAGACGTTCTAGTAATAGTAACTAGGCCCACGGCGATGAGGTTGCCGGAGAAGAACTCTACGACCCCATCTACCGACCTAAACTCCTCGACTGAGACATCTAAATCAGTAATTTTCTGAAATGCGGACCACTGCGCCAAGCAGGAGGGGGAGGGCTCTCGGGGGTACCGTCCATAAAATGATATTTGAATGGGAAAGTGATCACTACTATGGAGTAAAATGACCACCTCCAACCCCAAATCAGGATTTGCATCTAGAGAGCACTTCGATAGATCAAGGCAGGAAAATGAAGCGATGCCGTATTCCTGGAGAACTGAAGGGGTGGGGGGGGAGGGGCTGTGAGAACTTGCCCAGAAGCCTTTTGACTCAATTACGCACCTCTACTAGAGGGTTCTTCAAGTTAATTGAAGGCACATATGCCTGTCAGAAAGAGCGGCGGCGTGCTTCGAAATATTACGGAACCTTGACTTAGCTCGACGAAATTGCCCGCACGTGAAGTCGTCGGACAGTGCTTATAGTGCATGGGGGCAAACGCTTATGTTTAAGTTCCGTCTAACCCCACGCTGACTACCAAGTAACGGTCGGCGTGCAAAACGGCCAGACGTTCTAGTAATAGTAACTAGGCCCACGGCGATTAGGTTGCCGGAGAAGAACTCTACGACCCCATCTACCGACCTAAACTCCTCGACTGAGACATATAAATCAGTAATTTTCTGAAATGAGGACAACTGCGCCAAGCAGGAGGGGAAGGGCTCTCGGGGGTACCGTCCATAAAATGATATTTGAATGGGAAAGTGATCACTACTATGGAGGAAAATGACCACCTCCAACCCCAAATCAGGATTTGCATCTAGAGAGCACTTCGATAGATCAAAGCAGGAAAAAAGAGCGATGCCGTATTCCTGGAGAACTGAAGGGGTGGTGGGAGGGGCTGTGAGAACTTGCCCAGAAGCCTTTTGATTCAATTACGCACCTCTACTAGAGGGTTCGTCAAGTTAATTGAATACACGTATGACCGTCAGAAAGAGCAGCGGCGTGCTTCGAAATATAATGGAACCTTGACTTAGCTCGACCAAACTGCCCGCACGTGAAGTCGTCGGACAGTGCTTATAGTGCATGGGGGCAAACGCCTATGTTTGAGTGCCATCTAACCCCACGCTTACTACCAAGTAACGGTCTGCGTGCAAAACGGCCAACCGTTCTAGTAATAGTAACTAGGCCCACGGCGATGAGGTTGCCGGAGAAGAACTCTACGACCCCATCTACCGACCTAAACTCCTCGACTGAGGCATATAAATCAGTAATTTTCTGAAATGCGGACCACTGCGCCAAGCAGGAGGGTAGGGCTCTCGGGGGTACCGTACATAAAATGATATTTGAATGGGAAAGTGATCACTACTATGGAGGAAAATGACCACCTCCAACCCCAAATCAGGATTTGCATCTAGAGAGCACTTCGATAGATCAAGGCAGGAATATGAAGCGATGCCGTATTCCTGGAGAACTGAAGGGGTGAGGGAAGGGGCCAAGAAAACTTGCCCAGAAGCCTTTTGACTCATTTACGCACCTCTACTAGCGGGTTCTTCAAGTTAATTGAAGACACATATGACCGTCAGAAAGAGCGGCGGCGTGCTTCGAAATATAACGGAACCTTGACTTAGCTCGACGAAATTGCCCGCACGTGAAGTCGTCGGACAGTGCTTATAGTGCATGGGGGCAAACGCTTATGTTTGAGTGCCGTCTAACCCCACGCTGTCTACCAAGTAACGGTCGGCGTGCAAAATGGCCAACCGTTCTAGTAATAGTAACTAGGCCTACGGCGATGAGGTTGCCGGAGAAGAACTCTACGACCTCATCTACCGACCTAAACTCCTCGACTGAGACATATAAATCAGTAATTTTCGAAAAAGCGGACCACTGCGCCAAGCAGGAGGGAGAGGGCTCTCGGGGGTACCGTCCATAAAATGATATTTGAATGGGAAAGTGATCACTACTATGGGCTAAATGACCACCTCCAACCCCAAATCAGGATTTGCATCTAGAGAGCACTTCGATAGATCAAGGCAGGAAAATGAAGCGATGCCATATTCCTGGGGAACTGAAGGGGTGGGGGGGAGGGGCTGTGAGAACTTGCCCAGAAGCCTTTTGACTCAATTACGCACCTCTACTAGAGGGTTCTTCAAGTTAATTGAAGGCACATATGCCTGTCAGAAAGAGCAGCGGCGTGCTTTGAAATATAATGGAACCTTGACTTAGCTCGACGAAATTGCCCGCACGTGAAGTCGTCGGACAGTGCTTATAGTGCATGGGGGCAAACGCTTATGTTTGAGTGCCATCTAAGCCTACGCTTACTACCAAGTAACGGTCTGCGTGCAAAACGGCCAAGCGTTCTAGTAATAGTAACTAGGCCCACGGCGATGAGTTTGCCGGAGAAGAACTCTACGACCTCATCTACCGACCTAAACTCCTCGACTGAGACATATAAATCAGTAATTTTCTGAAATGCGGACCACTGCGCCAAGCAGGAGGGGAGGGCTCTCGGGGGTATCGTCCATAAAATGATATTTGAATGGGAAAGTGATCACTACTATGGAGGAAAATGGCCACCTCCAACCCCAAATCAGGATTTGCATCTAGAGAGTACTTCGATAGATCAAGGCAGGAAAATGAAGCGATGCCGTATTCCTGGAGAACTAAAGGGGTGGGGGGAGGGGCTGTGAGAACTTGCCCAGAAGCCTTTTGACTCAATTACGCACCTCTACTAGAGGGTTCTTAAAGTTAATTGAAGACACATATGACCGTCAGAAAGAGCGGTGGCGTGCTTCGAAATATAACGGAACCTTGACTTAGCTCGACGAAATTGCCCGCACGTGAAGTCGTCGGACAGTGCTTATAGTGCATGGGGGCAAACGCTTATGTTTGAGTGCCGTCTAACCCCACGCTGACTACCAAGTAACGGTCGGCGTGCAAAACGGCCAGACGTTCTAGTAATAGTAACTAGGCCAACGGCGATGAGGTTCCCGGAGAAGAACTCTACGACCCCATCTACCGACCTCAACTCCTCGACTGAGACATATAAATCAGTAATTTTCTGAAATGCGGACCACTGCGCCAAGCAGGAGGGGGAGGGCTCTCGGGGGTACCGTCCATAAAATGATATTTGAATGGGAAAGTGATCACTACTATAGAGGAAAATGACCACCTCCAACCCCAAATCAGGATTTGCATCTAGAGAGCACTTCGATAGATCAAGGCAGGAAAATGAAGAGATGCCGTATTCCTGGAGAACTGAAAGGATGGGGGGAGGGGCTGTGAGAACTTGCCCAGAAGCCTTTTGACTCAATTAGGCACCTCTACTAGAGGGTTCTTCAAGTTAATTGAAGACACGTATGACCGTCAGAAAGAGCGGCAGCGTGCTTCGAAATATAACGGAACCTTGACTTAGCTCGACGAAATTGCCTGCACGTGAAGTCGTCGGAAAGTGCTTATAGTGCATGGGGGCAAACGCTTATGTTTGAGTGCCGTCTAACCCCACGCTGACTACCAAGTAACGGTCGGCGTGCAAAATGGCCAGACGTTCTAGTAATAGTAACTAGGCCTATGGCGATGAGGTTGCCGGAGAAGAACTCTACGACCCCATCTACCAACCTAAACTCCTCGACTGAGACATATAAATCAGTAATTTTCTGAAATGCGGACCACTGCGCCAAGCAGGAGGGGGAGGGCTCTCGGGGGTACCGTCCATAAAATGATATTTGAATGGGAAAGTGATCACTACTATGGAGTAAAATGACCACCTCCAAACCCAAATCAGGATTTGCATCTAGAGAGCACTTCGATAGATCAAGGCAGGAAAATGAAGCGATGACGTATTCCTGGAGAACTGAAGGGGTGGGGGGGAGGGGCTGTGAGAACTTGCCCAGAAGCCTTTTGACTCAATCACGCACCTCTATTAAAGGGGTTCTTCAAGTTAATTGAAGACACATATGCCTGTCAGAAAGAGCAGCGGCGTGGTTTGAAATATAATGGAACCTTGACTTAGCTCGACGAAATTGCCCGCACGTGAAGTCGTCGGACAGTGCTTATAGTGCATGGGGGCAAACGATTATGTTTGAGTGCCATCTAAGCCTACGCTTACTACCAAGTAACGGTCTGCGTGCAAAACGGCCAAGCGTTCTAGTAATAGTAACTAGGCCCACGGCGATGAGTTTGCCGGAGAAGAACTCTACGACCTCATCTACCGACCTAAACTCCTCGACTGAGACATATAAATCAGTAATTTTCTGAAATGCGGTCCACTGCGCCAAGCAGGAGGGGAGGGCTCTCGGGGGTACCGTCCATAAAATGATATTTGAATGGGAAAGTGATCACTACTATGGATGAAAATGGCCACCTCCAACCCCAAATCAGGATTTGCATCTAGAGAGTACTTCGATAGATCAAGGCAGGAAAATGAAGCGATGCCGTATTCCTGGAGAACTGAAGGGGTGTGGGGAGGGGCTGTGAGAACTTGCCCAGAAGCCTTTTTGACTCAATTACGCACCTCTACTAGAGGGTTCTTCAAGTTAATTGAAGACACATATGACCGTCAGAAAGAGCGGTGGCGTGCTTCGAAATATAACGGAACCTTGACTTAGCTCGACGAAATTGCCCGCACGTGAAGTCGTCGGACAGTGGTTATAGTGCATGGGGGCAAACGCTTATGTTTGAGTGCCGTCTAACCCCACGCTGACTACCAAGTAACGGTCGGCGTGCAAAACGGCCAGACGTTCTAGTAATAGTAACTAGGCCCACGGCGATGAGGTTGCCGGAGAAGAACTCTACGACCCCATCTACCGACCTAAACTCCTCGACTGAGACATATAAATCAGTAATTTTCTGAAATGCGGACCACTGCGCCAAGCAGGAGGGGGAAGGCTCTCGGGGGTACATTCCATAAAATGATATTTGAATGGGAAAGTGATCACTACTATGGAGGAAAATGACCACCTCCAACCCCAAATCAGGATTTGCATCTAGAGAGCACTTCGATAGATCAAAGCAGGAAAATGAAGCGATGCCGTATTCCTGGAGAACTGAAGGGGTGGTGGGAGGGGCTGTGAGAACTTGCCCAGAAGCCTTTTGACTCAATTACGCACCTCTACTAGAGGGTTCTTCAAGTTAATTGAATACACGTATGACCGTCAGAAAGAGCAGCGGCGTGCTTCGAAATATAATGGAACCTTGACTTAGCTCGACGAAATTGCCCGCACGTGAAGTCGTCGGACAGTGCTTATAGTGCATGGGGGCAAACGCTTATGTTTGAGTGCCATCTAACCCCACGCTTACTACCAAGTAACGGTCTGCGTGCAAAACGGCCAACCGTTCTAGTAATAGTAACTAGGCCCACGGCGATGAGGTTGCCGGAGAAGAACTCTACGACCTCATCTACCGACCTAAACTCCTCGACTGAGGCATATAAATCAGTAATTTTCTGAAATGCGGACCACTGCGCCAAGCAGGAGGAGAGGGCTCTCGGGGGTACCGTACATAAAATGATATTTGAATAGAAAAGTGATCACTACTATGGAGGAAAATGACCACCTCCAACCCCAAATCAGGATTTGCATCTAGAGAGCACTTCGATAGATCAAGGCAGGAAAATGAAGAGATGCCGTATTCCTGGAGAACTGAAGGGGTGGTGGGAGGGGCTGTGAGAACTTGCCCAGAAGCCTTTTGACTCAATTACGCACCTCTACTAGAGGGTTCTTCAAGTTAATTGAATACACGTATGACCGTCAGAAAGAGCAGCGGCGTGCTTCGAAATATAATGGAACCTTGACTTAGCTCGACGAAATTGCCCGCACGTGAAGTCGTCGGACAGTGCTTATAGTGCATGGGGGCAAACGCTTATGTTTGAGTGCCATCAAACCCCACGCTTACTACCAAGTAACGGTCTGCGTGCAAAACGGCCAACCGTTCTAGTAATAGTAACTAGGCCCACGGCGATGAGGTTGCCGGAGAAGAACTCTACGACCTCATCTACCGACCTAAACTCCTCGACTGAGGCATATAAATCAGTAATTTTCTGAAATGCGGACCACTGCGCCAAGCAGGAGGAGAGGGCTCTCGGGGGTACCGTACATAAAATGATATTTGAATAGAAAAGTGATCACTACTATGGAGGAAAATGACCACCTCCAACCCCAAATCAGGATTTGCATCTAGAGAGCACTTCGATAGATCAAGGCAGGAAAATGAAGAGATGCCGTATTCCTGGAGAACTGAAGGGATGGGGGGAGGGGCTGTGAGAACTTGCCCAGAAGCCTTTTGACTCAATTACGCACCTCTATTAGAGGTTTCTTCAAGTTAATTGAAGACACGTATGACCGTCAGAAAGAGCGGCGGCGTGCTTCGAAATATAACGGAACCTTGACTTAGCTCGACGAAATTGCCCGCACGTGAAGTCGTCGGACAGTGCTTATAGTGCATGGGGGCAAACGCTTATGTTTGAGTGCCGTCTAACCCCACGCTGACTACCAAGTAACGGTCGGCGTGCAAAACGGCCAGACGTTCTAGTAATAGTAACTAGGCCTACGGCGATGAGGTTGCCGGAGAAGAACTCTACGACCCCATCTACCAACCTAAACTCCTCGACTGAGACATATAAATCAGTAATTTTCTGAAATGCGGACCACTGCGCTAAGCAGGAGGGGGAGGGCTCTCGGGGGTAACGTCCAGAAAATGATATTTGAATGGGAAAGTGATCACTACTATGGAGTAAAATGACCACCTCCAACCCCAAATCAGGATTTGCATCTAGAGAGCACTTCGATAGATCAAGGCAGGAAAATGAAGCGATGCCGTATTCCTGGAGAACCGAAGGGGTGGGGGGGAGGGGCTGTGAGAACTTGCCCAGAAGCCTTTTGACTCAATTACGCACCTCTACTAGAGGGTTCTTCAAGTTAATTGAAGGCACATATGCCTGTCGGAAAGAGCGGCGGCGTGCTTCGAAATATAACGGAACCTTGACTTAGCTCGACAAAATTGCCCGCACGTGAAGTCGTCGGACAGTGCTTATAGTGCATGTGGGCAAACGCTTATGTTTGAGTTCCGTCTAACCCCACGCTGACTACCAAGTAACGGTCGGCGTGCAAAACGGCCAGACGTTCTAGTAATAGTAACTAGGCCCACGGCGATGAGGTTGCCGGAGAAGAACTCTACGACCTCATCTACCGACCTAAACTCCTCGACTGAGAAATATAAATCAGTAATTTTCTGAAATGCGGACCACTGCGCCAAGCAGGAGGGGAAGGGCTCTCGTGGGTACCGTCCATAAAATGATATTTGAATGTGAAAGTGATCACTACTATGGAGGAAAATGACCACCTCCAACCCCAAATCAGGATTTGCATCTAGAGAGCACTTCGATAGATCAAGGCAGGAAAATGAAGCGATACCGTATTCCTGGAGAACTGAAGGGGTGGGGGGAGGGGCTGTGAGAACTTGCCCAGAAGCCTTTTGACTCAATTACGCACCTCTACTAGCGGGTTCTTCAAGTTAATTAAAGACACGTATGACCGTCAGAAAGAGCGGCGGCGTGCTTCGAAATATAACGGAACCTTGACTTAGCTCGACGAAATTGCCCGCACGTGAAGTCGTCGGACAGTGCTTATAGTGCATGGGGGCAAACGCTTATGTTTGAGTGCCGTCTAACCCCACGCTGACTACCAAGTAACGGTCGGCGTGCAAAACGGCCAGACGTTCTAGAAATAGTAACTAGGCCCACGGCGATGAGGTTGCCGGAGAAGAACTCTACGACCCCATCTACCGACCTAAACTCCTCGACTGAGACATATAAATCAGTAATTTTCTGAAATGCGGACCACTGCGCCAAGCAGGAGGGGGAGAGCTCTCAGGGGTACCGTCCATAAAATGATATTTGAATGGGAAAGTGATCACTACTATGGACGAAAATGACCACCTCCAACCCCAAATCAGGATTTGCATCTAGAGAGCACTTCGATAGATCAAGGCAGGAAAATGAAGCGATGCCGTATTCCTGGAGAACTGAAGGGGTGGGGGGAGGGGCTGTGAAAACTTGCATAGAAGCCTTTTGACTCAATTACGCACCTCTACTAGAGGGTTCTTCAAGTTAATTAAAGACACGTATGACCGTCAGAAAGAGCGGTGGCGTGCTTCGAAATATAACGGAACCTTGACTTAGCTCGACGAAATTGCCCGCACGTGAAGTCGTCGGACAGTGCTTATAGTGCATGGGGGCAAACGCTTATGTTTGAGTGCCGTCTAACCCCACGCTGACTACCAAGTAACGGTCGGCGTGCAAAACGGCCAGACGTTCTAGTAATAGTAACTAGGCCCACGGCGATGAGGTTGCCGGAGAAGAACTCTACGACCCCATCTACCGACCTAAATTCCTCGACTGAGACATATAAATCAGTAATTTTCTGAAATGCGGACCACTGCGCCAAGCAGGAGGGGGAGGGCTCTCGGGGGTACCGTCCCTCAAATGATATTTGAATGGGAAAGTGATCACTACTATAGAGGAAAATGACCACCTCCAACCCCAAATCAGGATTTGCATCTAGAGAGCACTTCGATAGATCAAGGCAGGAAAATGAAGAGATGCCGTATTCCTGGAGAACTGAAGGGGTGGGGGGAGGGGCTGTGAGAACTTGCCCAGAAGCCTTTTGACTCAATTACGCACCTCTACTAGAGGGTTCTTCAAGTTAATTAAAGACACGTATGACCGTCAGAAAGAGCGGTGGCGTGCTTCGAAATATAACGGAACCTTGACTTAGCTCGACGAAATTGCCCGCACGTGAAGTCGTCGGACAGTGCTTATAGTGCATGGGGGCAAACGCTTATGTTTGAGTGCCGTCTAACCCCACGCTGACTACCAAGTAACGGTCGGCGTGCAAAACGGCAAGACGTTCTAGTAATAGTAACTAGGCCTACGGCGATGAGGTTGCCGGAGAAGAACTCTACGACCCCATCTACCAACCTAAACTCCTCGACTGAGACATATAAATCAGTAATTTTCTGAAATGCGGACCACTGCGCCAAGCAGGAGGGGGAGCGCTCTCGGGGGTAACGTCCATAAAATGATATTTGAATGGGAAAGTGATCACTACTATGGAGTAAAATGACCACCTCCAACCCCAAATCAGGATTTGCATCTAGAGAGCACTTCGATAGATCAAGGCAGGAAAATGAAGCGATGCCGTATTCCTGGAGAACTGAAGGGGTGGGGGGGAGGGGCTGTGAGAACCTGCCCAGAAGCCTTTTGACTCAATTACGCACCTCTACTAGAGGGTTCTTCAAGTTAATTGAAGGCACATATGCCTGTCAGAAAGAGCAGCGGCGTGCTTCGAAATATAATGGAACCTTGACTTAGCTCGACGAAATTGCCCGCACGTGAAGTCGTCGGACAGTGCTTATAGTGCATGGGGGCAAACGCTTATGTTTGAGTGCCATCAAACCCCACGCTTACTACCAAGTAACGGTCTGCGTGCAAAACGGCCAACCGTTCTAGTAATAGTAACTAGGCCCACGGCGATGAGGTTGCCGGAGAAGAACTCTACGACCTCATCTACCGACCTAAACTCCTCGACTGAGGCATATAAATCAGTAATTTTCTGAAATGCGGACCACTGCGCCAAGCAGGAGGAGAGGGCTCTCGGGGGTACCGTACATAAAATGATATTTGAATAGAAAAGTGATCACTACTATGGAGGAAAATGACCACCTCCAACCCCAAATCAGGATTTGCATCTAGAGAGCACTTCGATAGATCAAGGCAGGAAAATGAAGAGATGCCGTATTCCTGGAGAACTGAAGGGATGGGGGGAGGGGCTGTGAGAACTTGCCCAGAAGCCTTTTGACTCAATTACGCACCTCTATTAGAGGGTTCTTCAAGTTAATTGAAGACACGTATGACCGTCAGAAAGAGCGGCGGCGTGCTTCGAAATATAACGGAACCTTGACTTAGCTCGACGAAATTGCCCGCACGTGAAGTCGTCGGACAGTGCTTATAGTGCATGGGGGCAAACGCTTATGTTTGAGTGCCGTCTAACCCCACGCTGACTACCAAGTAACGGTCGGCGTGCAAAACGGCCAGACGTTCTAGTAATAGTAACTAGGCCTACGGCGATGAGGTTGCCGGAGAAGAACTCTACGACCCCATCTACCAACCTAAACTCCTCGACTGAGACATATAAATCAGTAATTTTCTGAAATGCGGACCACTGCGCTAAGCAGGAGGGGGAGGGCTCTCGGGGGTAACGTCCAGAAAATGATATTTGAATGGGAAAGTGATCACTACTATGGAGTAAAATGACCACCTCCAACCCCAAATCAGGATTTGCATCTAGAGAGCACTTCGATAGATCAAGGCAGGAAAATGAAGCGATGCCGTATTCCTGGAGAACCGAAGGGGTGGGGGGGAGGGGCTGTGAGAACTTGCCCAGAAGCCTTTTGACTCAATTACGCACCTCTACTAGAGGGTTCTTCAAGTTAATTGAAGGCACATATGCCTGTCGGAAAGAGCGGCGGCGTGCTTCGAAATATAACGGAACCTTGACTTAGCTCGACAAAATTGCCCGCACGTGAAGTCGTCGGACAGTGCTTATAGTGCATGGGGGCAAACGCTTATGTTTGAGTTCCGTCTAACCCCACGCTGACTACCAAGTAACGGTCGGCGTGCAAAACGGCCAGACGTTCTAGTAATAGTAACTAGGCCCACGGCGATGAGGTTGCCGGAGAAGAACTCTACGACCTCATCTACCGACCTAAACTCCTCGACTGAGAAATATAAATCAGTAATTTTCTGAAATGCGGACCACTGCGCCAAGCAGGAGGGGAAGGGCTCTCGTGGGTACCGTCCATAAAATGATATTTGAATGTGAAAGTGATCACTACTATGGAGGAAAATGACCACCTCCAACCCCAAATCAGGATTTGCATCTAGAGAGCACTTCGATAGATCAAGGCAGGAAAATGAAGCGATACCGTATTCCTGGAGAACTGAAGGGGTGGGGGGAGGGGCTGTGAGAACTTGCCCAGAAGCCTTTTGACTCAATTACGCACCTCTACTAGCGGGTTCTTCAAGTTAATTAAAGACACGTATGACCGTCAGAAAGAGCGGCGGCGTGCTTCGAAATATAACGGAACCTTGACTTAGCTCGACGAAATTGCCCGCACGTGAAGTCGTCGGACAGTGCTTATAGTGCATGGGGGCAAACGCTTATGTTTGAGTGCCGTCTAACCCCACGCTGACTACCAAGTAACGGTCGGCGTGCAAAACGGCCAGACGTTCTAGAAATAGTAACTAGGCCCACGGCGATGAGGTTGCCGGAGAAGAACTCTACGACCCCATCTACCGACCTAAACTCCTCGACTGAGACATATAAATCAGTAATTTTCTGAAATGCGGACCACTGCGCCAAGCAGGAGGGGGAGAGCTCTCAGGGGTACCGTCCATAAAATGATATTTGAATGGGAAAGTGATCACTACTATGGACGAAAATGACCACCTCCAACCCCAAATCAGGATTTGCATCTAGAGAGCACTTCGATAGATCAAGGCAGGAAAATGAAGCGATGCCGTATTCCTGGAGAACTGAAGGGGTGGGGGGAGGGGCTGTGAAAACTTGCCCAGAAGCCTTTTGACTCAATTACGCACCTCTACTAGAGGGTTCTTCAAGTTAATTAAAGACACGTATGACCGTCAGAAAGAGCGGTGGCGTGCTTCGAAATATAACGGAACCTTGACTTAGCTCGACGAAATTGCCCGCACGTGAAGTCGTCGGACAGTGCTTATAGTGCATGGGGGCAAACGCTTATGTTTGAGTGCCGTCTAACCCCACGCTGACTACCAAGTAACGGTCGGCGTGCAAAACGGCCAGACGTTCTAGTAATAGTAACTAGGCCCACGGCGATGAGGTTGCCGGAGAAGAACTCTACGACCCCATCTACCGACCTAAATTCCTCGACTGAGACATATAAATCAGTAATTTTCTGAAATGCGGACCACTGCGCCAAGCAGGAGGGGGAGGGCTCTCGGGGGTACCGTCCCTCAAATGATATTTGAATGGGAAAGTGATCACTACTATAGAGGAAAATGACCACCTCCAACCCCAAATCAGGATTTGCATCTAGAGAGCACTTCGATAGATCAAGGCAGGAAAATGAAGAGATGCCGTATTCCTGGAGAACTGAAGGGGTGGGGGGAGGGGCTGTGAGAACTTGCCCAGAAGCCTTTTGACTCAATTACGCACCTCTACTAGAGGGTTCTTCAAGTTAATTAAAGACACGTATGACCGTCAGAAAGAGCGGTGGCGTGCTTCGAAATATAACGGAACCTTGACTTAGCTCGACGAAATTCCCCGCACGTGAAGTCGTCGGACAGTGCTTATAGTGCATGGGGGCAAACGCTTATGTTTGAGTGCCGTCTAACCCCACGCTGACTACCAAGTAACGGTCGGCGTGCAAAACGGCAAGACGTTCTAGTAATAGTAACTAGGCCTACGGCGATGAGGTTGCCGGAGAAGAACTCTACGACCCCATCTACCAACCTAAACTCCTCGACTGAGACATATAAATCAGTAATTTTCTGAAATGCGGACCACTGCGCCAAGCAGGAGGGGGAGGGCTCTCGGGGGTAACGTCCATAAAATGATATTTGAATGGGAAAGTGATCACTACTATGGAGTAAAATGACCACCTCCAACCCCAAATCAGGATTTGCATCTAGAGAGCACTTCGATAGATCAAGGCAGGAAAATGAAGCGATGCCGTATTCCTGGAGAACTGAAGGGGTGGGGGGGAGGGGCTGTGAGAACCTGCCCAGAAGCCTTTTGACTCAATTACGCACCTCTACTAGAGGGTTCTTCAAGTTAATTGAAGGCACATATGCCTGTCAGAAAGAGCGGCGTCGTGCTTCGAAATATAACGGAACCTTGACTTAGCTCGACGAAATTCCCCGCACGTGAAGTCGTCGGACAGTGCTTATAGTGCATGGGGGCAAACGCTTATGTTTGAGTTCCGTCTAACCCCACGCTGACTACCAAGTAACGGTCGGCGTGCAAAACGGCCAGACGTTCTAGTAATAGTAACTAGGCCCACGGCGATGAGGTTGCCGGAGAAGAACTCTACGACCTCATCTACCGACCTAAACTCCTCGACTGAGAAATATAAATCAGTAATTTTCTGAAATGCGGACCACTGCGCCAAGCAGGAGGGGAAGGGCTCTCGTGGGTACCGTCCATAAAATGATATTTGAATGGGAAAGTGATCACTACTATGGAGGAAAATGACCACCTCCAACCCCAAATCAGGATTTGCATCTAGAGAGCACTTCGATAGATCAAGGCAGGAAAATGAAGCGATACCGTATTCCTGGAGAACTGAAGGGGTGGGGGGAGGGGCTGTGAGAACTTGCCCAGAAGCCTTTTGACTCAATTACGCACCTCTACTAGAGGGTTCTTCAAGTTAATTAAAGACACGTATGACCGTCAGAAAGAGCGGCGGCGTGCTTCGAAATATAACGGAACCTTGACTTAGCTCGACGAAATTGCCCGCACGTGAAGTCGTCGGACAGTGCTTATAGTGCATGGGGGCAAACGCTTATGTTTGAGTGCCGTCTAACCCCACGCTGACTACCAAGTAACGGTCGGCGTGCAAAACGGCCAGACGTTCTAGTAATAGTAACTAGGCCCACGGCGATGAGGTTGCCGGAGAAGAACTCTACGACCCCATCTACCGACCTAAACTCCTCGACTGAGACATATAAATCAGTAATTTTCTGAAATGCGGACCACTGCGCCAAGCAGGAGGGGGAGAGCTCTCAGGGGTACCGTCCATAAAATGATATTTGAATGGGAAAGTGATCACTACTATGGACGAAAATGACCACCTCCAACCCCAAATCAGGATTTGCATCTAGAGAGCACTTCGATAGATCAAGGCAGGAAAATGAAGCGATGCCGTATTCCTGGAGAACTGAAGGGGTGGGGGGAGGGGCTGTGAGAACTTGCCCAGAAGCCTTTTGACTCAATTACGCACCTCTACTAGAGGGTTCTTCAAGTTAATTAAAGACACGTATGACCGTCAGAAAGAGCGGTGGAGTGCTTCGAAATATAACGGAACCTTGACTTAGCTCGACGAAATTGCCCGCACGTGAAGTCGTCGGACAGTGCTTATAGTGCATGGGGGGGCAAACGCTTATGTTGTAGTGCCGTCTAACCCCACGCTGACTACCAAGTAACGGTCGGCGTGCAAAACGGCCAGACGTTCTAGTAATAGTAACTAGGCCCACGGCGATGAGGTTGCCGGAGAAGAACTCTACGACCCCATCTACCGACCTAAATTCCTCGACTGAGACATATAAATCAGTAATTTTCTGAAATGCGGACCACTGCGCCAAGCAGGAGGGGGAGGGCTCTCGGGGGTACCGTCCCTCAAATGATATTTGAATGGGAAAGTGATCACTACTATAGAGGAAAATGACCACCTCCAACCCCAAATCAGGATTTGCATCTAGAGAGCACTTCGATAGATCAAGGCAGGAAAATGAAGAGATGCCGTATTCCTGGAGAACTGAAGGGGTGGGGGGAGGGGCTGTGAGAACTTGCCCAGAAGCCTTTTGACTCAATTACGCACCTCTACTAGAGGGTTCTTTAAGTTAATTAAAGACACGTATGACCGTCAGAAAGAGCGGCGGCGTGCTTCGAAATATAACTGAACCTTGACTTAGCTCGACGAAATTGCCCGCACGTGAAGTCGTCGGACAGTGGTTATAGTGCATGGGGGCAAACGCTTATGTTTGAGTGCCGTCTAACCCCACGCTGACTACCAAGTAACGGTCGGCGTGCAAAACGGCCAGACGTTCTAGTAATAGTAACTAGGCCCACGGCGATGAGGTTGCCGGAGAAGAACTCTACGACCCCATCTACCGACCTAAACTCCTCGACTGAGACATCTAAATCAGTAATTTTCTGAAATGCGGACCACTGCGCCAAGCAGGAGGGGGAGGGCTCTCGGGGGTACCGTCCATAAAATGATATTTGAATGGGAAAGTGAACACTACTATAGAGGAAAATGACCAACTCCAACCCCAAATCAGGATTTGCATCTAGAGAGCACTTCGATAGATCAAGGCAGGAAAATGAAGAGATGCCGTATTCCTGGAGAACTGAAGGGGTAGGGGGGAGGGGCTGTGAGAACTTGCCCAGAAGCCTTTTGACTTAATTACGCACCTCTACTAGAGGGTTCTTCAAGTTAATTAAAGACACGTATGACCGTCAGAAAGAGCGGTGGCGTGCTTCGAAATATAACGGAACCTTGACTTAGCTCGACGAAATTGCCCGCACGTGAAGTCGTCGGACAGTGCTTATAGTGCATGGGGGCAAACGCTTATGTTTGAGTGCCGTCTAACCCCACGCTGACTACCAAGTAACGGTCGGCGTGCAAAACGGCAAGACGTTCTAGTAATAGTAACTAGGCCTACGGCGATGAGGTTGCCGGAGAAGAACTCTACGACCCCATCTACCAACCTAAACTCCTCGACTGAGACATATAAATCAGTAATTTTCTGAAATGCGGACCACTGCGCCAAGCAGGAGGGGGAGGGCTCTCGGGGGTAACGTCCATAAAATGATATTTGAATGGGAAAGTGATCACTACTATGGAGTAAAATGACCACCTCCAACCCCAAATCAGGATTTGCATCTAGAGAGCACTTCGATAGATCAAGGCAGGAAAATGAAGCGATGCCGTATTCCTGGAGAACTGAAGGGGTGGGGGGGAGGGGCTGTGAGAACCTGCCCAGAAGCCTTTTGACTCAATTACGCACCTCTACTAGAGGGTTCTTCAAGTTAATTGAAGGCACATATGCCTGTCAGAAAGAGCGGCGTCGTGCTTCGAAATATAACGGAACCTTGACTTAGCTCGACGAAATTCCCCGCACGTGAAGTCGTCGGACAGTGCTTATAGTGCATGGGGGCAAACGCTTATGTTTGAGTTCCGTCTAACCCCACGCTGACTACCAAGTAACGGTCGGCGTGCAAAACGGCCAGACGTTCTAGTAATAGTAACTAGGCCCACGGCGATGAGGTTGCCGGAGAAGAACTCTACGACCTCATCTACCGACCTAAACTCCTCGACTGAGAAATATAAATCAGTAATTTTCTGAAATGCGGACCACTGCGCCAAGCAGGAGGGGAAGGGCTCTCGTGGGTACCGTCCATAAAATGATATTTGAATGGGAAAGTGATCACTACTATGGAGGAAAATGACCACCTCCAACCCCAAATCAGGATTTGCATCTAGAGAGCACTTCGATAGATCAAGGCAGGAAAATGAAGCGATACCGTATTCCTGGAGAACTGAAGGGGTGGGGGGAGGGGCTGTGAGAACTTGCCCAGAAGCCTTTTGACTCAATTACGCACCTCTACTAGAGGGTTCTTCAAGTTAATTAAAGACACGTATGACCGTCAGAAAGAGCGGCGGCGTGCTTCGAAATATAACGGAACCTTGACTTAGCTCGACGAAATTGCCCGCACGTGAAGTCGTCGGACAGTGCTTATAGTGCATGGGGGCAAACGCTTATGTTTGAGTGCCGTCTAACCCCACGCTGACTACCAAGTAACGGTCGGCGTGCAAAACGGCCAGACGTTCTAGTAATAGTAACTAGGCCCACGGCGATGAGGTTGCCGGAGAAGAACTCTACGACCCCATCTACCGACCTAAACTCCTCGACTGAGACATATAAATCAGTAATTTTCTGAAATGCGGACCACTGCGCCAAGCAGGAGGGGGAGAGCTCTCAGGGGTACCGTCCATAAAATGATATTTGAATGGGAAAGTGATCACTACTATGGACGAAAATGACCACCTCCAACCCCAAATCAGGATTTGCATCTAGAGAGCACTTCGATAGATCAAGGCAGGAAAATGAAGCGATGCCGTATTCCTGGAGAACTGAAGGGGTGGGGGGAGGGGCTGTGAGAACTTGCCCAGAAGCCTTTTGACTCAATTACGCACCTCTACTAGAGGGTTCTTCAAGTTAATTAAAGACACGTATGACCGTCAGAAAGAGCGGTGGAGTGCTTCGAAATATAACGGAACCTTGACTTAGCTCGACGAAATTGCCCGCACGTGAAGTCGTCGGACAGTGCTTATAGTGCATGTGGGGGCAAACGCTTATGTTGTAGTGCCGTCTAACCCCACGCTGACTACCAAGTAACGGTCGGCGTGCAAAACGGCCAGACGTTCTAGTAATAGTAACTAGGCCCACGGCGATGAGGTTGCCGGAGAAGAACTCTACGACCCCATCTACCGACCTAAATTCCTCGACTGAGACATATAAATCAGTAATTTTCTGAAATGCGGACCACTGCGCCAAGCAGGAGGGGGAGGGCTCTCGGGGGTACCGTCCCTCAAATGATATTTGAATGGGAAAGTGATCACTACTATAGAGGAAAATGACCACCTCCAACCCCAAATCAGGATTTGCATCTAGAGAGCACTTCGATAGATCAAGGCAGGAAAATGAAGAGATGCCGTATTCCTGGAGAACTGAAGGGGTGGGGGGAGGGGCTGTGAGAACTTGCCCAGAAGCCTTTTGACTCAATTACGCACCTCTACTAGAGGGTTCTTTAAGTTAATTAAAGACACGTATGACCGTCAGAAAGAGCGGCGGCGTGCTTCGAAATATAACTGAACCTTGACTTAGCTCGACGAAATTGCCCGCACGTGAAGTCGTCGGACAGTGGTTATAGTGCATGGGGGCAAACGCTTATGTTTGAGTGCCGTCTAACCCCACGCTGACTACCAAGTAACGGTCGGCGTGCAAAACGGCCAGACGTTCTAGTAATAGTAACTAGGCCCACGGCGATGAGGTTGCCGGAGAAGAACTCTACGACCCCATCTACCGACCTAAACTCCTCGACTGAGACATCTAAATCAGTAATTTTCTGAAATGCGGACCACTGCGCCAAGCAGGAGGGGGAGGGCTCTCGGGGGTACCGTCCATAAAATGATATTTGAATGGGAAAGTGAACACTACTATAGAGGAAAATGACCACCTCCAACCCCAAATCAGGATTTGCATCTAGAGAGCACTTCGATAGATCAAGGCAGGAAAATGAAGAGATGCCGTATTCCTGGAGAACTGAAGGGGTAGGGGGGAGGGGCTGTGAGAACTTGCCCAGAAGCCTTTTGACTTAATTACGCACCTCTACTAGAGGGTTCTTCAAGTTAATTGAAGACACGTATGACCGTCAGAAAGTGCGGCGGCGTGCTTCGAAATATAACGGAACCTTGACTTAGCTCGACGAAATTGCCCGCACGTGAAGTCGTCGGACAGTGCTTATAGTGCATGGGGGCAAACGCTTATGTTTGAGTGCCGTCTAACCCCACGCTGACTACCAAGTAACGGTCGGCGTGCAAAACGGCCAGACGTTCTAGTAATAGTAACTAGGCCTACGGCGATGAGGTTGCCGGAGAAGAACTCTACGACCCCATCTACCAACCTAAACTCCTCGACTGAGACATATAAATCAGTAATTTTCTGAAATGTGGACCACTGCGCCAAGCAGGAGGGGGAGGGCTCTCGGGGGTACCGTCCATAAAATGATATTTGAATGGGAAAGTGATCACTACTATGGAGTAAAATGACCACCTCCAACCCCAAATCAGGATTTGCATCTAGAGAGCACTTCGATAGATCAAGGCAGGAAAATGAAGCGATGCCGTATTCCTGGAGAACTGAAGGGGTGGGGGGGAGGGGCTGTGAGAACTTGCCCAGAAGCCTTTTGACTCAATTACGCACCTCTACTAGAGGGTTCTTCAAGTTAATTGAAGGCACATATGCCTGTCAGAAAGAGCGGCGGCGTGCTTCGAAATATAACGGAACCTTGACTTAGCTCGACGAAATTGCCTGCACGTGAAGTCGTCGGACAGTGCTTATAGTGCATGGGGGCAAACGCTTATGTTTAAGTTCCGTCTAACCCCACGCTGACTACCAAGTAACGGTCGGCGTGCAAAACGGCCAGACGTTCTAGTAATAGTAACTAGGCCCACGGCGATTAGGTTGCCGGAGAAGAACTCTACGACCCCATCTACCGACCTAAACTCCTCGACTGAGACATATAAATCAGTAATTTTCTGAAATACGGACCACTGCGCCAAGCAGGAGGGGGAGGGCTCTCGGGGGTACCGTCCATAAAATGATATTTGAATGGGAAAGTGATCACTACTATGGAGGAAAATGACCACCTCCAACCCCAAATCAGGATTTGCATCTAGAGAGCACTTCGATAGATCAAAGCAGGAAAAAAGAGCGATGCCGTATTCCTGGAGAACTGAAGGGGTGGTGGGAGGGGCTGTGAGAACTTGCCCAGAAGCCTTTTGACTCAATTACGCACCTCTACTAGAGGGTTCTTCAAGTTAATTGAATACACGTATGACCGTCAGAAAGAGCAGCGGCGTGCTTCGAAATATAATGGAACCTTGACTTAGCTCGACGAAATTGCCCGCACGTGAAGTCGTCGGACAGTGCTTATAGTGCATGGGGGCAAACGCCTATGTTGGAGTGCCATCTAACCCCACGCTTACTACCAAGTAACGGTCTGCGTGCAAAACGGCCAACCGTTCTAGTAATAGTAACTAGGCCCACGGCGATGAGGTTGCCGGAGAAGAACTCTACGACCTCATCTAACGACCTAAACTCCTCGACTGAGGCATATAAATCAGTAATTTTCTGAAATGCGGACCACTGCGCCAAGCAGGAGGGTAGGGCTCTCGGGGGTACCGTACATAAAATGATATTTAAATGGGAAAGTGATCACTACTATGGAGGAAAATGACCACCTCCAACCCCAAATCAGGATTTGCATCTAGAGAGCACTTCGATAGATCAAGGCAGGAATATGAAGCGATGCCGTATTCCTGGAGAACTGAAGGGGTGGGGGAAGGGGCCAAGAAAACTTGCCCAGAAGCCTTTTGACTCATTTACGCACCTCTACTAGCGGGTTCTTCAAGTTAATTGAAGACACATATGACCGTCAGAAAGAGCGGCGGCGTGCTTCGAAATATAACGGAACCTTGACTTAGCTCGACGAAATTGCCCGCACGTGAAGTCGTCGGACACTGCTTATAGTGCATGGGGGCAAACGCTTATGTTTGAGTGCCGTCTAACCCCACGCTGTCTACCAAGTAACGGTCGGCGTGCAAAATCGCCAACCGTTCTAGTAATAGTAACTAGGCCTACGGCGATGAGGTTGCCGGAGAAGAACTCTACGACCTCATCTACCGACCTAAACTCCTCGACTGAGACATATAAATCAGTAATTTTCGAAAAAGCGGACCACTGCGCCAAGCAGGAGGGGGAGGGCTCTCGGGGGTACCGTCCATAAAATGATATTTGAATGGGAAAGTGATCACTACTATGGAGGAAAATGTCCACCTCCAACCCCAAATCAGGATTTGCATCTAGAGAGCACTTCGATAGATCAAGGCAGGAAAATGAAGCGATGCCGTATTCCTGGAGAACTGAAGGGGTGGGGGGAGGGGCTGTGAGAACTTGCCCAGAAGCCTTTTGACTCAATTACGCACCTCTACTAGAGGGTTCTTCAAGTTAATTGAATACACGTATGACCGTCAGAAAGAGCAGCGGCGTGCTTTGAAATATAATGGAACCTTGACTTAGCTCGACGAAATTGCCCGTACGTGAAGTCGTCGGACAGTGCTTATAGTGCATGGGGGCAAACGCTTATGTTTGAGTGTCATCTAAGCCTACGCTTACTACCAAGTAACGGTCTGCGTGCAAAACGGCCAAGCGTTCTAGTAATAGTAACTAGGCCCACGGCGATGAGTTTGCCGGAGAAGAACTCTACGACCTCATCTACCGACCTAAACTCCTCGACTGAGACATATAAATCAGTAATTTTCTGAAATGCGGACCACTGCGCCAAGCAGGAGGGGAGGGCTTTCGGGGGTACCGTCCATAAAATGATATTTGAATGGAAAAGTGATCACTACTATGGAGGAAAATGACCACCTCCAACCCCAAATCAGGATTTGCATCTAGAGAGCACTTCGATAGATCAAGGCAGGAGAATGAAGCGATGCCGTATTCCTGGAGAACTGAAGGGGTGGGGGAAGGGGCCATGAGAACTTGCCCAGAAGCCTTTTGACTCATTTACGCACCTCTACTAGAGGGTTCTTCAAGTTAATTGAAGACACATATGACCGTCAGAAAGAGCGGCGGCGTGCTTCGAAATATAACGGAACCTTGACTTAGCTCGACGAAATTGCCCGCACGTGAAGTCGTCGGACAGTGCTTATAGTGCATGGGGGCAAACGCCTATGTTTGAGTGCCATCTAACCCCACGCTTACTACCAAGTAACGGTCTGCGTGCAAAACGGCCAACCGTTCTAGTAATAGTAACTAGGCCCACGGCGATGAGGTTGCCGGAGAAGAACTCTACGACCTCATCTACCGACCTAAACTCCTCGACTGAGGCATATAAATCAGTAATTTTCTGAAATGCGGACCACTGCGCCAAGCAGGAGGGTAGGGCTCTCGGGGGTACCGTACATAAAATGATATTTGAATGGGAAAGTGATCACTACTATGGAGGAAAATGACCACCTCCAACCCCAAATCAGGATTCGCATCTAGAGAGCACTTCGATAGATCAAGGCAGGAATATGAAGCGATGCCGTATTCCTGGAGAACTGAAGGGGTGGGGGAAGGGGCCAAGAAAACTTGCCCAGAAGCCTTTTGACTCATTTACGCACCTCTACTAGCGGGTTCTTCAAGTTAATTGAAGACACATATGACCGTCAGAAAGAGCGGCGGCGTGCTTCGAAATATAACGGAACCTTGACTTAGCTCGACGAAATTGCCCGCACGTGAAGTCGTCGGACAGTGCTTATAGTGCATGGGGGCAAACGCTTATGTTTGAGTTCCGTCTAACCCCACGCTGTCTACCAAGTAACGGTCGGCGTGCAAAATGGCCAACCGTTCTAGTAATAGTAACTAGGCCTACGGCGATGAGGTTGCCGGAGAAGAACTCTACGACCTCATCTACCGACCTAAACTCCTCGACTGAGACATATAAATCAGTAATTTTCGAAAAAGCGGACCACTGCGCCAAGCAGGAGGGGGAGGGCTCTCGGGGGTACCGTCCATAAAATGATATTTGAATGGGAAATTGATCACTACTATGGAGGAAAATGACCACCTCCAACCCCAAATCAGGATTTGCATCTAGAGAGCACTTCGATAGATCAAGGCAGGAAAATGAAGCGATGCCGTATTCCTGGAGAACTGAAGAGGTGGGGGGAGGGGCTGTGAGAACTTGCCCAGAAGCCTTTTGACTCAATTACGCACCTCTACTAGAGGGTTCTTCAAGTTAATTGAAGGCACATATGCCTGTCAGAAAGAGCAGCGGCGTGCTTTGAAACATAATGGAACCTTGACTTAGCTCGACGAAATTGCCCGCACGTGAAGTTGTCGGACACTGCTTATAGTGCATGGGGGCAAACGCTTATGTTTGAGTGCCATCTAAGCCTACGCTTACTACCAAGTAACGGTCTGCGTGCAAAACGGCCAAGCGTTCTAGTAATAGTAACTAGGCCCACGGCGATGAGTTTGCCGGAGAAGAACTCTACGACCTCATCTACCGACCTAAACTCCTCTACTGAGACATATAAATCAGTAATTTTCTGAAATGCGGACCACTGCGCCAAGCAGGAGTGGAGGGCTCTCGGGGTTACCGTCCATAAAATGATATTTGAATGGGAAAGTGATCACTACTATGGAGGAAAATGGCCACCTCCAACCCCAAATCAGGATTTGCATCTAGAGAGTACTTCGATAGATCAAGGCAGGAAAATGAAGCGATGCCGTATTCCTGGAGAACTGAAGGGGTGGGGGGAGGGGCTGTGAGAACTTGCCCAGAAGCCTTTTGACTCAATTACGCACCTCTACTAGAGGGTTCTTCAAGTTAATTGAAGGCACATATGACCGTCAGAAAGAGCGGCGGCGTGCTTCAAAATATAACGGAACCTTGAATAGCTCGACGAAATTGCCCGCACGTGAAGTCGTCGGACAGTGTTTATAGTGCATAGGGGCAAACGCTTATGTTTGAGTGCCTTCTAACCCCACGCTGACTACCAAGTAACGGTCGGCGTGCAAAACGGCCAGACGTTCTAGTAATAGTAACTAGGCCCACGGCGATGAGGTTGCCGGAGAAGAACTCTACGACCCCATCTACCGACCTAAACTCCTCGACTGAGATATATAAATCAGTAATTTTCTGAAATGCGGACCACTGCGCCAAGCAGGAGGGGGAGAGCTCTCAGGGGTACCGTCCATAAAATGATATTTGAATGGGAAAGTGATCACTACTATGGACGAAAATGACCACCTCCAACCCCAAATCAGGATTTGCATCTAGAGAGCACTTCGATAGATCAAGTCAGGAAAATGAAGCGATGCCGTATTCCTGGAGAACTGAAGGGGTGGGGGGAGGGGCTGTGAGAACTTGCCCAGAAGCCTTTTGACTCAATTACGCACCTCTACTAGAGGGTTCTTCAAGTTAATTAAAGACACGTATGACCGTCAGAAAGAGCGGCGGCGTGCTTCGAAATATAACTGAACCTTGACTTAGCTCGACGAAATTGCCCGCACGTGAAGTCGTCGGACAGTGGTTATAGTGCATGGGGGCAAACGCTTATGTTTGAGTGCCGTCTAACCCCACGCTGACTACCAAGTAACGGTCGGCGTGCAAAACGGCCAGACGTTCTAGTAATAGTAACTAGGCCCACGGCGATGAGGTTGCCGGAGAAGAACTCTACGACCCCATCTACCGACCTAAACTCCTCGACTGAGACATCTAAATCAGTAATTTTCTGAAATGCGGACCACTGCGCCAAGCAGGAGGGGGAGGGCTCTCGGGGGTACCGTCCATAAAATGATATTTGAATGGGAAAGTGAACACTACTATAGAGGAAAATGACCACCTCCAACCCCAAATCAGGATTTGCATCTAGAGAGCACTTCGATAGATCAAGGCAGGAAAATGAAGAGATGCCGTATTCCTGGAGAACTGAAGGGGAAGGGGGGAGGGGCTGTGAGAACTTGCCCAGAAGCCTTTTGACTTAATTACGCACCTCTACTAGAGGGTTCTTCAAGTTAATTGAAGACACGTATGACCGTCAGAAAGTGCGGCGGCGTGCTTCGAAATATAACGGAACCTTGACTTAGCTCGACGAAATTGCCCGCACGTGAAGTCGTCGGACAGTGCCTATAGTGCATGGGGGCAAACGCTTATGTTTGAGTGCCGTCTAACCCCACGCTGACTACCAAGTAACGGTCGGCGTGCAAAACGGCCAGACGTTCTAGTAATAGTAACTAGGCCTACGGCGATGAGGTTGCCGGAGAAGAACTCTACGACCCCATCTACCAACCTAAACTCCTCGACTGAGACATATAAATCAGTAATTTTCTGAAATGTGGACCACTGCGCCAAGCAGGAGGGGGAGGGCTCTCGGGGGTACCGTCCATAAAATGATATTTGAATGGGAAAGTGATCACTACTATGGAGTAAAATGACCACCTCCAACCACAAATCAGGATTTGCATCTAGAGAGCACTTCGATAGATCAAGGCAGGAAAATGAAGCGATGCCGTATTCCTGGAGAACTGAAGGGGTGGGGGGGAGGGGCTGTGAGAACTTGCCCAGAAGCCTTTTGACTCAATTACGCACCTCTACTAGAGGGTTCTTCAAGTTAATTGAAGGCACATATGCCTGTCAGAAAGAGCGGCGGCGTGCTTCGAAATATAACGGAACCTTGACTTAGCTCGACGAAATTGCCCGCACGTGAAGTCGTCGGACAGTGCTTATAGTGCATGGGGGCAAACGCTTATGTTTGAGTGCCGTCTAACCCCACGCTGTCTACCAAGTAACGGTCGGCGTGCAAAATCGCCAACCGTTCTAGTAATAGTAACTAGGCCTACGGCGATGAGGTTGCCGGAGAAGAACTCTACGACCTCATCTACCGACCTAAACTCCTCGACTGAGACATATAAATCAGTAATTTTCGAAAAAGCGGACCACTGCGCCAAGCAGGAGGGGGAGGGCTCTCGGGGGTACCGTCCATAAAATGATATTTGAATGGGAAAGTGATCACTACTATGGAGGAAAATGTCCACCTCCAACCCCAAATCAGGATTTGCATCTAGAGAGCACTTCGATAGATCAAGGCAGGAAAATGAAGCGATGCCGTATTCCTGGAGAACTGAAGGGGTGGGGGGAGGGGCTGTGAGAACTTGCCCAGAAGCCTTTTGACTCAATTACGCACCTCTACTAGAGGGTTCTTCAAGTTAATTGAATACACGTATGACCGTCAGAAAGAGCAGCGGCGTGCTTTGAAATATAATGGAACCTTGACTTAGCTCGACGAAATTGCCCGTACGTGAAGTCGTCGGACAGTGCTTATAGTGCATGGGGGCAAACGCTTATGTTTGAGTGTCATCTAAGCCTACGCTTACTACCAAGTAACGGTCTGCGTGCAAAACGGCCAAGCGTTCTAGTAATAGTAACTAGGCCCAGGGCGATGAGTTTGCCGGAGAAGAACTCTACGACCTCATCTACCGACCTAAACTCCTCGACTGAGACATATAAATCAGTAATTTTCTGAAATGCGGACCACTGCGCCAAGCAGGAGGGGAGGGCTTTCGGGGGTACCGTCCATAAAATGATATTTGAATGGAAAAGTGATCACTACTATGGAGGAAAATGACCACCTCCAACCCCAAATCAGGATTTGCATCTAGAGAGCACTTCGATAGATCAAGGCAGGAGAATGAAGCGATGCCGTATTCCTGGAGAACTGAAGGGGTGGGGGAAGGGGCCATGAGAACTTGCCCAGAAGCCTTTTGACTCATTTACGCACCTCTACTAGAGGGTTCTTCAAGTTAATTGAAGACACATATGACCGTCAGAAAGAGCGGCGGCGTGCTTCGAAATATAACGGAACCTTGACTTAGCTCGACGAAATTCCCCGCACGTGAAGTCGTCGGACAGTGCTTATAGTGCATGGGGGCAAACGCCTATGTTTGAGTGCCATCTAACCCCACGCTTACTACCAAGTAACGGTCTGCGTGCAAAACGGCCAACCGTTCTAGTAATAGTAACTAGGCCCACGGCGATGAGGTTGCCGGAGAAGAACTCTACGACCTCATCTACCGACCTAAACTCCTCGACTGAGGCATATAAATCAGTAATTTTCTGAAATGCGGACCACTGCGCCAAGCAGGAGGGTAGGGCTCTCGGGGGTACCGTACATAAAATGATATTTGAATGGGAAAGTGATCACTAATATGGAGGAAAATGACCACCTCCAACCCCAAATCAGGATTCGCATCTAGAGAGCACTTCGATAGATCAAGGCAGGAATATGAAGCGATGCCGTATTCCTGGAGAACTGAAGGGGTGGGGGAAGGGGCCAAGAAAACTTGCCCAGAAGCCTTTTGACTCATTTACGCACCTCTACTAGCGGGTTCTTCAAGTTAATTGAAGACACATATGACCGTCAGAAAGAGCGGCGGCGTGCTTCGAAATATAACGGAACCTTGACTTAGCTCGACGAAATTGCCCGCACGTGAAGTCGTCGGACAGTGCTTATAGTGCATGGGGGCAAACGCTTATGTTTGAGTTCCGTCTAACCCCACGCTGTCTACCAAGTAACGGTCGGCGTGCAAAATGGCCAACCGTTCTAGTAATAGTAACTAGGCCTACGGCGATGAGGTTGCCGGAGAAGAACTCTACGACCTCATCTACTGACCTAAACTCCTCGACTGAGACATATAAATCAGTAATTTTCGAAAAAGCGGACCACTGCGCCAAGCAGGAGGGGGAGGGCTCTCGGGGGTACCGTCCATAAAATGATATTTGAATGGGAAATTGATCACTACTATGGAGGAAAATGACCACCTCCAACCCCAAATCAGGATTTGCATCTAGAGAGCACTTCGATAGATCAAGGCAGGAAAATGAAGCGATGCCGTATTCCTGGAGAACTGAAGAGGTGGGGGGAGGGGCTGTGAGAACTTGCCCAGAAGCCTTTTGACTCAATTACGCACCTCTACTAGAGGGTTCTTCAAGTTAATTGAATACACGTATGACCGTCAGAAAGAGCAGCGCCGTGCTTTGAAATATAATGGAACCTTGACTTAGCTCGACGAAATTGCCCGTACGTGAAGTCGTCGGACAGTGCTTATAGTGCATGGGGGCAAACGCTTATGTTTGAGTGTCATCTCAGCCTACGCTTACTACCAAGTAACGGTCTGCGTGCAAAACGGCCAAGCGTTCTAGTAATAGTAACTAGGCCCACGGCGATGAGTTTGCCGGAGAAGAACTCTACGACCTCATATACCGACCTAAACTCCTCGACTGAGACATATAAATCAGTAATTTTCTGAAATGCGGACCACTGCGCCAAGCAGGAGGGGAGGGCTTTCGGGGGTACCGTCCATAAAATGATATTTGAAAGGGAAAGTGCTCACTACTATGGAGAAAAATGACCACCTCCAACCCCAAATCAGGATTTGCATCTAGAGAGCACTTCGATAGATCAAAGCAGGAAAATGAAGCGATGCCGTATTCCTGGAGAACTGAAGTGGTGGGGGGAGGGGCTGTGAGAACTTGCCCAGAAGCCTTTTGACTCAATTACGCACCTCTACTAGAGGGTTCTTCAAGTTAATTGAATACACGTATGACCGTCAGAAAGAGCAGCGGCGTGCTTCGAAATATAACGGAACCTTGACTTAGCTCGACGAAATTGCCCGCGCGTGAAGTCGTCGGACAGTGCTTATAGTGCATGGGGGCAAACGCTTATGTTTGAGTGCCGTCTAACCCCACGCTGACTACCAAGTAACGGTCGGCGTGCAAAACGGCCAGACGTTCTAGTAATAGTAACTAGGCCCACGGCGATGAGGTTGCCGGATAAGAACTCTACGACCCCATCTACCGACCTAAACTCCTCGACTGAGACATATAAATCAGTAATTTTCTGAAATGCGGACCACTGCGCCAAGCAGGAGGGGGAGGGCTCTCGGGGGTACCGTCCATAAAATGATATTTGAATGGGAAAGTGATCACTACTATGGAGGAAAATGACCACCTCCAACCCCAAATCAGGATTTGCATCTAGAGAGCACTTCGATAGATCAAGGCAGGAAAATGAAGCGATGCCGTATTCCTGGAGAACTGAAGGGATGGGGGGAGGGGCTGTGAGAACTTGCCCAGAAGCCTTTTGACTCAATTACGCACCTCTACTAGAGGGTTCTTCAAGTTAATTAAAGACACGTATGACCGTAAGAAAGAGCGGCGGCGTGCTTCGAAATATAACGGAACCTTGACTTAGCTCGACGAAATTGCCCGCACGTGAAGTCGTCGGACAGTGCTTATAGTGCATGGGGGCAAACGCTTATGTTTGAGTGCCGTCTAACCCCACGCTGACTACCAAGTAACGGTCGGCGTGCAAAACGGCCAGACGTTCTAGTAATAGTAACTAGGCCCACGGCGATGAGGTTGCCGGAGAAGAACTCTACGACCCCATCTACCGACCTAAACTCCTCGACTGAGACATCTAAATCAGTAATTTTCTGAAATGCGGACCACTTCGCCAAGCAGGAGGGGGAGGGCTCTCGGGGGTACCGTCCATAAAATGATATTTGAATGGGAAAGTGAACACTACTATAGAGGAAAATGACCACCTCCAACCCCAAATCAGGATTTGCATCTAGAGAGCACTTCGATAGATCAAGGCAGGAAAATGAAGAGATGCGATATTCCTGGAGAACTGAAGGGGTGGGGGGGAGGGGCTGTGAGAACTTGCCCAGAAGCCTTTTGACTCAATTACGCACCTCTACTAGAGGGTTCTTCAAGTTAATTGAAGGCACATATGCCTGTCAGAAAGAGCAGCGGCGTGCTTTGAAACATAATGGAACCTTGACTTAGCTCGACGAAATTGCCCGCACGTGAAGTTGTCGGACACTGCTTATAGTGCATGGGGGCAAACGCTTATGTTTGAGTGCCGTCTAACCCCACGCTGACTACCAAGTAACGGTCGGCGTGCAAAACGGCCAGACGTTCTAGTAATAGTAACTAGGCCCACGGCGATGAGTTTGCCGGAGAAGAACTCTACGACCTCATATACCGACCTAAACTCCTCGACTGAGACATATAAATCAGTAATTTTCTGAAATGCGGACCACTGCGCCAAGCAGGAGGGGAGGGCTTTCGGGGGTACCGTCCATAAAATGATATTTGAAAGGGAAAGTGCTCACTACTATGGAGAAAAATGACCACCTCCAACCCCAAATCAGGATTTGCATCTAGAGAGCACTTCGATAGATCAAAGCAGGAAAATGAAGCGATGCCGTATTCCTGGAGAACTGAAGTGGTGGGGGGAGGGGCTGTGAGAACTTGCCCAGAAGCCTTTTGACTCAATTACGCACCTCTACTAGAGGGTTCTTCAAGTTAATTGAATACACGTATGACCGTCAGAAAGAGCAGCGGCGTGCTTCGAAATATAACGGAACCTTGACTTAGCTCGACGAAATTGCCCGCGCGTGAAGTCGTCGGACAGTGCTTATAGTGCATGGGGGCAAACGCTTATGTTTGAGTGCCGTCTAACCCCACGCTGACTACCAAGTAACGGTCGGCGTGCAAAACGGCCAGACGTTCTAGTAATAGTAACTAGGCCCACGGCGATGAGGTTGCCGGAGAAGAACTCTACGACCCCATCTACCGACCTAAACTCCTCGACTGAGACATATAAATCAGTAATTTCCTGAAATGCGGACCACTGCGCCAAGCAGGAGGGGGAGGGCTCTCAGGGGTACCGTACATAAAATGATATTTGAATGGGAAAGTGATCACTACTATGGACGAAAATGACCACCTCCAACCCCAAATCAGGATTTGCATCTAGAGAGCACTTCGATAGATCAAGGCAGGAAAATGAAGCGATGCCGTATTCCTGGAGAACTGAAGGGGTGGGGGGAGGGGATGTGAGAACTTGCCCAGAAGCCTTTTGACTCAATTACGCACCTCTACTAGAGGGTTCTTCAAGTTAATTAAAGACACGTATGACCGTCAGAAAGAGCGGCGGCGTGCTTCGAAATATAACGGAACCTTGACTTAGCTCGACGAAATTGCCCGCACGTGAAGTCGTCGGACAGTGCTTATAGTGCATGGGGGCAAACGCTTATGTTTGAGTGCCATCTAACCCCACGCTGACTACCAAGTAACGGTCGGCGTGCAAAACGGCCAGACGTTCTAGTAATAGTAACTAGGCCCACGGCGATGAGGTTGCCGGAGAAGAACTCTACGACCCCATCTACCGACCTAAATTCCTCGACTAAGACATATAAATCAGTAATTTTCTGAAATGCGGACCACTGCGCCAAGCAGGAGGGGGAGGGCTCTCGGGGGTACCGTCCATAAAATGATATTTGAATGGGAAAGTGATCACTACTATGGAGGAAAATGACCACCTCCAACCCCAAATCAGGATTTGCATCTAGAGAGCACTTCGATAGATCAAGGCAGGAAAATGAAGCGATGCCGTATTCCTGGAGAACTGAAGGGGTGGGGAGAGGGGCTATGAGAACTTGCCCAGAAGCCTTTTGACTCAATTACGCACCTCTACTAGAGGGGTCTTCAAGTTAATTAAAGACACGTATGACCGTAAGAAAGAGCGGCGGCGTGCTTCGAAATATAACGGAACCTTGACTTAGCTCGACGAAATTGCCCGCACGTGAAGTCGTCGGACAGTGCTTATAGTGCATGGGGGCAAACGCTTATGTTTGAGTGCCGTCTAACCCCACGCTGACTACCAAGTAACGGTCGGCGTGCAAAACGGCCAGACGTTCTAGTAATAGTAACTAGGCCCACGGCGATGAGGTTGCCGGAGAAGAACTCTACGACCCCATCTACCGACCTAAACTCCTCGACTGAGACATCTAAATCAGTAATTTTCTGAAATGCGGACCACTTCGCCAAGCAGGTGGGGGAGGGCTCTCGGGGGTACCGTCCATAAAATGATATTTGAATGGGAAAGTGAACACTACTATAGAGGAAAATGACCACCTCCAACCCCAAATCAGGATTTGCATCTAGAGAGCACTTCGATAGATCAAGGCAGGAAAATGAAGAGATGCCTGAATCCTGGAGAACTGAAGCGGTGGGGGGGAGGGGCTGTGAGAACTTGCCCAGAAGCCTTTTGACTTAATTACGCACCTCTACTAGAGGGTTCTTCAAGTTAATTGAAGACACGTATGACCGTCAGAAAGAGCCGCGGCGTGCTTCGAAATATAACGGAACCTTGACTTAGCTCGATGAAATTGCCCGCACGTGAAGTCGTCGGACAGTGCTTATAGTGCATGGGGGCAAACGCTTATGTTTGAGTGCCGTCTAACCCCACGCTGACTACCAAGTAACGGTCGGCTTTCAAAACGGCCAGACGTTCTAGTAATAGTAACTAGGCCTACGGCGATGAGGTTGCCGGAGAAGAACTCTACGACCCCATCTACCAACCTAAACTCCTCGACTGAGACATATAAATCAGTGATTTTCTGAAATGCGGACCACTGCGCCAAGCAGGAGGGGGAGGGCTTTCGGGGGTACCGTCCATAAAATGATATTTGAATGGGAAAGTGATCACTACTATGGAGGAAAATGACCACCTCCAACCCCAAATCAGGATTTGCATCTAGAGAACACTTCGATAGATCAAGGCAGGAAAATGAAGTGATGCGATATTCCTGGAGAACTGAAGGGATGGGGGGGAGGGGCTGTGAGAACTTGCCCAGAAGCCTTTTGACTCAATTACGCACCTCTACTAGAGGGTTCTTCAAGTTAATTGAAGGCACATATGCCTGTCAGAAAGAGCAGCGGCGTGCTTTGAAATATAATGGAACCTTGACTTAGCTCGACGAAATTGCCCGCACGTGAAGTCGTCGGACAGTGCTTATAGTGCATGGGGGCAAACACTTATGTTTGAGTGCCATCTAAGCCTACGCTTACTACCAAGTTACGGTCTGCGTGCAAAACGGCCAAGCGTTCTAGTAATAGTAACTAGGCCCACGGCGATGAGGTTGCCGGAGAAGAACTCTACGACATCATCTACCGACCTAAACTCCTCGACTGAGACATATAAATCAGTAATTTTCTGAAATGCGGACCACTGCGCCAAGCAGGAGGGGAGGGCTTTCGGGGGTACCGTCCATAAAATGATATTTGAATGGGAAAGTGATCACTACTATGGATGAAAATGGCCACCTCCAACCCCAAATCAGGATTTGCATCTAGAGAGTACTTCGATAGATCAAGGCAGGAAAATGAAGCGATGCCGTATTCCTGGAGAACTGAAGGGGTGGGGGGAGGGGCTGTGAGAACTTGCCCAGAAGCCTTTTGACTCAATTACGCACCTCTACTAGAGGGTTCTTCAAGTTAATTGAAGACACATATGACCGTCAGAAAGAGCGGTGGCGTGCTTCGAAATATAACGGAACCTTGACTTAGCTCGACGAAATTGCCCGCACGTGAAGTCGTCGGACAGTGGTTATAGTGCATGGGGGCAAACGCTTATGTTTGAGTGCTTTCTAACCCCACGCTGACTACCAAGTGACGGTCGGCGTGCAAAACGGCCAGACGTTCTAGTAATAGTAACTAGGCCCACGGCGATGAGGTTGCCGGAGAAGAACTCAACGACCCCATCTACCGACCTAAACTCCTCGACTGAGACATATAAATCAGTAATTTTCTGAAATGCGGACCACTGCGCCAAGCAGGAGGGGGAGGGCTTTCGGGGGTACCGTCCATAAAATGATATTTGAATGGGAAAGTGATCACTACTCTAGAGGAAAATGACCACCTCCAACCCCAAATCAGGATTTGCATCTAGAGAGCACTTCGATAGCTCAAGGCAGGAAAATGAAGAGATGCCGTATTCCTGGAGAACTGAAGGGATGGGGGGAGGGGCTGTGAGAACTTGCCCAGAAGCCTTTTGACTCAATTACGCACCTCTACTAGAGGGTTCTTTAAGTTAATAAGACACGTATGACAGTCAGAAAGAGCGGCGGCGTGCTTCGAAATATAACGGAACCTTGACTTAGCTCGACGAAATTGCCCGCACGTGAAGTCATCGGACAGTGCTTATAGTGCATGGGGGCAAACGCTTATGTTTGAGTGCCGTCTAACCCCACGCTGACTACCAAGTAACGGTCGGCGTGCAAAACGTCCAGACGTTCTAGTAATAGTAACTAGGCCTATGGCGATGAGGTTGCCGGAGAAGAACTCTACGAACCCATCTACCAACCTAAACTCCTCGACTGAGACATATAAATCAGTAATTATCTGAAATGCGGACCACTGCGCCAAGCAGGAGGGGGAGGGCTCTCGGGGGTACCGTCCATAAAATGATATTTGAATTGGAAAGTGATCACTACTATGGAGGAAAATGACCACCTCCAAACCCAAATCAGGATTTGCATCTAGGGAGCACTTCGATAGATCAAGACAGGAAAATGAAGCGATGCCGTATTCCTGGAGAACTGAAGGGGTGTAGGGGAAGGGCTTTGAGAACTTGCCCATAAGCCTTTTGACTCAATTAGGCACCTCTACTAGAGGGTTCTTCAAGTTAATTGAAGGCACATATGCCTGTCAGAAAGAGCAGCGGCGTGCTTTGAAATATAATGGAACCTTGACTTAGCTCGACGAAATTGCCCGCACGTGAAGTTGTCGGACACTGCTTATAGTGCATGGGGGCAAACGCTTATGTTTGAGTGCCATCTAAGCCTACGCTTACTACCAAGTAACGGTCTGCGTGCAAAACGGCCAAGCGTTCTAGTAATAGTAACTAGGCCCAGGGCGATGAGTTTGCCGGAGAAGAACTCTACGACCTCATCTACCGACCTAAACTCATCGACTGAGACATATAAATCAGTAATTTTCTGAAATGCGGACCACTGCGCCAAGCAGGAGGGGAGGGCTCTCTGGGGTACCGTCCATAAAATGATATTTGAATGGGAAAGTGATCACTACTATGGATGAAAATGGCCACCTCCAACCCCAAATCAGGATTTGCATCTAGAGAGTACTTCGATAGATCAAGGCAGGAAAATGAAGCGATGCCGTATTCCTGGAGAACTGAAGGGGTGGGGGGAGGGGCTGTGAGAACTTGCCCAGAAGCCTTTTGACTCAATTACGCACCTCTACTAGAGGGTTCTTCAAGTTAATTGAAGACACATATGACCGTCAGAAAGAGCGGTGGCGTGCTTCGAAATATAACGGAACCTTGACTTAGCTCGACGAAATTGCCCGCACGTGAAGTCGTCGGACAGTGGTTATAGTGCATGAGGGCAAACGCTTATGTTTGAGTGCCGTCTAACCCCACGCTGACTACCAAGTAACGGTCGGCGTGCAAAACGGCCAGACGTTCTTGTAATAGTAACTAGGCCCACGGCGATGAGGTTGCCGGAGAAGAACTCTACGACCCCATCTACCGACCTAAACTCCTCGAGTGAGACATATAAATCAGTAATTTTCTGAAATGCGGACCACTGCGCCAAGCAGGAGGGGGAAGGCTCTCGGGGGTACCGTCCATAAAATGATATTTGAATGGGAAAGTGATCACTACTATGGAGGAAAATGACCACCTCCAACCCAAACTCAGGATTTGCATCTAGAGAGCACTTCGATAGATCAAAGCAGGAAAATGAAGCGATGCCGTATTCCTGGAGAACTGAAGGGGTGGTGGGAGGGGCTGTGAGAACTTGCCCAGAAGCCTTTTGACTCAATTACGCACCTCTACTAGAGGGTTCTTCAAGTTAATTGAATACACGTATGACCGTCAGAAAGAGCAGTGGCGTGCTTCGAAATATAATGGAACCTTGACTTAGCTCGACGAAATTGCCCGCACGTGAAGTCGTCGGACAGTGCTTATAGTGCATGGGGGCAAACGCTTATGTTTGAGTGCCATCTAACCCCACGCTTACTACCAAGTAACGGTCTGCGTGCAAAACGGCCAGACGTTCTAGTAATAGTAACTAGGCCCACGGCGATGAGGTTGCCGGAGAAGAACTCTACGACCTCATCTACCGACCTAAACTCCTCGACTGAGGCATATAAATCAGTAATTTTCTGAAATGCGGACCAGTGCGCCAAGAAGGAGGGGAGGGCTCTCGGGGGTACCGTACATAAAATGATATTTGAATAGGAAAGTGATCACTACTATGGAGGAAAATGACCACCTCCAACCCCAAATCAGGATTTGCATCTAGAGAGCACTTCGATAGATCAAGGCAGGAAAATGAAGAGATGCCGTATTCCTGGAGAACTGAAGGGATGGGGGGAGGGGCTGTGAGAACTTGCCCAGAAGCCTTTTGACTCAATTACGCACCTCTATTAGAGGGTTCTTCAAGTTAATTGAAGACACGTATGACCGTCAGAAAGAGCGGCGGCGTGCTTCGAAATATAACGGAACCTTGACTTAGCTCGACGAAATTGCCCTCACGTGAAGTCGTCGGACAGTGCTTATAGTGCATGGGGGCAAACGCTTATGTTTGAGTGCCGTCTAACCCCACGCTGACTACCAAGTAACGGTCGGCGTGCAAAACGGCCAGACGTTCTAGTAATAGTAACTAGGCCTACGGCGATGAGGTTGCCGGAGAAGAACTCTACGACCCCATCTACCGACCTAAACTCCTCGACTGAGACATATAAATCAGTAATTTTTTGAAATGCGGACCACTGCGCTAAGCAGGAGGGGAAGGGCTCTCGGGGGTAACGTCCATAAAATGATATTTGAATGGGAAAGTGATCACTACTATGGAGTAAAATGACCACCTCCAACCCCAAATCAGGATTTGCATCTAGAGAGCACTTCGATAGATCAAGGCAGGAAAATGAAGCGATGCCGTATTCCTGGAGAACTGAAGGGGTGGGGGGGAGGGGCTGTGAGAACTTGCCCAGAAGCCTTCTGACTCAATTACGCACCTCTACTAGAGGGTTCTTCAAGTTAATTGAAGGCACATATGCCTGTCAGAAAGAGCGGCGGCGTGCTTCGAAATATAACGGAACCTTGACTTAGCTCGACGAAATTGCCCGCACGTGAAGTCGTCGGACAGTGGTTATAGTGCATGGGGGCAAACGCTTATGTTTGAGTGCTGTCTAACCCCACGCTGACTACCAAGTGACGGTCGGCGTGCAAAACGGCCAGACGTTCTAGTAATAGTAACTAGGCCCACGGCGATGAGGTTGCCGGAGAAGAACTCAACGACCCCATCTACCGACCTAAACTCCTCGACTGAGACATATAAATCAGTAATTTTCTGAAATGCGGACCACTGCGCCAAGCAGGAGGGGGAGGGCTTTCGGGGGTACCGTCCATAAAATGATATTTGAATGGGAAAGTGATCACTACTCTAGAGGAAAATGACCACCTCCAACCCCAAATCAGGATTTGCATCTAGAGAGCACTTCGATAGCTCAAGGCAGGAAAATGAAGAGATGCCGTATTCCTGGAGAACTGAAGGGATGGGGGGAGGGGCTGTGAGAACTTGCCCAGAAGCCTTTTGACTCAATTACGCACCTCTACTAGAGGGTTCTTTAAGTTAATAAGACACGTATGACAGTCAGAAAGAGCGGCGGCGTGCTTCGAAATATAACGGAACCTTGACTTAGCTCGACGAAATTGCCCGCACGTGAAGTCATCGGACAGTGCTTATAGTGCATGGGGGCAAACGCTTATGTTTGAGTGCCGTCTAACCCCACGCTGACTACCAAGTAACGGTCGGCGTGCAAAACGTCCAGACGTTCTAGTAATAGTAACTAGGCCTATGGCGATGAGGTTGCCGGAGAAGAACTCTACGAACCCATCTACCAACCTAAACTCCTCGACTGAGACATATAAATCAGTAATTATCTGAAATGCGGACCACTGCGCCAAGCAGGAGGGGGAGGGCTCTCGGGGGTACCGTCCATAAAATGATATTTGAATTGGAAAGTGATCACTACTATGGAGGAAAATGACCACCTCCAAACCCAAATCAGGATTTGCATCTAGGGAGCACTTCGATAGATCAAGACAGGAAAATGAAGCGATGCCGTATTCCTGGAGAACTGAAGGGGTGTAGGGGAAGGGCTTTGAGAACTTGCCCATAAGCCTTTTGACTCAATTAGGCACCTCTACTAGAGGGTTCTTCAAGTTAATTGAAGGCACATATGCCTGTCAGAAAGAGCAGCGGCGTGCTTTGAAATATAATGGAACCTTGACTTAGCTCGACGAAATTGCCCGCACGTGAAGTTGTCGGACACTGCTTATAGTGCATGGGGGCAAACGCTTATGTTTGAGTGCCATCTAAGCCTACGCTTACTACCAAGTAACGGTCTGCGTGCAAAACGGCCAAGCGTTCTAGTAATAGTAACTAGGCCCAGGGCGATGAGTTTGCCGGAGAAGAACTCTACGACCTCATCTACCGACCTAAACTCATCGACTGAGACATATAAATCAGTAATTTTCTGAAATGCGGACCACTGCGCCAAGCAGGAGGGGAGGGCTCTCTGGGGTACCGTCCATAAAATGATATTTGAATGGGAAAGTGATCACTACTATGGATGAAAATGGCCACCTCCAACCCCAAATCAGGATTTGCATCTAGAGAGTACTTCGATAGATCAAGGCAGGAAAATGAAGCGATGCCGTATTCCTGGAGAACTGAAGGGGTGGGGGGAGGGGCTGTGAGAACTTGCCCAGAAGCCTTTTGACTCAATTACGCACCTCTACTAGAGGGTTCTTCAAGTTAATTGAAGACACATATGACCGTCAGAAAGAGCGGTGGCGTGCTTTGAAATATAACGGAACCTTGACTTAGCTCGACGAAATTGCCCGCACGTGAAGTCGTCGGACAGTGGTTATAGTGCATGAGGGCAAACGCTTATGTTTGAGTGCCGTCTAACCCCACGCTGACTACCAAGTAACGGTCGGCGTGCAAAACGGCCAGACGTTCTAGTAATAGTAACTAGGCCCACGGCGATGAGGTTGCCGGAGAAGAACTCTACGACCCCATCTACCGACCTAAACTCCTCGAGTGAGACATATAAATCAGTAATTTTCTGAAATGCGGACCACTGCGCCAAGCAGGAGGGGGAAGGCTCTCGGGGGTACCGTCCATAAAATGATATTTGAATGGGAAAGTGATCACTACTATGGAGGAAAATGACCACCTCCAACCCCAAATCAGGATTTGCATCTAGAGAGCACTTCGATAGATCAAAGCAGGAAAATGAAGCGATGCCGTATTCCTGGAGAACTGAAGGGGTGGTGGGAGGGGCTGTGAGAACTTGCCCAGAAGCCTTTTGACTCAATTACGCACCTCTACTAGAGGGTTCTTCAAGTTAATTGAATACACGTATGACCGTCAGAAAGAGCAGTGGCGTGCTTCGAAATATAATGGAACCTTGACTTAGCTCGACGAAATTGCCCGCACGTGAAGTCGTCGGACAGTGCTTATAGTGCATGGGGGCAAACGCTTATGTTTGAGTGCCATCTAACCCCACGCTTACTACCAAGTAACGGTCTGCGTGCAAAACGGCCAGACGTTCTAGTAATAGTAACTAGGCCCACGGCGATGAGGTTGCCGGAGAAGAACTCTACGACCTCATCTACCGACCTAAACTCCTCGACTGAGGCATATAAATCAGTAATTTTCTGAAATGCGGACCAGTGCGCCAAGAAGGAGGGGAGGGCTCTCGGGGGTACCGTACATAAAATGATATTTGAATAGGAAAGTGATCACTACTATGGAGGAAAATGACCACCTCCAACCCCAAATCAGGATTTGCATCTAGAGAGCACTTCGATAGATCAAGGCAGGAAAATGAAGAGATGCCGTATTCCTGGAGAACTGAAGGGATGGGGGGAGGGGCTGTGAGAACTTGCCCAGAAGCCTTTTGACTCAATTACGCACCTCTATTAGAGGGTTCTTCAAGTTAATTGAAGACACGTATGACCGTCAGAAAGAGCGGCGGCGTGCTTCGAAATATAACGGAACCTTGACTTAGCTCGACGAAATTGCCCTCACGTGAAGTCGTCGGACAGTGCTTATAGTGCATGGGGGCAAACGCTTATGTTTGAGTGCCGTCTAACCCCACGCTGACTACCAAGTAACGGTCGGCGTGCAAAACGGCCAGACGTTCTAGTAATAGTAACTAGGCCTACGGCGATGAGGTTGCCGGAGAAGAACTCTACGACCCCATCTACCGACCTAAACTCCTCGACTGAGACATATAAATCAGTAATTTTTTGAAATGCGGACCACTGCGCTAAGCAGGAGGGGAAGGGCTCTCGGGGGTAACGTCCATAAAATGATATTTGAATGGGAAAGTGATCACTACTATGGAGTAAAATGACCACCTCCAACCCCAAATCAGGATTTGCATCTAGAGAGCACTTCGATAGATCAAGGCAGGAAAATGAAGCGATGCCGTATTCCTGGAGAACTGAAGGGGTGGGGGGGAGGGGCTGTGAGAACTTGCCCAGAAGCCTTCTGACTCAATTACGCACCTCTACTAGAGGGTTCTTCAAGTTAATTGAAGGCACATATGCCTGTCAGAAAGAGCGGCGGCGTGCTTCGAAATATAACGGAACCTTGACTTAGCTCGACGAAATTCCCCGCACGTGAAGTCGTCGGACAGTGCTTATAGTGCATGGGGGCAAACGCTTATGTTTGAGTTCCGTCTAACCCCACGCTGACTACCAAGTAACGGTCGGCGTGCAAAACGGCCAGACGTTCTAGTAATAGTAACTAGGCCCACGGCGATGAGGTTGCCGGAGAAGAACTCTACGACCTCATCTACCGACCTAAACTCCTCGACTGAGAAATATAAATCAGTAATTTTCTGAAATGCGGACCACTGCGCCAAGCAGGAGGGGAAGGGCTCTCGGGGGTACCGTCCATAAAATGATATTTGAATGGGAAAGTGATCACTACTATGGAGGAAAATGACCACCTCCAACCCCAAATCAGGATTTGCATCTAGAGAGCACTTCTATAGATCAAGGCAGGAAAATGAAGCGATACCGTATTCCTGGAGAACTGAAGGGGTGGGGGGAGGAGCTGTGAGAACTTGCCCAGAAGCCTTTTGACTCAATTACGCAGCTCTACTAGAGGGTTCTTCAAGTTAATTAAAGACACGTATGTCCGTCAGAAAGAGCGGCGGCGTGCTTCGAAATATAACGGAACCTTGACTTAGCTCGACGAAATTGCCCGCACGTGAAGTCGTCGGACAGTGCTTATAGTGCATGGGGGCAAACGCTTATGTTTGAGTGCCGTCTAACCCCACGCTGACTACCAAGTAACGGTCGGCGTGCAAAACGGCCAGACGTTCTAGTAATAGTAACTAGGCCCAGGGCGATGAGGTTGCCGGAGAAGAACTCTACGACCCCATCTACCGACCTAAACTCCTCGACTGAGACATCTAAATCAGTAATTTTCTGAAATGCAGACCACTGCGCCAAGCAGGAGGGGGAGGGCTCTCGGGGGTACCGTCCATAAAATGATATTTGAATGGGAAAGTGAACACTACTATAGAGGAAAATGACCACCTCCAACCCCAAATCAGGATTTGCATCTAGAGAGCACTTCGATAGATCAAGGCAGGAAAATGAAGAGATGCCGTATTCCTGGAGAACTGAAGGGGTGGGGGGGAGGGGCTGTGAGAACTTGCCCAGAAGCCTTTTGACTTAATTACGCACCTCTACTAGAGGGTTCTTCAAGTTAATTGAAGACACGTATGACCGTCAGAAAGAGCGACGGCGTGGTTCGAAATATAACGGAACCTTGACTTAGCTCGACGAAATTGCCCGCACGTGAAGTCGTCGGACAGTGCTTTTAGTGCATGGGGGCAAACGCTTATGTTTGAGTGCCGTCTAACCCCACGCTGACTACCAAGTAACGGTCGGCGTGCAAAACGGCCAACCGTTCTAGTAATAGTAACTAGGCCCACGGCGATGAGGTTGCCGGAGAAGAACTCTACGACCTCATCTACCGACCTAAACTCCTCGACTGAGACATATAAATCAGTAATTTTCTGAAATGCGGACCACTGCGCCAAGCAGGAGGGGAGGGCTCTCGGGGGTACCGTACATAAAATGATATTTGAATGGGAAAGTGATCACTGCTATGGAGGAAAATGACCACCTCCAACCCCAAATCAGGATTTGCATCTAGAGAGCACTTCGATAGATCAAGGCAGGAAAATGAAGCGATGCCGTATTCCTGGAGAACTGAAGGGGTGGGGGGAGGGGCTGTGAGAACTTGCTCAGAAGCCTTTTGACTCAATTACGTACCTCTACTAGAGGGTTCTTCAAGTTAATTGAAGGCACATATGACCGTCAGAAAGAGCGGCGGCGTGCTTCAAAATATAACGGAACCTTGAATAGCTCGACGAAATTGCCCGCACGTGAAGTCGTCGGACAGTGTTTATAGTGCATAGGGGCAAACGCTTATGTTTGAGTGCCTTCTAACCCCACGCTGACTACCAAGTAACGGTCGGCGTGCAAAACGGCCAGACGTTCTAGTAATAGTAACTAGGCCCACGGCGATGAGGTTGCCGGAGAAGAACTCTACGACCCCATCTACCGACCTAAACTCCTCGACTGAGACATATAAATCAGTAATTTTCTGAAATGCGGACCACTGCGCCAAGCAGGAGGGGGAGGGCTCTCAGGGGTACCGTCCATAAAATGATATTTGAATGGGAAAGTGATCACTACTATGGACGAAAATGACCACCTCCAACCCCAAATCAGGATTTGCATCTAGAGAGCACTTCGATAGATCAAGGCAGGAAAATGAAGCGATGCCGTATTCCTGGAGAACTGAAGGGGTGGGGGGAGGGGATGTGAGAACTTGCCCAGAAGCCTTTTGACTCAATTACGCACCTCTATTAGAGGGTTCTTCAAGTTAATTGAAGACACGTATGACCGTCAGAAAGAGCGGCGGCGTGCTTCGAAATATAACGGAACCTTGACTTAGCTCGACGAAATTGCCCGCACGTGAAGTCGTCGGACAGTGTTTATAGTGCATAGGGGCAAACGCTTATGTTTGAGTGCCTTCTAACCCCACGCTGACTACCAAGTAACGGTCGGCGTGCAAAACGGCCAGACGTTCTAGTAATAGTAACTAGGCCCACGGCGATGAGGTTGCCGGAGAAGAACTCTACGACCCCATCTACCGACCTAAATTCCTCGACTGAGACATATAAATCAGTAATTTTCTGAAATGCGGACCACTGCGCCAAGCAGGATGGGGAGGGCTCTCGGGGGTACCGTCCATAAAATGATATTTGAATGGGAAAGTGATCACTACTATGGAGGAAAATGACCACCTCCAACCCCAAATCAGGATTTGCATCTAGGGAGCACTTCGATAGATCAAGACAGGAAAATGAAGCGATGCCGTATTCCTGGAGAACTGAAGGGGTGGAGGGGAAGGGCTGTGAGAACTTGCCCAGAAGCCTTTTGACTCAATTACGCACCTCTACTAGAGGGTTCTTCAAGTTAATTGAAGGCACATATGCCTGTCAGAAAGAGCAGCGGCGTGCTTTGAAATATAATGGAACCTTCACTTAGCTCGACGAAATTGCCCGCACGTGAAGTTGTCGGACACTGCTTATAGTGCATGGGGGCAAACGCTTATGTTTGAGTGCCATCTAAGCCTACGCTTACTACCAAGTAACGGTCTGCGTGCAAAACGGCCAAGCGTTCTAGTAATAGTAACTAGGCCCAGGGCGATGAGTTTGCCGGAGAAGAACTCTACGACCTCATCTACCGACCTAAACTCCTCGACTGAGACATATAAATCAGTAATTTTCTGAAATGCGGACCACTGCGCCAAGCAGGAGGGGAGGGCTCTCGGGGGTACCGTCCATAAAATGATATTTGAATGGGAAAGTGATCACTACTATGGATGAAAATGGCCACCTCCAACCCCAAATCAGGATTTGCATCTAGAGAGTACTTCGATAGATCAAGGCAGGAAAATGAAGCGATGCCGTATTCCTGGAGAACTGAAGGGGTGGGGGGAGGGGCTGTGAGAACTTGCCCAGAAGCCTTTTGACTCAATTACGCACCTCTACTAGAGGGTTCTTCAAGTTAATTGAAGACACATATGACCGTCAGAAAGAGCGGTGGCGTGCTTCGAAATATAACGGAACCTTGACTTAGCTCGACGAAATTGCCCGCACGTGAAGTCGTCGGACAGTGGTTATAGTGCATGAGGGCAAACGCTTATGTTTGAGTGCCGTCTAACCCCACGCTGACTACCAAGTAACGGTCGGCGTGCAAAACGGCCAGACGTTCTAGTAATAGTAACTAGGCCCACGGCGATGAGGTTGACGGAGAAGAACTCTACGACCCCATCTACCGACCTAAACTCCTCGAGTGAGACATATAAATCAGTAATTTTCTGAAATGCGGACCACTGCGCCAAGCAGGAGGGGGAAGGCTCTCGGGGGTACCGTCCATAAAATGATATTTGAATGGGAAAGTGATCACTACTATGGAGGAAAATGACCACCTCCAACCCCAAATCAGGATTTGCATCTAGAGAGCACTTCGATAGATCAAAGCAGGAAAATGAAGCGATGCCGTATTCCTGGAGAACTGAAGGGATGGGGGGAGGGGCTGTGAGAACTTGCCCAGAAGCCTTTTGACTCAATTACGCACCTCTATTAGAGGGTTCTTCAAGTTAATTGAAGACACGTATGACCGTCAGAAAGAGCGGCGGCGTGCTTCGAAATATAACGGAACCTTGACTTAGCTCGACGAAATTGCCCTCACGTGAAGTCGTCGGACAGTGCTTATAGTGCATGGGGGCAAACGCTTATGTTTGAGTGCCGTCTAACCCCACGCTGACTACCAAGTAACGGTCGGCGTGCAAAACGGCCAGACGTTCTAGTAATAGTAACTAGGCCTACGGCGATGAGGTTGCCGGAGAAGAACTCTACGACCCCATCTACCGACCTAAACTCCTCGACTGAGACATCTAAATCAGTAATTTTCTGAAATGCAGACCACTGCGCCAAGCAGGAGGGGGAGGGCTCTCGGGGGTACCGTCCATAAAATGATATTTGAATGGGAAAGTGAACACTACTATAGAGGAAAATGACCACCTCCAACCCCAAATCAGGATTTGCATCTAGAGAGCACTTCGATAGATCAAGGCAGGAAAATGAAGAGATGCCGTATTCCTGGAGAACTGAAGGGGTGGGGGGGAGGGGCTGTGAGAACTTGCCCAGAAGCCTTTTGACTTAATTACGCACCTCTACTAGAGGGTTCTTCAAGTTAATTAAAGACACGTATAACCGTCAGAAAGAGCGACAGCGTGCTTCGAAATATAACGGAACCTTGACTTAGCTCGACGAAATTGCCCGCACGTGAAGTCGTCGGACAGTGCTTTTAGTGCATGGGGGCAAACGCTTATGTTTGAGTGCCGTCTAACCCCACGCTGACTACCAAGTAACGGTCGGCGTGCAAAACGGCCAACCGTTCTCTTAATAGTAACTAGGCCCACGGCGATGAGGTTGCCGGAGAAGAACTCTACGACCTCATCTACCGACCGAAACTCCTCGACTGAGACATATAAATCAGTAATTTTCTGAAATGCGGACCACTGCGCCAAGCAGGAGGGGAGGGCTCTCGGGGGTACCGTACATAAAATGATATTTGAATGGGAAAGTGATCACTGCTATGGAGGAAAATGACCACCTCCAACCCCAAATCAGGATTTGCATCTAGAGAGCACTTCGATAGATCAAGGCAGGAAAATGAAGCGATGCCGTATTCCTGGAGAACTGAAGGGGTGGGGGGAGGGGCTGTGAGAACTTGCTCAGAAGCCTTTTGACTCAATTACGTACCTCTACTAGAGGGTTCTTCAAGTTAATTGAAGGCACATATGACCGTCAGAAAGAGCGGCGGCGTGCTTCAAAATATAACGGAACCTTGAATAGCTTGACGAAATTGCCCGCACGTGAAGTCGTCGGACAGTGTTTATAGTGCATAGGGGCAAACGCTTATGTTTGAGTGCCTTCTAACCCCACGCTGACTACCAAGTAACGGAGGCGTGCAAAACGGCCAGACGTTCTAGTAATAGTAACTAGGCCCACGGCGATGAGGTTGCCGGAGAAGAACTCTACGACCCCATCTACCGACCTAAACTCCTCGACTGAGACATATAAATCAGTAATTTTCTGAAATGCGGACCACTGCGCCAAGCAGGAGGGGGAGGGCTCTCAGGGGTACCGTCCATAAAATGATATTTGAATGGGAAAGTGATCACTACTATGAAGGAAAATGACCACCTCCAACCCCAAATCAGGATTTGCATCTAGAGAGCACTTCGATAGATCAAGGCAGGAAAATGAAGCGATGCCGTATTCCTGGAGAACTGAAGGGGTGGGGGGAGGGGCTGTGAGAACTTGCCCAGAAGCCTTTTGACTCAATTACGCACCTCTACTAGAGGGTTCTTCAAGTTAATTAAAGACACGTATGACCGTCAGAAAGAGCGGCGGCGTGCTTCGAGATATAACGGAACCTTGACTTAGCTCGACGAAATTGCCCGCACGTGAAGTCGTCGGACAGTGCTTATAGTGCATGGGGGCAAACGCTTATGTTTGAGTGCCGTCTAACCCCACGCTGACTACCAAGTAACGGTCGGCGTGCAAAACGGCCAGACGTTCTAGTAATAGTAACTAGGCCCACGGCGATGAGGTTGCCGGAGAAGAACTCTACGACCCCATCTACCGACCTAAACTCCTCGACTGAGACATATAAATCAGTAATTTTCTGAAATGCGGACCACTGCGCCTAAGCAGGAGGGGGAGGGCTCTCGGGGGTACCGTCCATAAAATGATATTTGAATGGGAAAGTGATCACTACTATAGAGGAAAATGACCACCTCCAACCCCAAATCAGGATTTGCATCTAGAGCGCACTTCGATAGATCAAGGCAGGAAAATGAAGAGATGCCGTATTCCTGGAGAACTGAAGGGATGGGGGGAGGGGCTGTGAGAACTTGCCCAGAAGCCTTTTGACTCAATTACGCAACTCTACTAGAGGGTTCTTCAAGTTAATTGAAGACACGTATGACCGTCAAAAAGAGCGGCGGCGTGCTTCGAAATATAACGGAACCTTGACTTATCTCGACGAAATTGCCCGCACGTGAAGTCGTCGGACAGTGCTTATAGTGCATGGGGGCAAACGCTTATGTTTAAGTGCCGTTTAACCCCACGCTGACTACCAAGTAACGGTCGGCGTGCAAAACGGCCAGACGTTCTAGTAATAGTAACTAGGCCCACGGCGATGAGGTTGCCGGATAAGAACTCTATGACCCCATCTACCGACCTAAACTCCTCGACTGAGACATATAAATCAGTAATTTTCTGAAATGCGGACCAATGCGCCAAGCAGGAGGGGGAGGGCTCTCGGGGGTACCGTCCATAAAATGATATTTGAATGGGAAAGTGATCACTACTATGGAGGAAAATGACCACCTCCAACCCCAAATCAGGATTTGCATCTAGAGAGCACTTCGATGAATCAAGGCAGGAAAATGAAGCGATGCCGTATTCCTGGAGAACTGAAGGGGTAGGGGGAGGGGCTGTGAGAACTTGCCCAGAAGCCTTTTGACTCAATTACGCACCTCTACTAGAGGGTTCTTCAAGTTAATTAAAGACACGTATGACCGTAAGAAAGAGCGGCGGCGTGCTTCGAAATATAACGGAACCTTGACTTAGCTCGACGAAATTGCCCGCACGTGAAGTCGTCGGACAGTGCTTATAGTGCATGGGGGCAAACGCTTATGTTTGAGTGCCGTCTAACCCCACGCTGACTACCAAGTAACGGTCGGCGTCCAAAACGGCCAGACGTTCTAGTAATAGTAACTAGGCCCACGGCGATGAGGTTGCCGGAGAAGAACTCTACGACCCCATCTACCGACCTAAACTCCTCGACTGAGACATCTAAATCAGTAATTTTCTGAAATGCGGACCACTGCGCCAAGCAGGAGGGGGAGGGCTCTCGGGGGTACCGTCCATAAAATGATATTTGAATGGGAAAGTGAACACTACTATAGAGGAAAATGACCACCTCCAACCCCAAATCAGGATTTGCATCTAGAGAGCACTTCGATAGATCAAGGCAGGAAAATGAAGAGATGCCTGAATCCTGGAGAACTGAAGCGGTGGGGGGGGAGGGGCTGTGAGAACTTGCCCAGAAGCCTTTTGACTTAATTACGCACCTCTACTAGAGGGTTCTTCAAGTTAATTGAAGACACGTATGACCGTCAGAAAGAGCGGCGGCGTGCTTCGAAATATAACGGAACCTTGACTTAGCTCGACGAAATTGCCCGCACGTGAATCCGTCGGACAGTGCTTATAGTGCATGGGGGCAAACGCTTATGTTTGAGTGCCGTCTAACCCCACGCTGACTACCAAGTAACGGTCGGCTTTCAAAACGGCCAGACGTTCTAGTAATAGTAACTAGGCCTACGGCGATGAGGTTGCCGGAGAAGAACTCTACGACCCCATCTACCAACCTAAACTCCTCGAGTGAGACATATAAATCAGTAATTTTCTGAAATGCGGACCACTGCGCCAAGCAGGAGGGGAGGGCTCTCGGGGGTACCGTCCATAAAATGATATTTGAATGGGAAAGTGATCACTACTATGGAGGAAAATGACCACCTCCAACCCCAAATCAGGATTTGCATCTAGAGCGCACTTCGATAGATCAAGGCAGGAAAATGAAGCGATGCGATATTCCTGGAGAACTGAAGGGGTGGGGGGGAGGGGCTGTGAGAACTTGCCCAGAAGCCTTTTGACTCAATTACGCACCTCTACTAGAGGGTTCTTCAAGTTAATTGAAGGCACATATGCCTGTCAAAAAGAGCAGCAGCGTGCTTTGAAATATAATGGAACCTTGACTTAGCCCGACGAAATTGCCCGCACGTGAAGTCGTCGGACAGTGCTTATAGTGCATCGGGGCAAACGCTTATGTTTGAGTGCCATCTAAGCCTACGCTTACTACCAAGTTACGGTCTGCGTGCAAAACGGCCAAGCGTTCTAGTAATAGTAACTAGGCCCACGGCGATGAGGTTGCCGGAGAAGAACTCTACGACCTCATCTACCGACCTAAACTCCTCGACTGAGACATATAAATCAGTAATTTTCTGAAATGCGGACCACTGCGCCAAGCAGGAGGGGAGGGCTCTCGGGGGTACCGTCCATAAAATGATATTTAAATGGGAAAGTGATCACTACTATGGATGAAAATGGCCACCTCCAACCCCAAATCAGGATTTGCATCTAGAGAGTACTTCGATAGATCAAGGCAGGAAAATGAAGCGATGCCGTATTCCTGGAGAACTGAAGGGGTGGGGGAAGGGGCTGTGAGAACTTGCCCAGAAGCCTTTTGACTCAATTACGCACCTCTACTAGAGGGTTCTTCAAGTTAATTAAAGACACATATGACCGTCAGAAAGAGCAATGGCGTGCTTCGAAATATAACGGAACCTTGACTTAGCTCGACGAAATTGCCCGCACGTGAAGTCGTCGGACAGTGGTTATAGTGCATGGGGGCATACGTTTATGTTTGAGTGCTGTCTAACCCCACGCTGACTACCAAGTGACGGTCGGCGTGCAAAACGGCCAGAAGTTCTAGTAATAGTAACTAGGCCCACGGCGATGAGGTTGCCGGAGAAGAACTCAACGACCCCATCTACCGACCTAAACTCCTCGACTGAGACATATAAATCAGTAATTTTCTGAAATGCGGACCACTGCGCCAAGCAGGAGGGGGAGGGCTCTCGGGGGTACCGTCCATAAAATGATATTTGAATGGGAAAGTGATCACTACTCTAGAGGAAAATGACCACCTCCAACCCCAAATCAGGATTTGCATCTAGAGAGCACTTCGATAGATCAAGGCAGGAAAATGAAGAGATGCCGTATTCCTGGAGAACTGAAGGGATGGGGGGAGGAGCTGTGAGAACTTGCCCAGAAGCCTTTTGACTCAATTACGCACCTCTACTAGAGGGTTCTTCAAGTTAATAAGACACGTATGACCTTCAGAAAGAGCGGCGGCGTGCTTCGAAATATAACGGTAACTTGACTTAGTTAGACGAAATTGCCCGCACGTGAAGTCGTCGGACAGTGCTTATAGTGCATGGGGGCAAACGCTTATGTTTGAGTGCCGTCTAACCCCACGCTGACTACCAAGTAACGGTCGGCGTGCAAAACGGCCAGACGTTCTAGTAATAGTAACTAGGCCTATGGCGATGAGGTTGCCGGAGAAGAACTCTACGACCCCATCTACCGACCTAAACTCCTCGACTGAGACATATAAATCAGTAATTTTCTGAAATGCTTACCACTGCGCCAAGCAGGAGGGGGAAGGCTCTCGGGGGTACCGTCCATAAAATGATATTGGAATGGGAAAGTGATCACTACTATGGAGGAAAATGACCACCTCCAACCCCAAATCAGGATTTGCATCTAGAGAGCACTTCGATAGATCAAAGCAGGAAAATGAAGCGATGCCGTATTCCTGGAGAACTGAAGGGGTGGTGGGAGGGGCTGTGAGAACTTGCCCAGAAGCCTTTTGACTCAATTACGTACCTCTACTAGAGGGTTCTTCAAGTTAATTAAAGGCACATATGACCGTCAGAAAGAGCGGCGGCGTGCTTCAAAATATAACGGAACCTTGAATAGCTCGACGAAATTGCCCGCACGTGAAGTCGTCGGACAGTGTTTATAGTGCATAGGGGCAAACGCTTATGTTTGAGTGCCTTCTAACCCCACGCTGACTACCAAGTAACGGTCGGCGTGCAAAACGGCCAGACGTTCTAGTAATAGTAACTAGGCCCACGGCGATGAGGTTGCCGGAGAAGAACTCTACGACCCCATCTACCGACCTAAACTCCTCGACTGAGACATATAAATCAGTAATTTTCTGAAATGCGGACCACTGCGCCAGGCAGGAGCAGGAGGGCTCTCGGGGGTACCGTCCATAAAATGATATTTGAATGGGAAAGTGATCACTACTATGGAGGAAAATGACCACCTCCAACCCCAAATCAGGATTTGCATCTAGAGAGCACTTCGATAGATCAAGGCAGGAAAATGAAGCGATGCCGTATTCCTGGAGAACTGAAGGGGTGGGGGGAGGGGCTGGGAGAACTTGCCCAGAAGCCTTTTGACTCAATTACGCACCTCTACTAGAGGGTTCTTCAAGTTAATTAAAGACACGTATGACCGTAAGAAAAAGCGGCGGCGTGCTTCGAAATATAACGGAACCTTGACTTAGCTCGACGAAATTGCCCGCACGTGAAGTCGTCGGACAGTGCTTATAGTGCATGGGGGCAAACGCTTATGTTTGAGTGCCTTCTAACCCCACGCTGACTACCAAGTAACGGTCGGCGTGCAAAACGGCCAGACGTTCTAGTAATAGTAACTAGGCCCACGGCGATGAGGTTGCCGGAGAAGAACTCTACGACCCCATCTACCGACCTAAACTCCTCGACTGAGACATCTAAATCAGTAATTTTCTGAAATGCGGACCACTGCGCCAAGCAGGAGGGGGAGGGCTCTCGGGGGTACCGTCCATAAAATGATATTTGAATGGGAAAGTGAACACTACTATAGAGGAAAATGACCACCTCCAACCCGAAATCAGGATTTGCATCTAGAGAGCACTTCGATAGATCAAGGCAGGAAAATGAAGAGATGCCTGAATCCTGGAGAACTGAAGCGGTGGGGGGGAGGGGCTGTGAGAACTTGCCCAGAAGCCTTTTGACTTAATTACGCACCTCTACTAGAGGGTTCTTCAAGTTAATTGAAGACACGTATGACCGTCAGAAAGAGCGGCGGCGTGCTTCGAAATATAACGGAACCTTGACTTAGCTCGACGAAATTGCCCGCACGTGAAGTCGTCGGACAGTGCTTATACTGCATGGGGGCAAACGCTTATGTTTGAGTGCCGTCTAACCCCACGCTGACTACCAAGTAACGGTCGGCTTTCAAAACGGCCAGACGTTCTAGTAATAGTAACTAGGCCTACGGCGATGAGGTTGCCGGAGAAGAACTCTACGACCCCATCTACCAACCTAAACTCCTCGACTGAGACATATAAATCAGTGATTTTCTGAAATGCGGACCACTGCGCCAAGCAGGAGGGGGAGGGCTCTCGGGGGTACCGTCCATAAAATGATATTTGAATGGGAAAGTGATCACTACTATGGAGGAAAATGACCACCTCCAACCCCAAATCAGGATTTGCATCTAGAGAGCACTTCGATAGATCAAGGCAGGAAAATGAAGCGATGCGATATTCCTGGAGAACTGAAGGGGTGGGGGGGAGGGGCTGTGAGAACTTGCCCAGAAGCCTTTTGACTCAATTACGCACCTCTACTAGAGGGTTCTTCAAGTTAATTGAAGGCACATATGCCTGTCAGAAAGAGCAGCGGCGTGCTTTGAAATATAATGGAACCTTGACTTAGCCCGACGAAATTGCCCGCACGTGAAGTCGCCGGACAGTGCTTATAGTGCATCGGGGCAAACGCTTATGTTTGAGTGCCATCTAAGCCTACGCTTACTACCAAGTTACGGTCTGCGTGCAAAACGGCCAAGCGTTCTAGTAATAGTAACTAGGCCCACGGCGATGAGGTTGCCGGAGAAGAACTCTACGACCTCATCTACCGACCTAAACTCCTCGACTGAGACATATAAATCAGTAATTTTCTGAAATGCGGACCACTGCGCCAAGCAGGAGGGGAGGGCCCTCGGGGGTACCGTCCATAAAATGATATTTGAATGGGAAAGTGATCACTACTATGGATGAAAATGGCCACCTCCAACCCCAAATCAGGATTTGCATCTAGAGAGTACTTCGATAGATCAAGGCAGGAAAATGAAGCGATGCGATATTCCTGGAGAACTGAAGGGGTGGGGGGGAGGGGCTGTGAGAACTTGCCCAGAAGCCTTTTGACTCAATTACGCACCTCTACTAGAGGGTTCTTCAAGTTAATTGAAGGCACATTTTCCTGTAAGAAAGAGCGGCGGCGTGCTTCGAAATATAACGGAACCTTGACTTAGCTCGACGAAATTCCCCGCACGTGAAGTCGTCGGACAGTGCTTATAGTGCATTGGGGCAAACGCTTATGTTTGAGTGCCATCTAACCCCACGCTTACTACCAAGTAACGGTCTGCGTGCAAAACGGCCAACCGTTCTAGTAATAGTAACTAGGCCCACGGCGATGAGGTTGCCGGAGAAGAACTCTACGACCTCATCTACCGACCTAAACTCCTCGACTGAGGCATATAAATCAGTAATTTTCTGAAATGCGGACCAGTGCGCCAAGCAGGAGGGGAGGGCTCTCGGGGGTACCGTACATAAAATGATATTTGAATAGGAAAGTGATCACTACTATGGAGGAAAATGACCACCTCCAACCCCAAATCAGGATTTGCATCTAGAGAGCACTTCGATAGATCAAGGCAGGAAAATGAAGCGATACCGTATTCCTGGAGAACTGAAGGGGTGGGGGGAGGGGCTGTGAGAACTTGCCCAGAAGCCTTTTGACTCAATTACGCACCTCTACTAGAGGGTTCTTCAAGTTAATTAAAGACACGTATGACCGTCAGAAAGAGCGGCGGCGTGCTTCGAGATATAACGGAACCTTGACTTAGCTCGACGAAATTGCCCGCACGTGAAGTCGTCGGACAGTGCTTATAGTGCATGGGGGCAAACGCTTATGTTTGAGTGCCGTCTAACCCCACGCTGACTACCAAGTAACGGTCGGCGTCCAAAACGGCCAGACGTTCTAGTAATAGTAACTAGGCCCACGGCGATGAGGTTGCCGGAGAAGAACTCTACGACCCCATCTACCGACCTAAATTCCTCGACTGAGACATATAAATCAGTAATTTTCTGAAATGCGGACCACTGCGCCAAGCAGGAGGGGGAGGGCTCTCGGGGGTACCGTCCATAAAATGATATTTGAATGGGAAAGTGATCACTACTATAGAGGAAAATGACCACCTCCAACCCCAAATCAGGATTTGCATCTAGAGCGCACTTCGATAGATCAAGGCAGGAAAATGAAGAGATGCCGTATTCCTGGAGAACTGAAGGGATGTGGGGAGGGGCTGTGAGAACTTGCCCAGAAGCCTTTTGACTCAATTACGCACCTCTACTAGAGGGTTCTTCAAGTTAATTGAAGACACGTATGACCGTCAAAAAGAGCGGCGGCGTGCTTCGAAATATAACGGAACCTTGACTTATCTCGACGAAATTGCCCGCACGTGAAGTCGTCGGACAGTGCTTATAGTGCATGGGGGCAAACGCTTATGTTTGAGTGCCGTCTAACCCCACGCTGACTACCAAGTAACGGTCGGCGTGCAAAACGGCCAGACGTTCTAGTAATAGTAACTAGGCCCACGGCGATGAGGTTGCCGGATAAGAACTCTACGACCCCATCTACCGACCTAAACTCCTCGACTGAGACATATAAATCAGTAATTTTCTGAAATGAGGACCAATGCGCCAAGCAGGAGGGGGAGGGCTCTCGGGGGTACCGTCCATAAAATGATATTTGAATGGGAAAGTGATCACTACTATGGAGGAAAATGACCACCTCCAACCCCAAATCAGGATTTGCATCTAGAGAGCACTTCGATAGATCAAGGCAGGAAAATGAAGCGATGCCGTATTCCTGGAGAACTGAAGGGGTGGGGGGAGGGGCTGTGAGAACTTGCCCAGAAGTCTTTTGACTCATTTACGCACCTCTACTAGAGGGTTCTTCAAGTTAATTGAAGACACATATGACCGTCAGAAAGAGCGACGGCGTGCTTCGAAATATTACGGAACCTTGACTTAGCTCGACGAAATTGCCCGCACGTGAAGGCGTCGGACAGTGCTTATAGTGCATGGGGGCAAACGCTTATGTTTGAGTGCCGTCTAACCCCACGCTGACTACCAAGTAACGGTCGGCGTGCAAAACGGCCAACCGTTCTAGTAATAGTAACTATGCCCACGGCGATGAGGTTGCCGGAGAAGAACTCTACGACCTCATCTACCGACCTAAACTCCTCGACTGAGACATATAAATCAGTAATTTTCTGAAATGCGGACCACTGCGCCAAGCAGGAGGGGAGGGCTCTCGGGGGTACCGTACATAAAATGATATTTGAATGGGAAAGTGATCACTGCTATGGAGGAAAATGACCACCTCCAACCCCAAATCAGGATTTGCATCTAGAGAGCACTTCGATAGATCAAGGCAGGAAAATAAAGCGATGCCGTATTCCTGGAGAACTGAAGGGGTGGGGGGGAGGGGCTGTGAGAACTTGCTCAGAAGCCTTTTGACTCAATTACGCACCTCTACTAGAGGGTTCTTCAAGTTAATTGAAGGCACATATGACCGTCAGAAAGAGCGGCGGCGTGCTTCAAAATATAACGGAACCTTGAATAGCTCGACGAAATTGCCCGCACGTGAAGTCGTCGGACAGTGTTTATAGTGCATAGGGGCAAACGCTTATGTTTGAGTGCCTTCTAACCCCACGCTGACTACCAAGTAACGGTCGGCGTGCAAAACGGCCAGACGTTCTAGTAATAGTAACTAGGCCCACGGCGATGAGGTTGCCGGAGAAGAACTCTACGACCCCATCTACCGACCTAAACTCCTCGACTGAGACATCTAAATCAGTAATTTTCTGAAATGCGGACCACTGCGCCAAGCAGGAGGGGGAGGGCTCTCGGGGGTACCGTCCATAAAATGATATTTGAATGGGAAAGTGAACACTACTATAGAGGAAAATGACCACCTCCAACCCCAAATCAGGATTTGCATCTAGAGAGCACTTCGATAGATCAAGGCAGGAAAATGAAGAGATGCCGTATTCCTGGAGAACTGAAGGGATGGGGGGAGGGGCTGTGAGAACTTGCCCAGAAGCCTTTTGACTCAATCACGCACCTCTATTAGAGGGTTCTTCAAGTTAATTGAAGACACGTATGACCGTCAGAAAGAGCGGCGGCGTGCTTCGAAATATAACGGAACCTTGACTTAGCTCGATGAAATTGCCCGCACGTGAAGTCGTCGGACAGTGCTTATAGTGTATGGGGGCAAACGCTTATGTTTGAGTGCCGTCTAACCCCACGCTGACTACCAAGTAACGGTCGGCGTGCAAAACGGCCAGACGTTCTAGTAATAGTAACTAGGCCTACGGCGATGAGGTTGCCGGAGAAGAACTCTACGACCCCATCTACCGACCTAAACTCCTCGACTGAGACATATAAATCAGTAATTTTTTGAAATGCGGACCACTGCGCCAAGCAGGAGAGGGAGGGCTCTCGGGGGTAACGTCCATAAAATGATATTTGAATGGGAAAGTGATCACTACTATGGAGTAAAATGACTACCTCCAACCCCAAATCAGGATTTGCATCTAGAGAGCACTTCGATAGATCAAGGCAGGAAAATGAAGCGATGCCGTATTCCTGGAGAACTGAAGGGGTGGGGGGGAGGGGCTGTGAGAACTTGCCCAGAAGCCTTTTGACTCAATTACGCACCTCTACTAGAGGGTTCTTCAAGTTAATTGAAGGCACATTTTCCTGTCAGAAAGAGCGGCGGCGTGCTTCGAAATATAACGGAACCTTGACTTAGCTCGACGAAATTCCCCGCACGTGAAGTCGTCGGACAGTGCTTATAGTGTATGGGGGCAAACGCTTATGTTTGAGTTCCGTCTAACCCCACGCTGACTACCAAGTAACGGTCGGCGTGCAAAACGGCCAGACGTTCTAGTAATAGTAACTAGGCCCACGGCGATGAGGTTACCGGAGAAGAACTCTACGACCTCATCTACCGACCTAAACTCCTCGACTGAGAAATATAAATCAGTAATTTTCTGAAATGCGGACCACTGCGCCAAGCAGGAGGGGAAGGGCTCTCGGGGGTACCATCCATAAAATGATATTTGAATGGGAAAGTGATCACTACTATGGAGGAAAATGACCACCTCCAACCCCAAATCAGGATTTGCATCTAGAGAGCACTTCGATAGATCAAGGCAGGAAAATGAAGCGATACCGTATTCCTGGAGAACTGAAGGGGTGGGGGGAGGGGCTGTGAGAACTTGCCCAGAAGCCTTTTGACTCAATTACGCACCTCTACTAGAGGGTTCTTCAAGTTAATTAAAGACACGTATGACCGTCAGAAAGAGCGGCGGCGTGCTTCGAGATATAACGGAACCTTGACTTAGCTCGACGAAATTGCCCGCACGTGAAGTCGTCGGACAGTGCTTATAGTGCATGGGGGCAAACGCTTATGTTTGAGTGCCGTCTAACCCCACGCTGACTACCAAGTAACGGTCGGCGTCCAAAACGGCCAGACGTTCTAGTAATAGTAACTAGGCCCACGGCGATGAGGTTGCCGGAGAAGAACTCTACGACCCCATCTACCGACCTAAATTCCTCGACTGAGACATATAAATCAGTAATTTTCTGAAATGCGGACCACTGCGCCAAGCAGGAGGGGGAGGGCTCTCGGGGGTACCGTCCATAAAATGATATTTGAATGGGAAAGTGATCACTACTATAGAGGAAAATGACCACCTCCAACCCCAAATCAGGATTTGCATCTAGAGCGCACTTCGATAGATCAAGGCAGGAAAATGAAGAGATGCCGTATTCCTGGAGAACTGAAGGGATGGGGGGAGGGGCTGTGAGAACTTGCCCAGAAGCCTTTTGACTCAATTACGCACCTCTACTAGAGGGTTCTTCAAGTTAATTAAAGACACGTATGACCGTCAAAAAGAGCGGCGGCGTGCTTCGAAATATAACGGAACCTTGACTTATCTCGACGAAATTGCCCCCACGTGAAGTCGTCGGACAGTGCTTATAGTGCATGGGGGCAAACGCTTATGTTTGAGTGCCGTCTAACCCCACGCTGACTACCAAGTAACGGTCGGCGTGCAAAACGGCCAGACGTTCTAGTAATAGTAACTAGGCCCACGGCGATGAGGTTGCCGGATAAGAACTCTACGACCCCATCTACCGACCTAAACTCCTCGACTGAGACATATAAATCAGTAATTTTCTAAAATGCGGACCAATGCGCCAAGCAGGAGGGGGAGGGCTCTCGGGGGTACCGTCCATAAAATGATATTTGAATGGGAAAGTGATCACTACTATGGAGGAAAATGACCACCTCCAACCCCAAATCAGGATTTGCATCTAGAGAGCACTTCGATAGATCAAGGCAGGAAAATGAAGCGATGCGATATTCCTGGAGAACTGAAGGGGTGGGGGGGAGGGGCTGTGAGAACTTGCCCAGAAGCCTTTTGACTCAATTACGCACCTCTACTAGAGGGTTCTTCAAGTTAATTGAATACACGTATGACCGTCAGAAAGAGCAGCGGCGTGCTTCGAAATATAATGGAACCTTGACTTAGCTCAACGAAATTGCCCGCACGTGAAGTCGTCGGACAGTGCTTATAGTGCATGGGGGCAAACGCTTATGTTTGAGTGCCATCTAACCCCACGCTGACTACTAAGTAACGGTCGGCGTGCAAAACGGCCAACCGTTCTAGTAATAGTAACTAGGCCCACGGCGATGAGGTTGCCGGAGAAGAACTCTACGACCTCATCTACCGACCTAAACTCCTCGACTGAGACATATAAATCAGTAATTTTCTGAAATGCGGACCACTGCGCCAAGCAGGAGGGGAGGGCTCTCGGGGGTACCGTCCATAAAATGATATTTGAATGGGAAAGTGATCACTACTATGGAGGAAAATGACCACCTCCAACCCCAAATCAGGATTTGCATCTAGAGAGCACTTCGATAGCTCAAGGCAGGAAAATGAAGCGATGCCGTATTCCTGGAGAACTGAAGGGGTGGGGGGAGGGGCTGTGAGAACTTGCCCAGAAGTCTTTTGACTCATTTACGCACCTCTACTAGAGGGTTCTTCAGGTTAATTGAAGACACATATGACCGTCAGAAAGAGCGACGGCGTGCTTCGAAATATTACGGAACCTTGACTTAGCTCGACGAAATTGCCCGCACGTGAAGTCGTCGGACAGTGCTTATAGTGCATGGGGGCAAACGCTTATGTTTGAGTGCCGTCTAACCCCACGCTGACTACCAAGTAACGGTCGGCGTGCAAAACGGCCAACCGTTCTAGTAATAGTAACTAGGCCTACGGCGATGAGGTTGCCGGAGAAGAACTCTACGACCTCATCTACCGACCTAAACTCCTCGACTGAGAGAAATAAATCAGTAATTTTCTGAAATGCGGACCACTGCGCCAAGCAGGAGGGGAGGGCTCTCGGGGGTACCGTACATAAAATGATATTTGAATGGGAAAGTGATCACTGCTATAGAGGAAAATGACCACCTCCAACCCCAAATCAGGATTTGCATCTAGAGAGCACTTCGATAGATCAAGGCAGGAAAATGAAGAGATGCCTTATTCCTGGAGAACTGAAACGGTGGGAGGGAGGGGCTGTGAGAACTTGCCCAGAAGCCTTTTGACTTAATTACGCACCTCTACTAGAGGGTTCTTCAAGTTAATTGAAGACACGTATGACCGTCAAAAAGAGCGGCGGCGTGCTTCGAAATATAACGGAACCTTGACTTATCTCGACGAAATTGCCCGCACGTGAAGTCGTCGGACAGTGCTTATAGTGCATGGGGGCAAACGCTTATGTTTGAGTGCCGTCTAACCCCACGCTGACTACCAAGTACCGGTCGGCGTGCAAAACGGCCAGACGTTCTAGTAATAGTAACTAGGCCCACGGCGATGAGGTTGCCGGATAAGAACTCTACAACCCCATCTACCGACCTAAACTCCTCGACTGAGAAATATAAATCAGTAATTTTCTGAAATGCGGACCACTGCGCCAAGCAGGAGGGGGAGGGCTCTCGGGGGTACCGTCCATAAAATGATATTTGAATGGGAAAGTGAACACTACTATAGAGGAAAATGACCACCTCCAACCCCAAATCAGGATTTGCATCTAGAGAGCACTTCGATAGATCAAGGCAGGAAAATGAAGAGATGCCTTATTCCTGGAGAACTAAAGCGGTGGGGGGGAGGGGCTGTGAGAACTTGCCCAGAAGCCTTTTGACTTAATTACGCACCTCTACTAGAGGGTTCTTCAAGTTAATTGAAGACACGTATGACCGTCAAAAAGAGCGGCGGCGTGCTTCGAAATATAACGGAACCTTGACTTATCTCGACGAAATTGCCCGCACGTGAAGTCGTCGGACAGTGCTTATAGTGCATGGGGGCAAACGCTTATGTTTGAGTGCCGTCTAACCCCACGCTGACTACCAAGTAACGGTCGGCGTGCAAAACGGCCAGACGTTCTAGTAATAGTAACTAGGCCCACGGCGATGAGGTTGCCGGATAAGAACTCTACGACCCCATCTACCGACCTAAACTCCTCGACTGAGACATATAAATCAGTAATTTTCTGAAATGCGGACCACTGCGCCAAGCAGGAGGGGGAGGGCTCTCGGGGGTACCGTCCATAAAATGATATTTGAATGGGAAAGTGATCACTACTATGGAGGAAAATGACCACCTTCAACCCCAAATCAGGATTTGCATCTAGAGAGCACTTCGATAGATCAAGGCAGGAAAATGAAGCGATACCGTATTCCTGGAGAACTGAAGGGGTGGGGGGAGGGGCTGAGAGAACTTGCCCAGAAGCCTTTTGACTCAATTACGCACCTCTACTAGAAGGTTCTTCAAGTTAATTAAAGACACGTATGACCGTCAGAAAGAGCGGCGGCGTGCTTCGAAATATAACGGAACCTTGACTTAGCTCGACGAAATTGCCCGCACGTGAAGTCGTCGGACAGTGCTTATAGTGCATGGGGGCAAACGCTTATGTTTGAGTGCCGTCTAACCCCACGCTGACTACCAAGTTACGGTCGGCGTGCAAAACGGCCAGACGTTCTAGTAATAGTAACTATGCCCACGGCGATAAGGTTGCCGGAGAAGAACTTTACGACCCCATCTACCGACCTAAACTCCTCGACTGAGACATCTAAATCAGTAATTTTCTGAAATGCGGACCACTGCGCCAAGCAGGAGGGGGAGGGCTCTCGGGGGTACCGTCCATAAAATGATATTTGAATGGGAAAGTGAACACTACTATAGAGGAAAATGACCACCTCCAACCCCAAATCAGGATTTGCATCTAGAGAGCACTTCGATAGATCAAGGCAGGAAAATGAAGAGATGCCGTATTCCTGGAGAACTGAAGATGTGGGGGGGAGGGGCTGTGAGAACTTGCCCAGAAGCCTTTTGACTTAATTACGCACCTCTACTAGAGGGTTCTTCAAGTTAATTGAAGACACGTATGACCGTCAGAAAGAGCGGCGGCGTGCTTCGAAATATAACGGAACCTTGACTTAGCTCGACGAAATTGCCCGCACGTGAAGTTGTCGGACAGTGCTTATAGTGCATGGGGGCAAACGCTTATGTTTGAGTGCCGTCTAACCCCACGCTGACTACCAAGTAACGGTCGGCGTGCAAAACGGCCAGACGTTCTAGTAATAGTAACTAGGCCTACGGCGATGAGGTTGCCGGAGAAGAACTCTACGACCCCATCTACCAACCTAAACTCCTCGACCGAGACATATAAATCAGTAATTTTCTGAAATGCGGACCACTGCGCCAAGCAGGAGGGGGAGGGCTCTCGGGGGTACCGTCCATAAAATGATATTTGAATGGGAAAGTGATCACTACTATGGAGTAAAATGACCACCTCCAACCCCAAATCAGGATTTGCATCTAGAGAGCAATTCGATAGATCAAGGCAGGAAAATGAAGCGATGCCGTATTCCTGGAGAACTGAAGGGTTGGGGGGGAGGGGCTGTGAGAACTTGCCCAGAAGCCTTTTGACTCAATTACGCACCTCTACTAGAGGGTTCTTCAAGTAAATTGAAGGCACATATGCCTGTCAGAAAGAGCGGCGGCGTGCTTCGAAATATAACGGAACCTTGACTTAGCTCGACGAAATTCCCCGCACGTGAAGTCGTCGGACAGTGCTTATAGTGCATGGGGGCAAACGCTTATGTTTGAGTTCCGTCTAACCCCACGCTGACTACCAAGTAACGGTCGGCGTGCAAAACGGCCAGACGTTCTAGTAATAGTAACTAGGCCCACGGCGATGAGGTTGCCCTAGCAGAACTCTACGACCTCAACTACCGACCTAAACTCCTCGACTGAGAAATATAAATCAGTAATTTTCTGAAATGCGGACCACTGAAGCCAAGCAGGAGGGGAAGGGCTCTCGGGGGTACCGTCCATAAAATGATATTTGAATGGGAAAGTGATCACTACTATGGATGAAAATGGCCACCTCCAACCCCAAATCAGGATTTGCATCTAGAGAGTACTTCGATAGATCAAGGCAGGAAAATGAAGCGATGCCGTATTCCTGGAGAACTGAAGGGGTGGGGGGAGGGGCTGTGAGAACTTGCCCAGAAGCCTTTTGACTCAATTACGCACCTCTACTAGAGGGTTCTTCAAGTTAAGTGAAGACACATATGACCGTCAGAAAGAGCGGTGGCGTGCTTCGAAATATAACGGAACCTTGACTTAGCTCGACGAAATTGCCCGCACGTGAAGTCGTCGGACAGTGCTTATAGTGCATGGGGGCAAACGCTTATGTTTAAGTGCCGTCTAACCCCACGCTGACTACCAAGGAAAGGTTGGCGTGCAAAACGGCCAGACGTTCTAGTAATAGTAACTAGGCCCACGGCGATGAGGTTGCCGGAGAAGAACTCTACGACCCCATCTACCGACCTAAACTCCTCGACTGAGACATCTAAATCAGTAATTTTCTGAAATGCGGACCGCTGCGCCAAGCAGGAGGGGGAGGGCTCTCGGGGGTACCGTCCATAAAATGATATTTGAATGGGAAAGTGAACACTACTATAGAGGAAAATGACCACCCCCAACCCCAAATCAGGATTTGCATCTAGAGAGCACTTCGATAGATCAAGGCAGGAAAATGAAGAGATGCCGTATTCCTGGAGAACTGAAGGGGTGGGGGGGAGGGGCTGTGAGAACTTGCCCAGAAGCCTTTTGACTTAATTACGCACCTCTACTAGAGGGTTCTTCAAGTTAATTGAAGACACGTATGACCGTCAGAAAGAGCGGCGGCGTGCTTCGAAATATAACGGAACCTTGACTTATCTCGACGAAATTGCCCGCACGTGAAGTCGTCGGACAGTGCTTATAGTGCATGGGGGCAAACGCTTATGTTTGAGTGCCGTCTAACCCCACGCTGACTACCAAGTAACGGTCGGCGTGCAAAACGGCCAGACGTTCTAGTAATAGTAACTAGGCCTACGGCGATGAGGTTGCCGGAGAAGAACTCTACGACCCCATCTACCAACCTAAACTCCTCGACTGAGACATATAAATCAGTAATTTTCTGAAATGCGGACCACTGCGCCAAGCAGGAGGGGGAGGGCTCTCGGGGGTACCGTCCATAAAATGATATTTGAATGGGAAAGTGATCACTACTATGGAGTAAAATGACCACCTCCAACCCCAAATCAGGATTTGCATCTAGAGAGCACTTCGATAGATCAAGGCAGGAAAATGAAGCGATGCCGTATTCCTGGAGAACTGAAGGGTTGGGGGGGAGGGGCTGTGAGAACTTGCCCAGAAGCCTTTTGACTCAATTACGCACCTCTACTAGAGGGTTCTTCAAGTTAATTGAAGGCACATATGCCTGTCAGAAAGAGCGGCGGCGTGCTTCGAAATATAACGGAACCTTGACTTAGCTCGACGAAATTCCCCGCACGTGAAGTCGTCGGACAGTGCTTATAGTGCATGGGGGCAAACGCTTATGTTTGAGTTCCGTCTAACCCCACGCTGACTACCAAGTAACGGTCGGCGTGCAAAACGGCCAGACGTTCTAGTAATAGTAACTAGGCCCACGGCGATGAGGTTGCCCTAGCAGAACTCTACGACCTCAACTACCGACCTAAACTCCTCGACTGAGAAATATAAATCAGTAATTTTCTGAAATGCGGACCACTGAAGCCAAGCAGGAGGGGAAGGGCTCTCGGGGGTACCGTCCATAAAATGATATTTGAATGGGAAAGTGATCACTACTATGGAGTAAAATGACCACCTCCAACCCCAAATCAGGATTTGCATCTAGAGAGCACTTCGATAGATCAAGGCAGGAAAATGAAGCGATGCCGTATTCCTGGAGAACTGAAGGGGTGGGGGGAGGGGCTGTGAGAACTTGCCCAGAAGCCTTTTGACTCAATTACGCACCTCTACTAGAGGGTTCTTCAAGTTAAGTGAAGACACATATGACCGTCAGAAAGAGCGGTGGCGTGCTTCGAAATATAACGGAACCTTGACTTAGCTCGACGAAATTGCCCGCACGTGAAGTCGTCGGACAGTGCTTATAGTGCATGGGGGCAAAGGCTTATGTTTAAGTGCCGTCTAACCCCACGCTGACTACCAAGTAAAGGTCGGCGTGCAAAACGGCCAGACGTTCTAGTAATAGTAACTAGGCCCACGGCGATGAGGTTGCCGGAGAAGAACTCTACGACCCCATCTACCGACCTAAACTCCTCGACTGAGGCATATAAATCAGTAATTTTCTGAAATGCGGACCACTGCGCCAAGCAGGAGGGGAGGGCTCTCGGGGGTACCGTACATAAAATGATATTTGAATGGGAAAGTGATCACTACTATGGAGTAAAATGACCACCTCCAACCCCAAATCAGGATTTGCATCTAGAGAGCACTTCGATAGATCAAGGCAGGAATATGAAGCGATGCCGTATTCCTGGAGAACTGAAGGGGTGGGGGAAGGGGCCATGAGAACTTGCCCAGAAGCCTTTTGACTCATTTACGCACCTCTACTAGCGGGTTCTTCAAGTTAATTGAAGACACATATGACCGTCAGAAAGAGCGGCGGCGTGCTTCGAAATATAACGGAACCTTGACTTAGCTCGACGAAATTGCCCGCACGTGAAGTCGTCGGACAGTGCTTATAGTGCATGGGGGCAATTCTTATGTTTGAGTGCCGTCTAACCCCACGCTGTCTACCAAGTAACGGTCGGCGTGCAAAACGGCCAACCGTTCTAGTAATAGTAACTAGGCCTACGGCGATGAGGTTGCCGGAGAAGAACTCTACGACCTCATCTACCGACCTAAACTCCTCGACTGAGACATATAAATCAGTAATTTTCTGAAAAGCGGACCACTGCGCCAAGCAGGAGGGGAGGGCTCTCGGGGGTACCGTCCATAAAATTATATTTGAATGGGAAAGTGATCACTACTATGGAGGAAAATGACCACCTCCAACCCCAAATCAGGATTTGCATCTAGAGAGCACTTCGATAGATCAAAGCAGGAAAATGAAGCGATGCCGTATTCCTGGAGAACTGAAGAGGTGGGGGGAGGGGCTGTGAGAACTTGCCCAGAAGCCTTTTGACTCAATTACGCACCTCTACTAGAGGGTTCTTCAAGTTAATTGAATACACGTATGACCGTCAGAATAAGCAGCGGCGTGCTTTGAAATATAATGGAACCTTGACTTAGCTCGACGAAATTGCAGGCACGTGAAGTCGTCGGACAGTGCTTATAGTGCATGGGGGCAAACGCTTATGTTTGAGTGCCATCTAAGCCTACGCTTACTACCAAGTAACGGTCTGCGTGCAAAACGGCCTTGCGTTCTAGTAATAGTAACTAGGCCCACGGCGATGAGTTTGCCGGAGAAGAACTCTACGACCCCATCTACCGACCTAAACTCCTCGACTGAGACATATAAATCAGTAATTTTCTGAAATGCGGACCACTGCGCCAAGCAGGAGGGGGAGGGCTCTCGGGGGTACCGTCCATAAAATGATATTTGAATGGGAAAGTGATCACTACTATGGAGGAAAATGACCACCTCCAACCCCAAATCAGGATTTGCATCTAGAGAGCACTTCGATAGATCAAAGCAGGAAAATGAAGCGATGCCGTATTCCTGGAGAACTGAAGGGGTGGGGGGAGGGGCTGTGAGAACTTGCCCAGAAGCCTTTTGACTTAATTACGCACCTCTACTAGAGGGTTCTTCAAGTTAATTGAAGACACATATGACCGTCAGAAAGAGCGGCGGCGTGCTTCGAAATATAACGGAACCTTGACTTAGCTCGACGAAATTGCCCGCACGTGAAGTCGTCGGACAGTGCTTATAGTGCATGGGGGCAAACGCTTATGTTTGAGTGCCGTCTAACCCAACGCTGACTACTAAGTAACGGTCGGCGTGCAAAACGGCCAACTGTTCTAGTAATAGTAACTAGGCCCACAGCGATGAGTTTGCCGAAGAAGAACTCTACGACCCCATCTACCGACCTAAACTCCTCGACTGAGACATATAAATCAGTAATTTTCTTAAATGCGGACCACTGCGCCAAGCAGGAGCAGGAGGGCTCTCGGGGGTACCGTACATAAAATGATATTTGAATGGGAAAGTGATCACTACTATGGAGGAAAATGACCACCTTCAACCCCAAATCAGGATTTGCATCTAGAGAGCACTTCGATAGATCAAGGCAGGAAAATGAAGCGATGCCGTATTCCTGGAGAACTGAAAGGGTGGGGGAAGGGGCTGTGAGAACTTGCCCAGAAGTCTTTTGACTCATTTACGCACCTCTACTAGAGGGTTCTTCAAGTTAATTGAAGACACATATGACCGTCAGAAAGAGCAGCGGCGTGCTTCGAAATATAATGGAACCTTGACTTAGCTCGACGAAATTGCCCGCACGTGAAGTCGTCGGACAGTGCTTATAGTGCATGGGGGCAAACGCTTATGTTTGAGTGCCGTCCAACCCCACGCTGACTACCAAGTAACGGTCGGCGTGCAAAACGGCTAGACGTTCTAATAATAGTAATAGGTCCACGGCGATGAGGTTGCCGGAGAAGAACTCTACGACCCCATCTACCGACCTAAACTCCTCGACTGAGACATATAAATCAGTAATTTTCTGAAATGCGGACCACTGCGCCAGGCAGGAGCAGGAGGGCTCTCGGGGGTACCGTACATAAAATGATATTTGAATGGGAAAGTGATCACTACTATGGAGGAAAATGACCACCTCCAACCCCAAATCAGGATTTGCTTCTAGAGAGCACTTCGATAGATCAAGGCAGGAAAATGAAGCGATGCCGTATTCCTGGAGAACTGAAGGGGTGGGGGGAGGGGCTGTGAGAACTTGCCCAGAAGTCTTTTGACTCATTTACGCACCTCTACTAGAGGGTTGTTCAAGTTAATTGAAGACACATATGACCGTCAGAAAGAGCGACGGCGTGCTTCGAAATATAACGGAACCTTGACTTAGCACGACGAAATTGCCCGCACGTGAAGTCGTCGGACAGTGCTTATAGTGCATGGGGGCAAACGCTTATGTTTGAGTGCCGTCTAACCCCACGCTGACTACCAAGTAACGGTCGGCGTGCAAAACGGCCAACCGTTCTAGTAATAGTAACTAGGCCCACGGCGATGAGGTTGCCGGAGAAGAACTCTACGACCTCATCTACCGACCTAAACTCCTCGACTGAGACATATAAATCAGTAATTTTCTGAAATGCGGACCACTGCGCCAAGCAGGAGGGGAAGGGCTCTCGGGGGTACTGTCCATAAAATGATATTTGAATGGGAAAGTGATCACTACTATGGATGAAAATGGCCACCTCCAACCCCAAATCAGGATTTGCATCTAGAGAGTACTTCGATAGATCAAGGCAGGAAAATGAAGCGATGCCGTATTCCTGGAGAACTGAAGGGGTGGGGGGAGGGGCTGTGAGAACTTGCCCAGAAGCCTTTTGACTCAATTACGCACCTCTACTAGAGGGTTCTTCAAGTTAAGTGAAGACACATATGACCGTCAGAAAGAGCGGTGGCGTGCTTCGAAATATAACGGAAGCTTGACTTAGCTCGACGAAATTGCCCGCACGTGAAGTCGTCGGACAGTGCTTATAGTGCATGGGGGCAAACGCTTATGTTTAAGTGCCGTCTAACCCCACGCTGACTACCAAGTACCGGTCGGCGTGCAAAACTGCCAGACGTTCTAGTAATAGTAACTAGGCCCACGGCGATGAGGTTGCCGGAGAAGAACTCTACGACCCCATCTACCGACCTAAACCACTCGACCGAGACATATAAATCAGTAATTTTCTGAAATGCGGACCACTGCGCCAAGCAGGAGGGGGAGGGCTCTCGGGGGTACCGTCCATAAAATGATATTTGAATGGGAAAGTGATCACTACTATGGATGAAAATGACCACCTCCAACCCCAAATCAGGATTTCCATCAAGAGAGCACTTCGATAGATCAAGGCAGGAATATGAAGCGATGCCGTATTCCTGGAGAACTGAAGGGGTGGGGGAAGGGGCCATGAGAACTTGCCCAGAAGCCTTTTGACTCATTTACGCACCTCTACTAGCGGGTTCTTCAAGTTAATTGAAGACACATATGACCGTCAGAAAGAGCGGCGGCGTGCTTCGAAATATAACGGAACCTTGACTTAGCTCGACGAAATTGCCCGCACGTGAAGTCGTCGGACAGTGCTTATAGTGCATGGGGGCAATTCTTATGTTTGAGTGCCGTCTAACCCCACGCTGTCTACCAAGTAACGGTCGGCGTGCAAAACGGCCAACCGTTCTAGTAATAGTAACTAGGCCTACGGCGATGAGGTTGCCGGAGAAGAACTCTACGATCTCATCTACCGACCTAAACTCCTCGACTGAGACATATAAATCAGTAATTTTCTGAAAAGCGGACCACTGCGCCAAGCAGGAGGGGAGGGCTCTCGGGGGTACCGTCCATAAAATGATATTTGAATGGGAAAGTGATCACTACTATGGAGGAAAATGACCACCTCCAACCCCAAATCAGGATTTGCATCTAGAGAGCACTTCGATAGATCAAAGCAGGAAAATGAAGCGATGCCGTATTCCTGGAGAACTGAAGAGGTGGGGGGAGGGGCTGTGAGAACTTGCCCAGAAGCCTTTTGACTTAATTACGCACCTCTACTAGAGGGTTCTTCAAGTTAATTGAATACACGTATGACCGTCAGAATAAGCAGCGGCGTGCTTTGAAATATAATGGAACCTTGACTTAGCTCGACGAAATTGCCCGCACGTGAAGTCGTCGGACAGTGCTTATAGTGCATGGGGGCAAACGCTTATGTTTGAGTGCCATCTAAGCCTACGCTTACTACCAAGTAACGGTCTGCGTGCAAAACGGCCTTGCGTTCTAGTAATAGTAACTAGGCCCACGGCGATGAGTTTGCCGGAGAAGAACTCTACGACCTCATCTACCGACCTAAACTCCTCGACTGAGACATATAAATCAGTAATTTTCTGAAATGCGGACCACTGTGCCAAGCAGGAGGGGTGGGCTTTCGGGGGTACCGTCCATAAAATGATATTTGAATGGGAAAGTGATCACTACTATGGAGGAAAATGACCACCTCCAACCCCAAATCAGGATTTGCATCTAGAGAGCACTTCGATAGATCAAGGCAGGAAAATGAAGCGATGCCGTATTCCTGGAGAACTGAAGGGGTGGGGGAAGGGGCCATGAGAACTTGCCCAGAAGCCTTTTGACTCATTTACGCACCTCTACTAGAGGGTTCTTCAAGTTAATTGAAGACACATATGACCGTCAGAAAGAGCGGCGGCGTGCTTCGAAATATAACGGAACCTTGACTTAGCTCGACGAAATTGCCCGCACGTGAAGTCGTCGGACAGTGCTTATAGTGCATGAGGGCAAACGCTTATGTTTGAGTGCCGTCTAACCCCACGCTGACTACCAAGTAACGGTCGGCGTGCAAAACGGCCAACTGTTCTAGTAATAGTAACTAGGCCCACAGCGATGAGTTTGCCGGAGAAGAACTGTACGACCCCATCTACCGACCTAAACTCTTCGACTGAGACATATAAATCAGTAATTTTCTGAAATGCGGACCACTGCGCCAAGCAGGAGGGGGAGCGCTCTCGGGGGTACCGTCCATAAAATGATATTTGAATGGGAAAGTGATCACTACTATGGAGGAAAATGACCACCTCCAACCCCAAATCAGGATTTGCATCTAGAGAGCACTTCGATAGATCAAAGCAGGAAAATGAAGCGATGCCGTATTCCTGGAGAACTGAAGGGGTGGGGGGAGGGGCTGTGAGAACTTGCCCAGAAGCCTTTTGACTTAATTACGCACCTCTACTAGAGGGTTCTTCAAGTTAATTGAAGACACATATGACCGTCAGAAAGAGCGGCGGCGTGCTTCGAAATATAACGGAACCTTGACTTAGCTCGACGAAATTGCCCGCACGTGAAGTCGTCGGACAGTGCTTATAGTGCATGGGGGCAAACGCTTATGTTTGAGTGCCGTCTAACCCCACGCTGACTACCAAGTAACGGTCGGCGTGCAAAACGGCCAACTGTTCTAGTAATAGTAACTAGGCCCACAGCGATGAGTTTGCCAGGGAAGAACTCTACGACCCCATCTACCGACCTAAACTCCTCGACTGAGACATATAAATCAGTAATTTTCTGAAATGCGGACCACTGCGCCAAGCAGGAGGGGGAGGGCTCTCGGGGGTACCGTCCATAAAATGATATTTGAATGGGAAAGTGATCACTACTATGGAGGAAAATGACCACCTCCAAACCCAAATCAGGATTTGCATCTAGAGAGCACTTCGATAGATCAAAGCAGGAAAATGAAGCGATGCCGTATTCCTGGAGAACTGAAGGGGTGGGGGGAGGGGCTGTGAGAACTTGCCCAGAAGCCTTTTGACTTAATTACGCACCTCTACTAGAGGGTTCTTCAAGTTAATTGAATACACGTATGACCGTCAGAAAGAGCAGCGGCGTGCTTCGAAATATAATGGAACCTTGACTTAGCTCGACGAAATTGCCCGCACGTGAAGTCGTCGGACAGTGCTTATAGTGCATGGGGGCAAACGCTTATGTTTGAGTGCCGTCCAACCCCACGCTGACTACCAAGTAACGGTCGGCGTGCAAAACGGCCAACCGTTCTAGTAATAGTAACTAGGCCCACGGCGATGAGGTTGCCGGAGAAGAACTCTACGACCTCATCTACCGACCTAAACTCCTCGACTGAGACATATAAATCAGTAATTTTCTGAAATGCGGACCACTGCGCCAAGCAGGAGGGGAAGGGCTCTCGGGGGTACCGTCCATAAAATGATATTTGAATGGGAAAGTGATCACTACTATGGATGAAAATGGCCACCTCCAACCCCAAATCAGGATTTGCATCTAGAGAGCACTTCGATAGATCAAGGCAGGAATATGAAGCGATGCCGTATTCCTGGAGAACTGAAGGGGTGGGGGAAGGGGCCATGAGAACCTGCCCAGAAGCCTTTTGACTCATTTACGCACCTCTACTAGCGGGTTCTTCAAGTTAATTGAAGACACATATGACCGTCAGAAAGAGCGGCGGCGTGCTTCGAAATATAACGGAACCTTGACTTAGCTCGACGAAATTGCCCGCACGTGAAGTCGTCGGACAGTGCTTATAGTGCATGGGGGCAAACGCTTATGTTTGAGTGCCGTCCAACCCCACGCTGTCTACCAAGTAACGGTCGGCGTGCAAAACGGCTAGACGTTCTAGTAATAGTAATAGGTCCACGGCGATGAGGTTGCCGGAGAAGAACTCTACGACCCCATCTACCGACCTAAACTCCTCGACTGAGACATATAAATCAGTAATTTTCTGAAATGCGGACCACTGCGCCAAGCAGGAGCAGGACGGCTCTCGGGGGTACCGTACCTAAAATGATATTTGAATGGGAAAGTGATCACTACTATGGAGGAAAATGACCACCTCCAACCCCAAATCAGGATTTGCTTCTAGAGAGCACTTCGATAGATCAAGGCAGGAAAATGAAGCGATGCCGTATTCCTGGAGAACTGAAGGGGTGGGGGAAGGGGCTGTGAGAACTTGCCCAGAAGTCTTTTGACTCATTTACGCACCTCTACTAGAGGGTTCTTCAAGTTAATTGAAGACACATATGACCGTCAGAAAGAGCGACGGCGTGCTTCGAAATATAACGGAACCTTGACTTAGCTCTACGAAATTGCCCGCACGTGAAGTCGTCGGACAGTGCTTATAGTGCATTGGGGCAAACGCTTATGTTTGAGTGCCGTCTAACCCCACGCTGACTACCAAGTAACGGTCGGCGTGCAAAACGGCCAACCGTTCTAGTAATAGTAACTAGGCCCACGGCGATGAGGTTGCCGAAGAAGAACTCTACGACCTCATCTACCGACCTAAACTCCTCGACTGAGACATATAAATCAGTAATTTTCTGAAATGCGGACCACTGCGCCAAGCAGGAGGGGAGGGCTCTCGGGGGTACCGTACATAAAATGATATTTGAATGGGAAAGTGATCACTGCTATGGAGGAAAATGACCACCTCCAACCCCAAATCAGGATTTGCATCTAGAGAGCACTTCGATAGATCAAGGCAGGAAAATGAAGCGATGCCGTATTCCTGGAGAACTGAAGGGGTGGGGGGGAGGGGCTGTGAGAACTTGCTCAGAAGCCTTTTGACTCAATTACGCACCTCTACTAGAGGGTTCTTCAAGTTAATTGAAGGCACATATGACCGTCAGAAAGAGCGGCGGCGTGCTTCAAAATATAACGGAACCTTGAATAGCTCGACGAAATTGCCCGCACGTGAAGTCGTCGGACAGTGTTTATAGTGCATAGGGGCAAACGCTTATGTTTGAGTGCCTTCTAACCCCACGCTGACTACCAAGTAACGGTCGGCGTGCAAAACGGCCAGACGTTCTAGTAATAGTAACTAGGCCCACGGCGATGAGGTTGCCGGAGAAGAACTCTACGACCTCATCTACCGACCTAAACTCCTCGACTGAGACATATTAATCAGTAATTTTCTGAAATGCGGACCACTGCGCCAAGCAGGAGGGGAGGGCTCTCGGGGGTACCGTCCATAAAATGATATTTGAATGGGAAAGTGATCACTACTATGGAGGAAAATGACCACCTCCAACCCCAAATCAGGATTTGCATCTAGAGAGCACTTCGATAGATCAAGGCAGGAAAATGAAGCGATGCCGTATTCCTGGAGAACTGAAGGGGTGGGGGGGAGGGGCTGTGAGAACTTGCCCAGAAGCCTTTTGACTCAATTACGCACCTCTACTAGAGGGTTCTTCAAGTTAATTAAAGGCACATATGCCAGTCAGAAAGAGCGGCGGCGTGCTTCGAAATATAACGGAACCTTGACTTAGCTCGACGAAATTGCCCGCACGTGAAGTCGTCGGACAGTGCTTATAGTGCATGGGGGCAAACGCTTATGTTTGAGTTCCGTCTAACCCCACGCTGACTACCAAGTAACGGTCGGCGTGCAAAACGGCCAGACGTTCTAGTAATAGTAACTACGCCCACGGCGATGAGGTTGCCGGAGAAGAACTCTACGACCCCATCTACCGACCTAAACTCCTCGACTGAGACATCTAAATCAGTAATTTTCTGAAATGCGGACCACTGCGCCAAGCAGGAGGGGAGGGCTCTCGGGGGTACCGTACATAAAATGATATTTGAATGGGAAAGTGATCACTACTATGGAGGAAAATGACCACCTCCAACCCCAAATCAGGATTTGCATCTAGAGAGCACTTCGATAGATCAAAGCAGGAAAATGAAGCGATGCCGTATTCCTGGAGAACTGAAGGGGTGGTGGGAGGGGCTGTGAGAACTTGCCGAGAAGCCTTTTGACTCAATTACGCACCTCTACTAGAGGGTTCTTCAAGTTAATTGAATACACGTATGACCGTCAGAAAGAGCAGCGGCGTGCTTCGAAATATAATGGAACCTTGACTTAGCTCGACGAAATTGCCCGCACGTGAAGTCGTCGGACAGTGCTTATAGTGCATGGGGGCAAACGCTTATGTTTGAGTGCCATCTAACCCCACGCTTACTACCAAGTAATGGTCTGCGTGCAAAACGGCCAACCGTTCTAGTAATAGTAACTAGGCCCACGGCGATGAGGTTGCCGGAGAAGAACTCTACGACCTCATCTACCGACCTAAACTCCTCGACTGAGGCATATAAATCAGTAATTTTCTGAAATGCGGACCACTGCGCCAAGCAGGAGGGGAGGGCTCTCGGGGGTACCGTACATAAAATGATATTTGAATGGGAAAGTGATCACTACTATGGAGGAAAATGACCACCTCCAACCCCAAATCAGGATTTGCATCTAGAGAGCACTTCGATAGATCAAGGCAGGAAAATGCAGCGATGCCGTATTCCTGGAGAACTGAAGGGGAGGGGGAAGGGGCCATGAGAACTTGCCCAGAAGCCTTTTGACTCATTTACGCACCTCTACTAGAGGGTTCTTCAAGTTAATTGAAGACACAATATGACCGTCAGAAAGAGCGGCGGCGTGCTTCGAAATATAACGGAACCTTCACTTAGCTCGACGAAATTGCCCGCACGTGAAGTCGTCGGACAGTGCTTATAGTGCATGGGGGCAAACGCTTATGTTTGAGTGCCGTCCAACCCCACGCTGACTACCAAGTAACGGTCGGCGTGCAAAACGGCTAGACGTTCTAGTAATAGTAATAGGTCCACGGCGATGAGGTTGCCGGAGAAGAACTCTACGACCCCATCTACCGACCTAAACTCCTCGACTGAGACATCTAAATCAGTAATTTTCTGAAATGCGGACCACTGCGCCAAGCAGGAGGGGGAGGGCTCTCGGGGGTACCGTCCATAAAATGATATTTGAATGGGAAAGTGATCACTACTATGGAGGAAAATGACCACCTCCAACCCCAAATCAGGATTTGCATCTAGAGAGCACTTCGATAGATCAAAGCAGGAAAATAAAGCGATGCCGTATTCCTGGAGAACTGAAGGGGTGGGGGGGAGGGGCTGTGAGAACTTGCCCAGAAGCCTTTTGACTCAATTACGCACCTCTACTAGAGGGTTCTTCAAGTTAATTGAATACACGTATGACCGTCAGAAAGAGCAGCGGCGTGCTTCGAAATATAATGGAACCTTGACTTAGCTGAACGAAATTGCCCGCACGTGAAGTCGTCGGACAGTGCTTATAGTGCATGGGGGCAAACGCTTATGTTTGAGTGCCATCTAACCCCACGCTGACTACCAAGTAACGGTCGGCGTGCAAAACGGCCAACCGTTCTAGTAATAGTAACTAGGCCCACGGCGATGAGGTTGCCGGAGAAGAACTCTACGACCTCATCTACCGACCTAAACTCCTCGACTGAGACGTATAAATCAGTAATTTTCTGAAATGTGGACCACTGCGCCAAGCAGGAGGGGAGGGCTCTCGGGGGTACCGTCCATAAAATGATATTTGAATGGGAAAAAGATCACTACTATGGAGGAAAATGACCACCTCCAACCCCAAATCAGGATTTGCATCTAGAGAGCACTTCGATAGATCAAGGCAGGAAAACGAAGCGATGCCGTATTCCTGGAGAACTGAAGAGGTGGGGGGAGGGGCTGTGAGAACTTGCCCAGAAGTCTTTTTACTCATTTACTGACCTCTACTAGAGGGTTCTTCAAGTTAATTGAAGACACATATGACCGTCACAAAGAGCGGCGGCGTGCTTCGAAATATAACGGAACCTTGACTTAGCTCGACGAAATTGCTCGCACGTAAAGTCGTCGGACAGTGCTTCTAGTGCATGGGGGCAAACGCTTATGTTTGAGTGCCATCTAACCCCACGCTGACTACCAAGTAACGGTCGGCGTGCAAAACGGCCAACCGTTCTAGTAATAGTAACTAGGCCCACGGCGCTGAGGTTGCCGGAGAAGAACTCTACGACCTCATCTACCGACCTAAACTCCTCGACTGAGACATATTAATCAGTAATTTTCTGAAATGCGGACCACTGCGCCAAGCAGGAGGGGAGGGCTCTCGGGGGTACCGTCCATAAAATGATATTTGAATGGGAAAGTGATCACTACTATGGAGGAAAATGACCACCTCCAACCCCAAATCAGGATTTGCATCTAGAGAGCACTTCGATAGATCAAGGCAGGAAAATGAAGCGATGCCGTATTCCTGGAGAACTGAAGGGGTGGGGAGGAGGGGCTGTGAGAACTTGCCCAGAAGCCTTTTGACTCAATTACGCACCTCTACTAGAGGGTTCTTCAAGTTAATTAAAGGCACCTATGCCTGTCAGAAAGAGCGGCGGCGTGCTTCGAAATATAACGGAACCTTGACTTAGCTCGACGAAATTGCCCGCACGTGAAGTCGTCGGACAGTGCTTATAGTGCATGGGGTAAAACGCTTATTTTTGAGTGCCGTCCAACCCCACGCTGACTACCAAGTAACGGTCGGCGTGCAAAACGGCTAACGTTCTAGTAATAGTAATAGGTCCACGGCGATGAGGTTGCCGGAGAAGAACTCTACGACCCCATCTACCGACCTAAACTACACGACTGAGAAATATAAATCAGTAATTTTCTGAAATGCGGACCACTGCGCCAAGCAGGAGGGGAAGGGCTCTCGGGGGTACCGTCCATAAAATGATATTTGAATGGGAAAGTGATCACTACTATGGACGAAAATGACCACCTCCAACCCCAAATCAGGATTTGCATCTAGAGAGCACTTCGATAGATCAAGGCAGGAGAATGAAGCGATGCCGTACTCCTGGAGAACTGAAGGGGTGGGGGGAGGGGCTGTGAGAACTTGCCCAGAAGCCTTTTAAACTCAATTACGCACCTCTACTAGAGGGTTCTTCAAGTTAATTGAAGACACGTATGACCGTCAGAAAGAGCAGCGGCGTGCTTCGAAATATAACGGAACCTTGACTTAGCTCGACGAAATTGCCCGCACGTGAAGTCGTCGGACAGTGCTTATAGTGCATGGGGGCAAACGCTTATGTTTGAGTGCCGTCCAACCCCACGCTGACTACCAAGTAACGGTCGGCGTGCAAAACGGCTAGACGTTCTAGTAATAGTAATAGGTCCACGGCGATGAGGTTGCCGGAGAAGAACTCTACGACCCCATCTACCGACCTAAACTCCTCGACTGAGACATCTAAATCAGTAATTTTCTGAAATGCGGACCACTGCGCCAAGCAGGAGGGGGAGGGCTCTCGGGGGTACCGTCCATAAAATGATATTTGAATGGGAAAGTGATCACTACTATGGAGGAAAATGACCACCTCCAACCCCAAATCAGGATTTGCATCTAGAGAGCACTTCGATAGATCAAAGCAGGAAAATAAAGCGATGCCGTATTCCTGGAGAACTGAAGGGGTGGGGGGAGGGGCTGTGAGAACTTGCCCAGAAGCCTTTTGACTCAATTACGCACCTCTACTAGAGGGTTCTTCAAGTTAATTGAATACACGTATGACCGTCAGAAAGAGCAGCGGCGTGCTTCGAAATATAATGGAACCTTGACTTAGCTGAACGAAATTGCCCGCACGTGAAGTCGTCGGACAGTGCTTATAGTGCATGGGGGCAAACGCTTATGTTTGAGTGCCATCTAACCCCACGCTGACTACCAAGTAACGGTCGGCGTGCAAAACGGCCAACCGTTCTAGTAATAGTAACTAGGCCCACGGCGATGAGGTTGCCGGAGAAGAACTCTACGACCTCATCTACCGACCTAAACTCCTCGACTGAGACGTATAAATCAGTAATTTTCTGAAATGCGGACCACTGCGCCAAGCAGGAGGGGAGGGCTCTCGGGGGTACCGTCCATAAAATGATATTTGAATGGGAAAGTGATCACTACTATGGAGGAAAATGACCACCTCCAACCCCAAATCAGGATTTGCATCTAGAGAGCACTTCGATAGATCAAGGCAGGAAAATGAAGCGATGCCGTATTCCTGGAGAACTGAAGAGGTGGGGGGAGGGGCTGTGAGAACTTGCCCAGAAGTCTTTTTACTCATTTACTGACCTCTACTAGAGGGTTCTTCAAGTTAATTGAAGACACATATGACCGTCAGAAAGAGCGGCGGCGTGCTTCGAAATATAACGGAACCTTGACTTATCTCGACGAAATTGCTCGCACGTAAAGTCGTCGGACAGTGCTTCTAGTGCATGGGGGCAAACGCTTATGTTTGAGTGCCATCTAACCCCACGCTGACTACCAAGTAACGGTCGGCGTGCAAAACGGCCAACCGTTCTAGTAATAGTAACTAGGCCCACGGCGCTGAGGTTGCCGGAGAAGAACTCTACGACCTCATCTACCGACCTAAACTCCTCGACTGAGACATATTAATCAGTAATTTTCTAAAATGCGGACCACTGCGCCAAGCAGGAGGGGAGGGCTCTCGGGGGTACCGTCCATAAAATGATATTTGAATGGGAAAGTGATCACTACTATGGAGGAAAATGACCACCTCCAACCCCAAATCAGGATTTGCATCTAGAGAGCACTTCGATAGATCAAGGCAGGAAAATGAAGCGATGCCGTATTCCTGGAGAACTGAAGGGGTGGGGAGGAGGGGCTGTGAGAACTTGCCCAGAAGCCTTTTGACTCAATTACGCACCTCTACTAGAGGGTTCTTCAAGTTAATTAAAGGCACATATGCCAGTCAGAAAGAGCGGCGGCGTGCTTCGAAATATAACGGAACCTTGACTTAGCTCGACGAAATTGCCCGCACGTGAAGTCGTCGGACAGTGCTTATAGTGCATGGGGTCAAACGCTTATTTTTGAGTGCCGTCCAACCCCACGCTGACTACCAAGTAACGGTCGGCGTGCAAAACGGCTAGACGTTCTAGTAATAGTAATAGGTCCACGGCGATGAGGTTGCCGGAGAAGAACTCTACGACCCCATCTACCGACCTAAACTACACGACTGAGAAATATAAATCAGTAATTTTCTGAAATGCGGACCACTGCGCCAAGCAGGAGGGGAAGGGCTCTCGGGGGTACCGTCCATAAAATGATATTTGAATGGGAAAGTGATCACTACTATGGACGAAAATGACCACCTCCAACCCCAAATCAGGATTTGCATCTAGAGAGCACTTCGATAGATCAAGGCAGGAGAATGAAGCGATGCCGTATTCCTGGAGAACTGAAGAGGTGGGGGGAGGGGCTTTGAGAACTTGCCCAGAAGCCTTTTAAACTCAATTACGCACCTCTATTAGAGGGTTCTTCAAGTTAATTGAAGACACGTATGACCGTCAGAAAGAGCAGCGGCGTGCTTCGAAATATAACGGAACCTTGACTTAGCTCGACGAAATTGCCCGCACGTGAAGTCGTCGGACAGTGCTTATAGTGCATGGGGGCAAATGCTTATGTTTGAGTTACGTCTAACCCCACGCTGACTACCAAGTAACGGTCGGCGTGCAAAAAAGGCCAGACGTTCTAGTAATAGTAACTAGGCCCACGGCGATGAGGTTGCCGGAGAAGAACTCTACGACCTCATCTACCGACCTAAACTCCTCGACTGAGAAATGTAAATCAGTAATTTTCTGAAATGCGGACCACTGCGCCAAGCAGGAGGGGAAGGGCTCTCGGGGGTACCGTCCCTAAAATGATATTTGAATGGGAAAGTGATCACTACTATGGAGGAAAATGGCCACCTCCAACCCCAAATCAGGATTTGCATCTAGAGAGTACTTCGATAGATCAAAGCAGGAAAATGAAGCGATGCCGTATTCCTGGAGAACTGAAGGGGTGGGGGGAGGGGCTGTGAGAACTTGCCCAGAAGCCTTTTGACTCAATTACGCACCTCTACTAGAGGGTTCTTCAAGTTAATTGAAGACACATATGACCGTCAGAAAGAGCGGTGGCGTGCTTCGAAATATAACGGAACCTTGACTTAGCTCGACGAAATTGCCCGCACGTGAAGTCGTCGGACAGTGGTTATAGTGCATGGGGGCAAACGCTTATGTTTGAGTGCCGTCTAACCCCACGCTGACTACCAAGTAACGGTCGGCGTGCAAAACGGCCAGACGTTCTAGTAATAGTAACTAGGCCCACGGCGATGAGGTTGCCGGAGAAGAACTCTACGACCCCATCTACCGACCTAAACTCCTCGACTGAGACATATAAATCTGTAATTTTCTGAAATGCAGACCACTGCGCCAAGCAGGAGGGGGAGGGCTCTCGGGAATACCGTCCATAAAATGATATTTGAATGGGAAAGTGATCACTACTATGGAGGAAAATGACCACCTCCAACCCCAAATCAGGATTTGCATCTAGAGAGCACCTTGATAGATCAAAGCAAGAAAATGAAGCGATGCCGTATTCCTGGAGAACTGAAGGGGTGGTGGGAGGGGCTGTGAGAACTTGCCCAGAAGCCTTTTGACTCAATTACGCACCTCTACTAGAGGGTTCTTCAAGTTAATTGAATACACGTATGACCGTCAGAATGAGCAGCGGCGTGCTTCGAAATATAATGGAACCTTGACTTAGCTCGACGAAATTGCCCGCACGTGAAGTCGTCGGACAGTGCTTATAGTGCATGGGGGCAAACGCTTATGTTTGAGTGCCATCTAACCCCACGCTTACTACCAAGTAACGGTCTGCGTGCAAAACGGCCAACCGTTCTAGTAATAGTAACTAGGCCCACGGCGATGAGGTTGCCGGAGAAGAACTCTACGACCTCATCTACCGACCTAAACTCCTCGACTGAGGCATATAAATCAGTAATTTTCTGAAATGCGGACTACTGCGCCAAGCAGGAGGGGAGGGCTCTCGGGGGTACCGTACATAAAATGATATTTGAATGGGAAAGTGATCACTACTATGGAGGAAAATGACCACCTCCAACCCCAAATCAGGATTTGCATCTAGAGAGCACTTCGATAGATCAAGGCAGGAAAATGCAGCGATGCCGTATTCCTGGAGAACTGAAGGGGAGGGGGAAGGGGCCATGAGAACTTGCCCAGAAGCCTTTTGACTCATTTACGCATTTCTACTAGAGGGTTCTTCAAGTTAATTGAAGACACATATGACCGTCAGAAAGAGCGGCGGCGTGCTTCGAAATATAACGGAACCTTGACTTAGCTCGACGAAATTGCCCGCACGTGAAGTCGTCGGACAGTGCTTATAGTGCATGGGGGCAAACGCTTATTTTTGAGTGCCGTCCAACCCCACGCTGACTACAAAGTAACGGTCGGCGTGCAAGACAGCTAGACGTTCTAGTAATAGTAATAGGTCCACGGCGATGAGGTTGCCGGAGAAGAACTCTACGACCCCATCTACCGACCTAAACTCCTCGACTGAGACATCTAAATCAGTAATTTTCTGAAATGCGGACCACTGCGCCAAGCAGGAGGGGGAGGGCTCTCGGGGGTACCGTCCATAAAATGATATTTGAATGGGAAAGTGATCACTACTATGGAGGAAAATGACCACCTCCAACCCCAAATCAGGATTTGCATCTAGAGAGCACTTCGATAGATCAAAGCAGGAAAATAAAGCGATGCCGTATTCCTGGAGAACTGAAGGGGTGGGGGAAGGGGCTGTGAGAACTTGTCCAGAAGCCTTTTGACTCAATTACGCACCTCTACTAGAGGGTTCTTCAAGTTAATTGAATACACGTATGACCGTCAGAAAGAGCAGCGGCGTGCTTCGAAATATAATGGAACCTTGACTTAGCTCGACGAAATTGCTCGCACGTAAAGTCGTCGGACAGTGCTTATAGTGCATGGGGGCAAACGCTTATGTTTGAGTGCCATCTAACCCCACGCTGACTACCAAGTAACAGTCGGCGTGCAAAACGGCCAGACGTTCTAGTAATAGTAATTAGGCCCACGGCGATGAGGTTGCCGGAAAAGAAATCTACGACCTCATCTACCGACCTAAACTCCTCGCCTGAGACATATAAATCAGTAATTTTCTGAAATGCGGACCACTGCGCCAAGCAGGAGGGGAAGGGCTCTCGGGGGTACCGTCCATAAAATGATATTTGAATGGGAAAGTGATCACTACTATAGAGGAAAATGACCACCTCCAACCCCAAATCAGGATTTGCATCTAGAGAGCACTTCGATAGATCAAGGCAGGAAAATGAAGAGATGCCGTATTCCTGGAGAACTGAAGGGATGGGGGGAGGGGCTGTGAGAACTTGCCCAGAAGCCTTTTGACTCAATTACGCACCTCTACTAGAGGGTTCTTCAAGTTAATTGAAGACACGTATGACCGTCAAAAAGAGCGGCGGCGTGCTTCGAAATATAACGGAACCTTGACTTATCTCGACGAAATTGCCCGCACGTGAAGTCGTCGGACAGTGCTTATAGTGCATGGGGGCAAACGCTTATGTTTGAGTGCCGTCTAACCCCACGCTGACTACCAAGTAACGGTCGGCGTGCAAAACGGCCAGACGTTCTAGTAATAGTAACTAGGCCCACGGCGATGAGGTTGCCGGAGAAGAACTCTACGACCCCATCTACCGAACTAAACTCCTCGACTGAGACATATAAATCAGTAATTTTCTGAAATGCGGACCACTGCGCCAAGCAGGAGGGGGAGGGCTCTCGGGGCTACCGTCCATAAAATGATATTTGAATGGGAAAGTGATCACTACTATGGACGAAAATGACCACTTCCAACCCCAAATCAGGATTTGCATCTAGAGAGCACTTCGATAGATCAAGGCAGGAAAATGAAGCGATGCCGTATTCCTGGAGAACTGAAGGGGAGGGGGAAGGGGCCATGAGAACTTGCCCAGAAGCCTTTTGACTCATTTACGCACCTCTACTAGAGGGTTCTTCAAGTTAATTGAAGACACATATGACCGTCAGAAAGAGCGGCGGCGTGCTTCGAAATATAACGGAACCTTGACTTAGCTCGACGAAATTGCCCGCACGTGAAGTCGTCGGACAGTGCTTATGGTGCATGGGGGCAAACGCTTATTTTTGAGTGCCGTCCAACCCCACGCTGACTACAAAGTAACGGTCGGCGTGCAAGACAGCTAGACGTTCTAGTAATAGTAATAGGTCCACGGCGATGAGGTTGCCGGAGAAGAACTCTACGACCCCATCTACCGACCTAAACTCCTCGACTGAGACATCTAAATCAGTAATTTTCTGAAATGCGGACCACTGCGCCAAGCAGGAGGGGGAGGGCTCTCGGGGGTACCGTCCATAAAATGATATTTGAATGGGAAAGTGATCACTACTATGGAGGAAAATGACCACCTCCAACCCCAAATCAGGATTTGCATCTAGAGAGCACTTCGATAGATCAAAGCAGGAAAATAAAGCGATGCCGTATTCCTGGAGAACTGAAGGAGTGGGGGAAGGGGCTGTGAGAACTTGTCCAGAAGCCTTTTGACTCAATTACGCACCTCTACTAGAGGGTTCTTCAAGTTAATTGAATACACGTATGACCGTCAGAAAGAGCAGCGGCGTGCTTCGAAATATAATGGAACCTTGACTTAGCTCGACGAAATTGCTCGCACGTAAAGTCGTCGGACAGTGCTTATAGTGCATGGGGGCAAACGCTTATGTTTGAGTGCCATCTAACCCCACGCTGACTACCAAGTAACGGTCGGCGTGCAAAACGGCCAGACGTTCTAGTAATAGTAATTAGGCCCACGGCGATGAGGTTGCCGGAAAAGAACTCTACGAACTCATCTACCGACCTAAACTCCTCGCCTGAGACATATAAATCAGTAATTTTCTGAAATGCGGACCACTGCGCCAAGCAGGAGGGGGAGGGCTCTCGGGGGTACCGTCCATAAAATGATATTTGAATGGGAAAGTGATCACTACTATAGAGGAAAATGACCACCTCCAACCCCAAATCAGGATTTGCATCTAGAGAGCACTTCGATAGATCAAGGCAGGAAAATGAAGAGATGCCGTATTCCTGGAGAACTGAAGGGATGGGGGGAGGGGCTGTGAGAACTTGCCCAGAAGCCTTTTGACTCAATTACGCACCTCTACTAGAGGGTTCTTCAAGTTAATTGAAGACACGTATGACCGTCAAAAAGAGCGGCGGCGTGCTTCGAAATATAACGGAACCTTGACTTATCTCGACGAAATTGCCCGCACGTGAAGTCGTCGGACAGTGCTTATAGTGCATGGGGGCAAACGCTTATGTTTGAGTGCCGTCTAACCCCACGCTGACTACCAAGTAACGGTCGGCGTGCAAAACGGCCAGACGTTCTAGTAATAGTAACTAGGCCCACGGCGATGAGGTTGCCGGAGAAGAACTCTACGACCCCATCTACCGACCTAAACTCCTCGACTGAGACATATAAATCAGTAATTTTCTGAAATGCGGACCACTGCGCCAAGCAGGAGGGGGAGGGCTCTCGGGGCTACCGTCCATAAAATGATATTTGAATGGGAAAGTGATCACTACTATGGACGAAAATGACCACCTCCAACCCCAAATCAGGATTTGCATCTAGAGAGCACTTCGATAGATCAAGGCAGGAAAATGAAGCGATGCCGTATTCCTGGAGAACTGAAGGGGTGGGGGGAGGGGCTGAGAGAACTTGCCCAGAAGCCTTTTGACTCAATTAGGCACCTCTACTAGAGGGTTCTTCAAGTTAATTAAAGACACGTATGACCGTCAGAAAGAGCGGCGGCGTGCTTCGAAATATAACGGAACCTTGACTTAGCTCGACGAAATTGCCCGCACGTGAAGTCGTCGGACAGTGCTTATAGTGCATGGGGGCAAACGCTTATGTTTGAGTGCCGTCTAACCCCACGCTGACTACCAAGTAACGGTCGGCCGGCAAAACGGCCAGACGTTCTAGTAATAGTAACTAGGCCCACGGCGATGAGGTTGCCTGAGAAGAACTCTACGACCCCATCTACCGACCTAAACTCCTCGACTGAGACATCTAAATCAGTAATTTTCTGAAATGCGGACCACTGCGCCAAGCAGGAGGGGGAGGGCTCTCGGGGGTACCGTCCATAAAATGATATTTGAATGGGAAAGTGAACACTACTATAGAGGAAAATGACCACCTCCAACCCCAAATCAGGATTTGCATCTAGAGAGCACTTTGATAGATCAAGGCAGGAAAATGAAGAGATGCCGTATTCCTGGAGAACTGAAGGGGTGGGGGGAAGGGGCTGTGAGAACTTGCCCAGAAGCCTTTTGACTTAATTACGCACCTCTACTAGAGGGTTCTTCAAGTTAATTGAATACACGTATGACCGTCAGAAAGAGCGGCGGCGTGCTTCGAAATATAACGGAACCTTGACTTAGCTCGACGAAATTGCCCGCACGTGAAGTCGTCGGACAGTGCTTATAGTGCATGGGGGCAAACGCTTATGTTTGAGTGCCGTCTAACCCCACGCTGACTACCAAGTAATGGTCGGCGTGCAAAACGGCCAGACGTTCTAGTAATAGTAACTAGGCCTACGGCGATGAGGTTGCCGGAGAAGAACTCTACGACCCCATCTACCAACCTAAACTCCTCGACTGAGACATATAAATCAGTAATTTTCTGAAATGCGGACCACTGCGCCAAGCAGGAGGGGGAGGGCTCTCGGGGGTACCGTCCAAAAAATGATATTTGAATGGGAAAGTGATCACTACTATGGATGAAAATGGCCACCTCCAACCCCAAATCAGGATTTGCATCTAGAGAGTACTTTGATAGATCAAGGTAGGAAAATGAAGCGATGCCGTATTCCTGGTGAACTGAAGGGGTGGGGGGAGGGGCTGTGAGAACTTGCCCAGAAGCCTTTTGACTCAATTACGCACTTCTACTTGAGGGTTCTTCAAGTTAAGTGAAGACACATATGACCGTCAGAAAGAGCGGTGGCGTGCTTCGAAATATAACGGAACCTTGACTTAGCTCGACGAAATTGCCCGCACGTGAAGTCGTCGGACAGTGGTTATAGTGCATGGGGGCAAACGCTTATGTTTAAGTGCCGTCTAACCCCACGCTGACTACCAAGTAAAGGTCGGCGTGCAAAACGGCCAGACGTTCTAGTAAGAGTAACTAGGCCCACGGCGATGAGGTTGCCGGAGAAGAACTCTACGACCCCATCTACCGAACTAAACTCCTCGACTGAGACATATAAATCAGTAATTTTCTGAAATGCGGACCACTGCGCCAAGCAGGAGGGGGAGGGCTCTCGGGGCTACCGTCCATAAAATGATATTTGAATGGGAAAGTGATCACTACTATGGACGAAAATGACCACTTCCAACCCCAAATCAGGATTTGCATCTAGAGAGCACTTCGATAGATCAAGGCAGGAAAATGAAGCGATGCCGTATTCCTGGAGAACTGAAGGGGAGGGGGAAGGGGCCATGAGAACTTGCCCAGAAGCCTTTTGACTCATTTACGCACCTCTACTAGAGGGTTCTTCAAGTTAATTGAAGACACATATGACCGTCAGAAAGAGCGGCGGCGTGCTTCGAAATATAACGGAACCTTGACTTAGCTCGACGAAATTGCCCGCACGTGAAGTCGTCGGACAGTGCTTATGGTGCATGGGGGCAAACGCTTATTTTTGAGTGCCGTCCAACCCCACGCTGACTACAAAGTAACGGTCGGCGTGCAAGACAGCTAGACGTTCTAGTAATAGTAATAGGTCCACGGCGATGAGGTTGCCGGAGAAGAACTCTACGACCCCATCTACCGACCTAAACTCCTCGACTGAGACATCTAAATCAGTAATTTTCTGAAATGCGGACCACTGCGCCAAGCAGGAGGGGGAGGGCTCTCGGGGGTACCGTCCATAAAATGATATTTGAATGGGAAAGTGATCACTACTATGGAGGAAAATGACCACCTCCAACCCCAAATCAGGATTTGCATCTAGAGAGCACTTCGATAGATCAAAGCAGGAAAATAAAGCGATGCCGTATTCCTGGAGAACTGAAGGAGTGGGGGAAGGGGCTGTGAGAACTTGTCCAGAAGCCTTTTGACTCAATTACGCACCTCTACTAGAGGGTTCTTCAAGTTAATTGAATACACGTATGACCGTCAGAAAGAGCAGCGGCGTGCTTCGAAATATAATGGAACCTTGACTTAGCTCGACGAAATTGCTCGCACGTAAAGTCGTCGGACAGTGCTTATAGTGCATGGGGGCAAACGCTTATGTTTGAGTGCCATCTAACCCCACGCTGACTACCAAGTAACGGTCGGCGTGCAAAACGGCCAGACGTTCTAGTAATAGTAATTAGGCCCACGGCGATGAGGTTGCCGGAAAAGAACTCTACGAACTCATCTACCGACCTAAACTCCTCGCCTGAGACATATAAATCAGTAATTTTCTGAAATGCGGACCACTGCGCCAAGCAGGAGGGGGAGGGCTCTCGGGGGTACCGTCCATAAAATGATATTTGAATGGGAAAGTGATCACTACTATAGAGGAAAATGACCACCTCCAACCCCAAATCAGGATTTGCATCTAGAGAGCACTTCGATAGATCAAGGCAGGAAAATGAAGAGATGCCGTATTCCTGGAGAACTGAAGGGATGGGGGGAGGGGCTGTGAGAACTTGCCCAGAAGCCTTTTGACTCAATTACGCACCTCTACTAGAGGGTTCTTCAAGTTAATTGAAGACACGTATGACCGTCAAAAAGAGCGGCGGCGTGCTTCGAAATATAACGGAACCTTGACTTATCTCGACGAAATTGCCCGCACGTGAAGTCGTCGGACAGTGCTTATAGTGCATGGGGGCAAACGCTTATGTTTGAGTGCCGTCTAACCCCACGCTGACTACCAAGTAACGGTCGGCGTGCAAAACGGCCAGACGTTCTAGTAATAGTAACTAGGCCCACGGCGATGAGGTTGCCGGAGAAGAACTCTACGACCCCATCTACCGACCTAAACTCCTCGACTGAGACATATAAATCAGTAATTTTCTGAAATGCGGACCACTGCGCCAAGCAGGAGGGGGAGGGCTCTCGGGGCTACCGTCCATAAAATGATATTTGAATGGGAAAGTGATCACTACTATGGACGAAAATGACCACCTCCAACCCCAAATCAGGATTTGCATCTAGAGAGCACTTCGATAGATCAAGGCAGGAAAATGAAGCGATGCCGTATTCCTGGAGAACTGAAGGGGTGGGGGGAGGGGCTGAGAGAACTTGCCCAGAAGCCTTTTGACTCAATTAGGCACCTCTACTAGAGGGTTCTTCAAGTTAATTAAAGACACGTATGACCGTCAGAAAGAGCGGCGGCGTGCTTCGAAATATAACGGAACCTTGACTTAGCTCGACGAAATTGCCCGCACGTGAAGTCGTCGGACAGTGCTTATAGTGCATGGGGGCAAACGCTTATGTTTGAGTGCCGTCTAACCCCACGCTGACTACCAAGTAACGGTCGGCCGGCAAAACGGCCAGACGTTCTAGTAATAGTAACTAGGCCCACGGCGATGAGGTTGCCTGAGAAGAACTCTACGACCCCATCTACCGACCTAAACTCCTCGACTGAGACATCTAAATCAGTAATTTTCTGAAATGCGGACCACTGCGCCAAGCAGGAGGGGGAGGGCTCTCGGGGGTACCGTCCATAAAATGATATTTGAATGGGAAAGTGAACACTACTATAGAGGAAAATGACCACCTCCAACCCCAAATCAGGATTTGCATCTAGAGAGCACTTTGATAGATCAAGGCAGGAAAATGAAGAGATGCCGTATTCCTGGAGAACTGAAGGGGTGGGGGGAAGGGGCTGTGAGAACTTGCCCAGAAGCCTTTTGACTTAATTACGCACCTCTACTAGAGGGTTCTTCAAGTTAATTGAATACACGTATGACCGTCAGAAAGAGCGGCGGCGTGCTTCGAAATATAACGGAACCTTGACTTAGCTCGACGAAATTGCCCGCACGTGAAGTCGTCGGACAGTGCTTATAGTGCATGGGGGCAAACGCTTATGTTTGAGTGCCGTCTAACCCCACGCTGACTACCAAGTAATGGTCGGCGTGCAAAACGGCCAGACGTTCTAGTAATAGTAACTAGGCCTACGGCGATGAGGTTGCCGGAGAAGAACTCTACGACCCCATCTACCAACCTAAACTCCTCGACTGAGACATATAAATCAGTAATTTTCTGAAATGCGGACCACTGCGCCAAGCAGGAGGGGGAGGGCTCTCGGGGGTACCGTCCAAAAAATGATATTTGAATGGGAAAGTGATCACTACTATGGATGAAAATGGCCACCTCCAACCCCAAATCAGGATTTGCATCTAGAGAGTACTTTGATAGATCAAGGTAGGAAAATGAAGCGATGCCGTATTCCTGGTGAACTGAAGGGGTGGGGGGAGGGGCTGTGAGAACTTGCCCAGAAGCCTTTTGACTCAATTACGCACTTCTACTTGAGGGTTCTTCAAGTTAAGTGAAGACACATATGACCGTCAGAAAGAGCGGTGGCGTGCTTCGAAATATAACGGAACCTTGACTTAGCTCGACGAAATTGCCCGCACGTGAAGTCGTCGGACAGTGGTTATAGTGCATGGGGGCAAACGCTTATGTTTAAGTGCCGTCTAACCCCACGCTGACTACCAAGTAAAGGTCGGCGTGCAAAACGGCCAGACGTTCTAGTAAGAGTAACTAGGCCCACGGCGATGAGGTTGCCGGAGAAGAACTCTACGACCCCATCTACCGACCTAAACTCTCGACTGAGACATATAAATCAGTAATTTTCTGAAATGCGGACCACTGCGCCAAGCAGGAGGGGGAGGGCTCTCGGGGGTACCGTCCATAAAATGATATTTGAATGGGAAAGTGATCACTACTATGGAGGAAAATGACCACCTCCAACCCCAAATCAGGATTTGCATCTAGAGAGCACTTCGATAGATCAAAGCAGGAAAAAAGAGCGATGCCGTATTCCTGGAGAACTGAAGGGGTGGTGGGAGGGGCTGTGAGAACTTGCCCAGAAGCCTTTTGACTCAATTACGCACCTCTACTAGAGGGTTCTTCAAGTTAATTGAATACACGTATGACCGTCAGAAAGAGCAGCGGCGTGCTTCGAAATATAATGGAACCTTGACTTAGCTCGACGAAATTGCCCGCACGTGAAGTCGTCGGACAGTGCTTATAGTGCATGGGGGCAAACGCTTATGTTTGAGTACCATCTAACCCCACGCTTACTACCAAGTAACGGTCTGCGTGCAAAACGGCCAACCGTTCTAGTAATAGTAACTAGGCCCACGGCGATGAGGTTGCCGGAGAAGAACTCTACGACCTCATCTACCGACCTAAACTCCTCGACTGAGGCATATAAATCAGTAATTTTCTGAAATGCGGACCACTGCGCCAAGCAGGAGGGGAGGGCTCTCGGGGGTACCGTACATAAAATGATATTTGAATGGGAAAGTGATCACTACTATGGAGGAAAATGACCACCTCTAACCCCAAATCAGGATTTGCATCTAGAGAGCACTTCGATAGATCAAGGCAGGAATATGAAGCGATGCCGTATTCCTGGAGAACTGAAAGGGTGGGGGAAGGGGCTTTGAGAACTTGCCCAGAAGCCTTTTGACTCAATTACGCACCTCTACTAGAGGGTTCTTCAAGTTAATTGAATACACGTATGACCGTCAGAAAGAGCAGCGGCGTGCTTCGAAATATAATGGAACCTTGACTTAGCTCGACGAAATTGCCCGCACGTAAAGTCGTCGGACAGTGCTTATAGTGCATGGGGGCAAACGCTTATGTTTGAGTGCCATCTAACCCCACGCTGACTACCAAGTAACGTTCGGCGTGCAAAACGGCCAGACGTTCTAGTAATAGTAATTAGGCCCACGGCGATGAGGTTGACGGAAAAGAACTCTACGACCTCATCTACCGACCTAAACTCCTCGCCTGAGACATATAAATCAGTAATTTTCTGAAATGCTGACCACTGCGCCAAGCAGGAGGGGAGGGCTGTCGGGGGTACCGTCCATAAAATGATATTTGAATGGGAAAGTGATCACTACTATGGAGGAAAATGACCACCTCCAACTCCAAATCAGGATTTGCATCTAGAGAGCACTTCGATAGATCAAGGCAGGAAAATGAAGCGATGCCGTATTCCTGGAGAACTGAAGGGGTGGGGGGAGGGGCTGTGAGAACTTGCCCAGAAGCCTTTTGACTCAATTACGCACCTCTACTAGAGGGTTCTTCAAGTTAATTGAAGACACATATGACCGTCAGAAAGAGCGGCGGCGTGCTTCGAAATATAACGGAACCTTGACTTAGCTCGACGAAATTCCCCGCACGTGAAGTCGTCGGACAGTGCTTATAGTGCATGGGGGCAAACGCTTATGTTTGAGTTCCGTCTAACCCCACGCTGACTACCAAGTAACGGTCGGCGTGCAAAACGGCCAGACGTTCTAGTAATAGTAACTAGGCCCACGGCGATGAGGTTGCCGGAGAAGAACTCTACGACCTCATCTACCGACCTAAACTCCTCGACCGAGAAATATAAATCAGTAATTTTCTGAAATGCGGACCACTGCGCCAAGCAGGAGGGGAAGGGCTCTCGGGGGTACCGTCCATAAAATGATATTTGAATGGGAAAGTGATCACTACTATGGAGGAAAATGACCACCTCCAACCCCAAATCAGGATTTGCATCTAGAGAGCACTTCGATAGATCAAGGCAGGAAAATGAAGCGATGCCGTATTCCTGGAGAACTGAAGGGGTGGGGGGAGGGGCTGTGAGAACTTGCCCAGAAGCCTTTTAAACTCAATTACGCACCTCTACTAGAGGGTTCTTAAAGTTAATTGAAGACACGTATGACCGTCAGAAAGAGCAGCGGCGTGCTTCGAAATATAACGGAACCTTGACTCAGCTCGACGAAATTGCCCGCACGTAAAGTTGTCGGAGAGTGCTTATAGTGCATGGGGGTAAACGCTAATGTTTGAGTGCCGTCTAACCCCACGCTGACTACCAAGTAACGGTCGGCGTGCAAAACGGCCAGACGTTCTAGTAATAGTAACTAGGCCCACGGCGATGAGGTTGCCGCAGAAGAACTCTACGACCTCATCTACCGACCTAAACTCCTCGACTAAGACATATAAATCAGTAATTTTCTCAAATGCGGACCACTGCGCCAAGCAGGAGGGGAGGGCTCTCGGGGGTACCGTACATAAAATGATATTTGAATGGGAAAGTGATCACTACTATGGAGGAAAATGACCACCTCTAACCCCAAATCAGGATTTGCATCTAGAGAGCACTTCGATAGATCAAGGCAGGAATATGAAGCGATGCCGTATTCCTGGAGAACTGAAAGGGTGGGGGAAGGGGCTTTGAGAACTTGCCCAGAAGCCTTTTGACTCAATTACGCACCTCTACTAGAGGGTTCTTCAAGTTAATTGAATACACGTATGACCGTCAGAAAGAGCAGCGGCGTGCTTCGAAATATAATGGAACCTTGACTTAGCTCGACGAAATTGCCCGCACGTAAAGTCGTCGGACAGTGCTTATAGTGCATGGGGGCAAACGCTTATTTTTGAGTGCCATCTAACCCCACGCTGACTACCAAGTAACGTTCGGCGTGCAAAACGGCCAGACGTTCTAGTAATAGTAATTAGGCCCACGGCGATGAGGTTGACGGAAAAGAACTCTACGACCTCATCTACCGACCTAAACTCCTCGCCTGAGACATATAAATCAGTAATTTTCTGAAATGCTGACCACTGCGCCAAGCAGGAGGGGAGGGCTGTCGGGGGTACCGTCCATAAAATGATATTTGAATGGGAAAGTGATCACTACTATGGAGGAAAATGACCACCTCCAACTCCAAATCAGGATTTGCATCTAGAGAGCACTTCGATAGATAAAGGCAGGAAAATGAAGCGATGCCGTATTCCTGGAGAACTGAAGGGGTGGGGGGAGGGGCTGTGAGAACTTGCCCAGAAGCCTTTTGACTCAATTACGCACCTCTACTAGAGGGTTCTTCAAGTTAATTGAAGACACATATGACCGTCAGAAAGAGCGGCGGCGTGCTTCGAAATATAACGGAACCTTGACTTAGCTCGACGAAATTCCCCGCACGTGAAGTCGTCGGACAGTGCTTATAGTGCATGGGGGCAAACGCTTATGTTTGAGTTCCGTCTAACCCCACGCTGACTACCAAGTAACGGTCGGCGTGCAAAACGGCCAGACGTTCTAGTAATAGTAACTAGGCCCACGGCGATGAGGTTGCCGGAGAAGAACTCTACGACCTCATCTACCGACCTAAACTCCTCGACCGAGAAATATAAATCAGTAATTTTCTGAAATGCGGACCACTGCGCCAAGCAGGAGGGGAAGGGCTCTCGGGGGTACCGTCCATAAAATGATATTTGAATGGGAAGGTGATCACTACTATGGAGGAAAATGACCACCTCCAACCCCAAATCAGGATTTGCATCTAGAGAGCACTTCGATAGATCAAGGCAGGAAAATGAAGCGATGCCGTATTCCTGGAGAACTGAAGGGGTGGGGGGAGGGGCTGTGAGAACTTGCCCAGAAGCCTTTTAAACTCAATTACGCACCTCTACTAGAGGGTTCTTAAAGTTAATTGAAGACACGTATGACCGTCAGAAAGAGCAGCGGCGTGCTTCGAAATATAACGGAACCTTGACTCAGCTCGACGAAATTGCCCGCACGTAAAGTTGTCGGAGAGTGCTTATAGTGCATGGGGGTAAACGCTAATGTTTGAGTGCCGTCTAACCCCACGCTGACTACCAAGTAACGGTCGGCGTGCAAAACGGCCAGACGTTCTAGTAATAGTAACTAGGCCCACGGCGATGAGGTTGCCGCAGAAGAACTCTACGACCTCATCTACCGACCTAAACTCCTCGACTGAGACATATAAATCAGTAATTTTCTGAAATGCGGACCACTGCGCCAAGCAGGAGGGGGAGGGCTCTCGGGGTTACCGTCCATAAAATGATATTTGAATGGGAAAGTGATCACTAATATGGAGGAAAATGACCACCCCCAACCCCAAATCAGGATTTGCATCTAGAGAGCACTTCGATAGATCAAGGCAGGAAATCGAAGCGATGCCGTATTCCTGGAGAACTGAAGGGGTGGGGGGGGAGGGGCTGTGAGAACTTGCCCAGAAGCCTTTTGACTCAATTACGCACCTCTACTAGAGGGTTCTTCGAGGTTAATTGAAGGCACATATGACCGTCGGAAAGAGCGGCGGCGTGCTTCGAAATATAACAGAACCTTGAATAGCTCGACGAAATTGCCCGCACGTGAAGTCGTCGGACAGTGCTTATAGTTCATGGGGGCAAACGCTTATGTATGAGTGCCTTCTAACCCCACGCTGACTACCAAGTAACGGTCAGCGTGCAAAACGGCCAGACGTTCTAGTAATAGTAACTAGGCCCACGGCGATGAGGTTGCCGGAGAAGAACTCTACGACCCCATCTACCGAACTAAACTTCTCGACTGAGACATATAAATCAGTAATTTTCTGAAATGCGGACCACTGCGCCAAGCAGGAGGGGGATGGCTCTCGGGGGTACCGTCCATAAAATGATATTTGAATGGGAAAGTGATCACTACTATGGAGGAAAATGACCACCTCCAACCCCAAATCAGGATTTGCATCTAGAGAGCACTTCGATAGATCAAAGCAGGAAAATGAAGCGATGCCGTATTCCTGGAGAACTGAAGGGGGGGGGAGGGGCTTTGAGAACTTGCCCAGAAGCCTTTTGACTCAATTACGCACCTCTACTAGAGGGTTCTTCAAGTTAATTGAATACACGTATGACCGTCAGAAAGAGCAGCGGCGTGCTTCGAAATATAATGGAACCTTGACTTAGCTCGACGAAATTGCCCGCACGTAAAGTCGTCGGACAGTGCTTATAGTGCATGGGGGCAAACGCTTATGTTTGAGTGCCATCTAACCCCACGCTGACTACCAAGTAACGTTCGGCGTGCAAAACGGCCAGACGTTCTAGTAATAGTAATTAGGCCCACGGTGATGAGGTTGACGGAAAAGAACTCTACGACCTCATCTACCGACCTAAACTCCTCGCCTGAGACATATAAATCAGTAATTTTCTGAAATGCGGACCACTGCGCCAAGCAGGAGGGGAGGGCTCTCTGGGGTACCGTCAATAAAATGATATTTGAATGGGAAAGTGATCACTACTATGGAGGAAAATGACCACCTCCAACCCCAAATCAGGATTTGCATCTAGAGAGCACTTCGATAGATCAAGGCAGGAAAATGAAGCGATGCCGTATTCCTGGAGAACTAAAGGGGTGGGGGGAGGGGCTGTGAGAACTTGCCCAGAAGCCTTTTGACTCAATTACGCACCTCTACTAGAGGGTTCTTCAAGTTAATTGAAGACACATATGACCGTCAGAAAGAGCAGCGGCGTGCTTCGAAATATAACGGAACCTTGACTTAGCTCGACGAAATTGCCCGCACGTAAAGTCGTCGGACAGTGCTTATAGTGCATGGGGGCAAACGCTTATGTTTGAGTGCCGTCTAACCCCACGCTGTCTACCAAGTAACGGTCGGCGTGCAAAACGGCCAACCGTTCTAGTAATAGTAACTAGGCCCACGGCGCTGAGGTTGCCGGAGAAGAACTCTACGACCTCATCTACCGACCTAAACTCCTCGACTGAGACATATAAATCAGTAATTTTCTGAAATGCGGACCACTGCTCCAAGCAGGAGGGGAGGGCTCTCAGGGTACCGTACATAAAATGATATTTGAATGGGAAAGTGATCACTACTATGGAGGAAAATGACCACCTCCAACCCCAAATCAGGATTTGCATCTAGAGAGCACTTCGATAGATCAAGGCAGGAAAATGAAGCGATGCCGTATTCCTGGAGAACTGAAGGGGTGGGGGGGAGGGGCTGTGAGAACTTGCCCAGAAGCCTTTTGACTCAATTACGCACCTCTACTAGAGGGTTCTTCAAGTTAATTGAAGGCACATATGCCTGTCAGAAAGATCGGCGGCGTGCTTCGAAATATAACGGAACCTTGACTTAGCTCGACGAAATTCCCCGCACGTGAAGTCGTCGGACAGTGCTTATAGTGCATGGGGGCAAACGCTTATGTTTGAGTTTCGTCTAACCCCACGCTGACTACCAAGTAACGGTCGGCGTGCAAAACGGCCAGACGTTCTAGTAATAGTAACTAGGCCCACGGCGATGAGGTTGCCGGAGAAGAACTCTACGACCTCATCTACCGACCTAAACTCCTCGACCGAGAAATATAAATCAGTAATTTTCTGAAATGCGGACCACTGCTCTAAGCAGGAGGGGAAGGGCTCTCGGGGGTACCGTCCATAAAATGATATTTGAATGGGAAAGTGATCACTACTATGGAGGAAAATGACCACCTCCAACCCCAAATCAGGATTTGCATCTAGAGAGCACTTCGATAGATCAAAGCAGGAAAATGAAGCGATGCCGTATTCCTGGAGAACTGAAGGGGGGGGGGAGGGGCTTTGAGAACTTGCCCAGAAGCCTTTTGACTCAATTACGCACCTCTACTAGAGCGTTCTTCAAGTTAATTGAATACACGTATGACCGTCAGAAAGAGCAGCGGCGTGCTTCGAAATATAATGGAACCTTGACTTAGCTCGACGAAATTGCCCGCACGCAAAGTCGTCGGACAGTGCTTATAGTGCATGGGGGCAAACGCTTATGTTTGAGTGCCATCTAACCCCACGCTGACTACCAAGTAACGTTCGGCGTGCAAAACGGCCAGACGTTCTAGTAATAGTAATTAGGCCCACGGCGATGAGGTTGACGGAAAAGAACTCTACGACCTCATCTACCGACCTAAACTCCTCGCCTGAGACATATAAATCAGTAATTTTCTGAAATGCGGACCACTGCGCCAAGCAGGAGGGGAGGGCTCTCTGGGGTACCGTCAATAAAATGATATTTGAATGGGAAAGTGATCACTACTATGGAGGAAAATGACCACCTCCAACCCCAAATCAGGATTTGCATCTAGAGAGCACTTCGATAGATCAAGGAAGGAAAATGAAGCGATGCCGTATTCCTGGAGAACTGAAGGGGTGGGGGGAGGGGCTGTGAGAACTTGCCCAGAAGCCTTTTGACTCAATTACGCACCTCTACTAGAGGGTTCTTCAAGTTAATTGAAGACACATATGACCGTCAGAAAGAGCAGCGGCGGGCTTCGAAATATAACGGAACCTTGACTTAGCTCGACGAAATTGCCCGCACGTAAAGTCGTCGGACAGTGCTTATAGTGCATGGGGGCAAACGCTTATGTTTGAGTGCCGTCTAACCCCACGCTGTCTACCAAGTAACGGTCGGCGTGCAAAACGGCCAGACGTTCTAGTAATAGTAACTAGGCCCACGGCGATGAGGTTGCCGGAGAAGAACTCTACGACCCTATCTACCGACCTAAACTCCTCGACTGAGACATATAAATCAGTAATTTTCTGAAATGCGGACCACTGCGCCAAGCAGGAGGGGGAGGGCTCTCGGGGGTACCGTCCATAAAATGATATTTGAATGGGAAAGTGATCACTACTATGGAGGAAAATGACCACCTCCAACCCCAAATCAGGATTTGCATCTAGAGAGCACTTCGATAGATCAAAGCAGGAAAATGAAGCGATGCCGTATTCCTGGAGAACTGAAGGGGGGGGGAGGGGCTTTGAGAACTTGCCCAGAAGCCTTTTGACTCAATTACGCACCTCTACTAGAGGGTTCTTCAAGTTAATTGAATACACGTATGACCGTCAGAAAGAGCAGCGGCGTGCTTCGAAATATAATGGAACCTTGACTTAGCTCGACGAAATTGCCCGCACGTAAAGTCGTCGGACAGTGCTTATAGTGCATGGGGGCAAACGCTTATGTTTGAGTGCCATCTAACCCCACGCTGACTACCAAGTAACGGTCGGCGTGCAAAACGGCCAACCGTTCTAGTAATAGTAACTAGGCCCACGGCGATGAGGTTGCCGGAGAAGAACTCTACGACCTCATCAACCGACCTAAACTCCTCGCCTGAGACATATAAATCAGAAATTTTCTAAAATGCGGACCACTGCGCCAAGCAGGAGGGGAGGGCTCTCGGGGGTACCGTCCATAAAATGATATTTGAATGGGAAAGTGATCACTACTATGGAGGAAAATGACCACCTCCAACCCCAAATCAGGAATTGCATCTAGAGAGCACTTCGATAGATCAAGGCAGGAAAATGAAGCGATGCCGTATTCCTGGAGAACTGAAGGGGTGGGGGGAGGGGCTGTGAGAACTTGCCCAGAAGCCTTTTGACTCAATTACGCACCTCTTCTAGAGGGTTCTTCAAGTTAATTGAAGACACATATGACCGTCAGAAAGAGCGGCGGCGTGCTTCGAAATATAACGGAACCTTGACTTAGCTCGACGAAATTGCCCGCACGTGAAGTCATCGGACAGTGCTTATAGTGCATGGGGGCAAACGCTTATGTTTGAGTGTCGTCTAACCCCACGCTGTCAACCAAGTAACGGTCGGCGTGCAAAACGGCCAACCGTTCTAGTAATAGTAACTAGGCCCACGGCGCTGAGGTTGCCGGAGAAGAACTCTACGACCTCATCTACCGACCTAAACTCCTCGACTGAGACATATAAATCAGTAATTTTCTGAAATGCGGACCACTGCGCCAAGCAGGAGGGGAGGGCTCTCGGGGGTACCGTACATAAAATGATATTTGAATGGGAAAGTGATCACTACTATGGAGGAAAATGACCACCTCCAACCCCAAATCAGGATTTGCATCTAGAGAGCACTTCGATAGATCAAGGCAGAAAAATGAAGCGATGCCGTATTCCTGGAGAACTGAAGGGGTGGGGGGGAGGGGCTTTGAGAACTTGCCAAGAAGCCTTTTGACTCAATTACGCACCTCTACTAGAGGGTTCTTCAAGTTAATTGAAGGCACATATGCCTGTCAGAAAGAGCGGCGGCGTGCTTCGAAATATAACGGAACCTTGACTTAGCTCGACGAAATTCCCCGCACGTGAAGTCGTCGGACAGTGCTTATAGTGCATGGGGGCAAACGCTTATGTTTGAGTTCCGTCTAACCCCACGCTGACTACCAAGTAACGGTCGGCGTGCAAAACGGCCAGACGTTCTAGTAATAGTAACTAGGCCCACGGCGATGAGGTTGCCGGAGAAGAACTCTACGACCTCATCTACCGACCTAAACTCCTCGACTGAGAAATATAAATCAGTAATTTTCTGAAATGCGGACCACTGCGCCAAGCAGGAGGGGAAGGGCTCTCGGGGGTACCGTCCATAAAATGATATTTGAATGGGAAAGTGATCACTACTATGGAGGAAAATGACCACCTCCAACCCCAAATCAGGATTTGCATCTATAGAGCACTTCGATAGATCAAGGCAGGAAAATGAAGCGATGCCGTATTCCTGGAGAACTGAAGGGGTGGGGGGGGGGGCTGTGAGAACTTGCCCAGAAGCCTTTTAAACTCAATTACGCACCTCTACTAGAGGGTTCTTCAAGTTAATTGAAGACACGTATGACCGTCAGAAAGAGCAGCGGCGTGCTTCGAAATATAACGGAACCTTGACTTAGCTCGACGAAATTGCCCGCACGTAAAGTTGTCGGACAGTGCTTATAGTGCATGGGGGTAAACGCTTATGTTTGAGTGCCGTCTAACCCCACGCTGACTACCAAGTAACGGTCGGCGTGCAAAACGGCCAGACGTTCTAGTAATAGTAACTAGGCCCACGGCGATGAGGTTGCCGGAGAAGAACTCTACGACCTCATCTACCGACCTAAACTCCTCGACTGAGACATATAAATCAGTAATTTTCTGAAATGCGGACCACTGCGCCAAGCAGGAGGGGAGGGCTCTCGGGGTACCGTACATAAAATGATATTTGAATGGGAAAGTGATCACTACTATGGAGGAAAATGACCACCTCCAACCCCAAATCAGGATTTGCATCTAGAGAGCACTTCGATAGATCAAGGCAGGAAAATGAAGCGATGCCGTATTCCTGGAGAACTGAAGGGGTGGGGGGGAGGGGCTGTGAGAACTTGCCCAGAAGCCTTTTGACTCAATTACGCACCTCTACTAGAGGGTTCTTCAAGTTAATTGAAGGCACATATGCCTGTCAGAAAGAGCGGCGGCGTGCTTCGAAATATAACGGAACCTTGACTTAGCTCGACGAAATTCCCCGCACGTCAAGTCGTCGGACAGTGCTTATAGTGCATGGGGGCAAACGCTTATGTTTGAGTTCCGTCTAACCCCACGCTGACTACCAAGTAACGGTCGGCGTGCAAAACGGCCAGACGTTCTAGTAATAGTAACTAGGCCCACGGCGATGAGGTTGCCGGAGAAGAACTCTACGACCTCATCTACCGACCTAAACTCCTCGACCGAGAAATATAAATCAGTAATTTTCTGAAATGCGGACCACTGCTCTAAGCAGGAGGGGAAGGGCTCTCGGGGGTACCGTCCATAAAATGATATTTGAATGGGAAAGTGATCACTACTATGGAGGAAAATGACCACCTCCAACCCCAAATCAGGATTTGCATCTAGAGAGCACTTCGATAGATCAAGGCAGGAAAATGAAGCGATGCCGTATTCCTGGAGAACTGAAAGGGTGGGGGGGAGGGGCTGTGAGAACCTGCCCAGAAGCCTTTTGACTCAATTACGCACCTCTACTAGAGGGTTCTTCAAGTTAATTGAAGGCACATATGCCTGTCAGAAAGAGCGGCGGCGTGCTTCGAAATATAACGGAACCTTGACTTAGCTCGACGAAATTGCCCGCACGTGAAGTCGTCGGACAGTGCTTATAGTGCATGGGGGCAAACGCTTATGTTTGAGTGTCGTCTAACCCCACGCTGTCAACCAAGTAACGGTCGGCGTGCAAAACGGCCAGACGTTCTAGTAATAGTAACTAGGCCCACGGCGATGAGGTTGCCGTAGAAGAACTCTACGACCTCAACTACCGACATAAACTCCTCGACTGAGAAATATAAATCAGTAATTTTCTGAAATGCGGACCACTGCGCCAAGCAGGAGGGGAAGGGCTCTCGGGGGTACCGTCCATAAAATGATATTTGAATGGGAAAGTGATCACTACTATGGATGAAAATGGCCACCTCCAACCCCAAATAAGGATTTGCATCTAGAGAGTACTTCGATAGATCAAGGCGGGAAAATGAAGCGATGCCGTATTCCTGGTGAACTGAAGGGGTGGGGGGAGGGGCTGTGAGAACTTGCCCAGAAGCCTTTTGACTCAATTACGCACTTCTACTTGAGGGTTCTTCAAGTTAAGTGAAGACACATATGACCGTCAGAAAGAGCGGTGGCGTGCTTCGAAATATAACGGAACCTTGACTTAGCTCGACGAAATTGCCCGCACGTGAAGTCGTCGGACAGTGGTTATAGTGCATGGGGGCAAACGCTTATGTTTAAGTGCCGTCTAACCCCACGCTGACTACCAAGTAAAGGTCGGCGTGCAAAACGGCCAGACGTTCTAGTAAGAGTAACTAGGCCCACGGCGATGAGGTTGCCGGAGAAGAACTCTACGACCCCATCTACCGACCTAAACTCTCGACTGAGACATATAAATCAGTAATTTTCTGAAATGCGGACCACTGCGCCAAGCAGGAGGGGGAGGGCTCTCGGGGGTACCGTCCATAAAATGATATTTGAATGGGAAAGTGATCACTACTATGGAGGAAAATGACCACCTCCAACCCCAAATCAGGATTTGCATCTAGAGAGCACTTCGATAGATCAAAGCAGGAAAAAAGAGCGATGCCGTATTCCTGGAGAACTGAAGGGGTGGTGGGAGGGGCTGTGAGAACTTGCCCAGAAGCCTTTTGACTCAATTACGCACCTCTACTAGAGGGTTCTTCAAGTTAATTGAATACACGTATGACCGTCAGAAAGAGCAGCGGCGTGCTTCGAAATATAATGGAACCTTGACTTAGCTCGACGAAATTGCCCGCACGTGAAGTCGTCGGACAGTGCTTATAGTGCATGGGGGCAAACGCTTATGTTTGAGTACCATCTAACCCCACGCTTACTACCAAGTAACGGTCTGCGTGCAAAACGGCCAACCGTTCTAGTAATAGTAACTAGGCCCACGGCGATGAGGTTGCCGGAGAAGAACTCTACGACCTCATCTACCGACCTAAACTCCTCGACTGAGGCATATAAATCAGTAATTTTCTGAAATGCGGACCACTGCGCCAAGCAGGAGGGGAGGGCTCTCGGGGGTACCGTACATAAAATGATATTTGAATGGGAAAGTGATCACTACTATGGAGGAAAATGACCACCTCTAACCCCAAATCAGGATTTGCATCTAGAGAGCACTTCGATAGATCAAGGCAGGAATATGAAGCGATGCCGTATTCCTGGAGAACTGAAAGGGTGGGGGAAGGGGCTTTGAGAACTTGCCCAGAAGCCTTTTGACTCAATTACGCACCTCTACTAGAGGGTTCTTCAAGTTAATTGAATACACGTATGACCGTCAGAAAGAGCAGCGGCGTGCTTCGAAATATAATGGAACCTTGACTTAGCTCGACGAAATTGCCCGCACGTAAAGTCGTCGGACAGTGCTTATAGTGCATGGGGGCAAACGCTTATGTTTGAGTGCCATCTAACCCCACGCTGACTACCAAGTAACGTTCGGCGTGCAAAACGGCCAGACGTTCTAGTAATAGTAATTAGGCCCACGGCGATGAGGTTGACGGAAAAGAACTCTACGACCTCATCTACCGACCTAAACTCCTCGCCTGAGACATATAAATCAGTAATTTTCTGAAATGCTGACCACTGCGCCAAGCAGGAGGGGAGGGCTGTCGGGGGTACCGTCCATAAAATGATATTTGAATGGGAAAGTGATCACTACTATGGAGGAAAATGACCACCTCCAACTCCAAATCAGGATTTGCATCTAGAGAGCACTTCGATAGATCAAGGCAGGAAAATGAAGCGATGCCGTATTCCTGGAGAACTGAAGGGGTGGGGGGAGGGGCTGTGAGAACTTGCCCAGAAGCCTTTTGACTCAATTACGCACCTCTACTAGAGGGTTCTTCAAGTTAATTGAAGACACATATGACCGTCAGAAAGAGCGGCGGCGTGCTTCGAAATATAACGGAACCTTGACTTAGCTCGACGAAATTGCCCGCACGTGAAGTCATCGGACAGTGCTTATAGTGCATGGGGGCAAACGCTTATGTTTGAGTGTCGTCTAACCCCACGCTGTCAACCAAGTAACGGTCGGCGTGCAAAACGGCCAACCGTTCTAGTAATAGTAACTAGGCCCACGGCGCTGAGGTTGCCGGAGAAGAACTCTACGACCTCATCTACCGACCTAAACTCCTCGACTGAGACATATAAATCAGTAATTTTCTGAAATGCGGACCACTGCGCCAAGCAGGAGGGGAGGGCTCTCGGGGGTACCGTACATAAAATGATATTTGAATGGGAAAGTGATCACTACTATGGAGGAAAATGACCACCTCCAACCCCAAATCAGGATTTGCATCTAGAGAGCACTTCGATAGATCAAGGCAGAAAAATGAAGCGATGCCGTATTCCTGGAGAACTGAAGGGGTGGGGGGGAGGGGCTTTGAGAACTTGCCAAGAAGCCTTTTGACTCAATTACGCACCTCTACTAGAGGGTTCTTCAAGTTAATTGAAGGCACATATGCCTGTCAGAAAGAGCGGCGGCGTGCTTCGAAATATAACGGAACCTTGACTTAGCTCGACGAAATTCCCCGCACGTGAAGTCGTCGGACAGTGCTTATAGTGCATGGGGGCAAACGCTTATGTTTGAGTTCCGTCTAACCCCACGCTGACTACCAAGTAACGGTCGGCGTGCAAAACGGCCAGACGTTCTAGTAATAGTAACTAGGCCCACGGCGATGAGGTTGCCGGAGAAGAACACTACGACCTCATCTACCGACCTAAACTCCTCGACTGAGAAATATAAATCAGTAATTTTCTGAAATGCGGACCACTGCGCCAAGCAGGAGGGGAAGGGCTCTCGGGGGTACCGTCCATAAAATGATATTTGAATGGGAAAGTGATCACTACTATGGAGGAAAATGACCACCTCCAACCCCAAATCAGGATTTGCATCTATAGAGCACTTCGATAGATCAAGGCAGGAAAATGAAGCGATGCCGTATTCCTGGAGAACTGAAGGGGTGGGGGGGGGGCTGTGAGAACTTGCCCAGAAGCCTTTTAAACTCAATTACGCACCTCTACTAGAGGGTTCTTCAAGTTAATTGAAGACACGTATGACCGTCAGAAAGAGCAGCGGCGTGCTTCGAAATATAACGGAACCTTGACTTAGCTCGACGAAATTGCCCGCACGTAAAGTTGTCGGACAGTGCTTATAGTGCATGGGGGTAAACGCTTATGTTTGAGTGCCGTCTAACCCCACGCTGACTACCAAGTAACGGTCGGCGTGCAAAACGGCCAGACGTTCTAGTAATAGTAACTAGGCCCACGGCGATGAGGTTGCCGGAGAAGAACTCTACGACCTCATCTACCGACCTAAACTCCTCGACTGAGACATATAAATCAGTAATTTTCTGAAATGCGGACCACTGCGCCAAGCAGGAGGGGAGGGCTCTCGGGGTACCGTACATAAAATGATATTTGAATGGGAAAGTGATCACTACTATGGAGGAAAATGACCACCTCCAACCCCAAATCAGGATTTGCATCTAGAGAGCACTTCGATAGATCAAGGCAGGAAAATGAAGCGATGCCGTATTCCTGGAGAACTGAAGGGGTGGGGGGGAGGGGCTGTGAGAACTTGCCCAGAAGCCTTTTGACTCAATTACGCACCTCTACTAGAGGGTTCTTCAAGTTAATTGAAGGCACATATGCCTGTCAGAAAGAGCGGCGGCGTGCTTCGAAATATAACGGAACCTTGACTTAGCTCGACGAAATTCCCCGCACGTGAAGTCGTCGGACAGTGCTTATAGTGCATGGGGGCAAACGCTTATGTTTGAGTTCCGTCTAACCCCACGCTGACTACCAAGTAACGGTCGGCGTGCAAAACGGCCAGACGTTCTAGTAATAGTAACTAGGCCCACGGCGATGAGGTTGCCGGAGAAGAACTCTACGACCTCATCTACCGACCTAAACTCCTCGACCGAGAAATATAAATCAGTAATTTTCTGAAATGCGGACCACTGCTCTAAGCAGGAGGGGAAGGGCTCTCGGGGGTACCGTCCATAAAATGATATTTGAATGGGAAAGTGATCACTACTATGGAGGAAAATGACCACCTCCAACCCCAAATCAGGATTTGCATCTAGAGAGCACTTCGATAGATCAAGGCAGGAAAATGAAGCGATGCCGTATTCCTGGAGAACTGAAAGGGTGGGGGGGAGGGGCTGTGAGAACCTGCCCAGAAGCCTTTTGACTCAATTACGCACCTCTACTAGAGGGTTCTTCAAGTTAATTGAAGGCACATATGCCTGTCAGAAAGAGCGGCGGCGTGCTTCGAAATATAACGGAACCTTGACTTAGCTCGACGAAATTGCCCGCACGTGAAGTCGTCGGACAGTGCTTATAGTGCATGGGGGCAAACGCTTATGTTTGAGTGTCGTCTAACCCCACGCTGTCAACCAAGTAACGGTCGGCGTGCAAAACGGCCAGACGTTCTAGTAATAGTAACTAGGCCCACGGCGATGAGGTTGCCGGAGAAGAACTCTACGACCTCATCTACCGACCTAAACTCCTCGACTGAGACATATAAATCAGTAATTTTCTGAAATGCGGACCACTGCGCCAAGCAGGAGGGGAGGGCTCTCGGGGGTACCGTACATAAAATGATATTTGAATGGGAAAGTGATCACTACTATGGAGGAAAATGACCACCTCCAACCCCAAATCAGGATTTGCATCTAGAGAGCACTTCGATAGATCAAGGCAGAAAAATGAAGCGATGCCGTATTCCTGGAGAACTGAAGGGGTGGGGGGGAGGGGCTTTGAGAACTTGCCAAGAAGCCTTTTGACTCAATTACGCACCTCTACTAGAGGGTTCTTCAAGTTAATTGAAGGCACATATGCCTGTCAGAAAGAGCGGCGGCGTGCTTCGAAATATAACGGAACCTTGACTTAGCTCGACGAAATTCCCCGCACGTGAAGTCGTCGGACAGTGCTTATAGTGCATGGGGGCAAACGCTTATGTTTGAGTTCCGTCTAACCCCACGCTGACTACCAAGTAACGGTCGGCGTGCAAAACGGCCAGACGTTCTAGTAATAGTAACTAGGCCCACGGCGATGAGGTTGCCGGAGAAGAACACTACGACCTCATCTACCGACCTAAACTCCTCGACTGAGAAATATAAATCAGTAATTTTCTGAAATGCGGACCACTGCGCCAAGCAGGAGGGGAAGGGCTCTCGGGGGTACCGTCCATAAAATGATATTTGAATGGGAAAGTGATCACTACTATGGAGGAAAATGACCACCTCCAACCCCAAATCAGGATTTGCATCTATAGAGCACTTCGATAGATCAAGGCAGGAAAATGAAGCGATGCCGTATTCCTGGAGAACTGAAGGGGTGGGGGGGGGGCTGTGAGAACTTGCCCAGAAGCCTTTTAAACTCAATTACGCACCTCTACTAGAGGGTTCTTCAAGTTAATTGAAGACACGTATGACCGTCAGAAAGAGCAGCGGCGTGCTTCGAAATATAACGGAACCTTGACTTAGCTCGACGAAATTGCCCGCACGTAAAGTTGTCGGACAGTGCTTATAGTGCATGGGGGTAAACGCTTATGTTTGAGTGCCGTCTAACCCCACGCTGACTACCAAGTAACGGTCGGCGTGCAAAACGGCCAGACGTTCTAGTAATAGTAACTAGGCCCACGGCGATGAGGTTGCCGGAGAAGAACTCTACGACCTCATCTACCGACCTAAACTCCTCGACTGAGACATATAAATCAGTAATTTTCTGAAATGCGGACCACTGCGCCAAGCAGGAGGGGAGGGCTCTCGGGGTACCGTACATAAAATGATATTTGAATGGGAAAGTGATCACTACTATGGAGGAAAATGACCACCTCCAACCCCAAATCAGGATTTGCATCTAGAGAGCACTTCGATAGATCAAGGCAGGAAAATGAAGCGATGCCGTATTCCTGGAGAACTGAAGGGGTGGGGGGGAGGGGCTGTGAGAACTTGCCCAGAAGCCTTTTGACTCAATTACGCACCTCTACTAGAGGGTTCTTCAAGTTAATTGAAGGCACATATGCCTGTCAGAAAGAGCGGCGGCGTGCTTCGAAATATAACGGAACCTTGACTTAGCTCGACGAAATTCCCCGCACGTGAAGTCGTCGGACAGTGCTTATAGTGCATGGGGGCAAACGCTTATGTTTGAGTTCCGTCTAACCCCACGCTGACTACCAAGTAACGGTCGGCGTGCAAAACGGCCAGACGTTCTAGTAATAGTAACTAGGCCCACGGCGATGAGGTTGCCGGAGAAGAACTCTACGACCTCATCTACCGACCTAAACTCCTCGACCGAGAAATATAAATCAGTAATTTTCTGAAATGCGGACCACTGCTCTAAGCAGGAGGGGAAGGGCTCTCGGGGGTACCGTCCATAAAATGATATTTGAATGGGAAAGTGATCACTACTATGGAGGAAAATGACCACCTCCAACCCCAAATCAGGATTTGCATCTAGAGAGCACTTCGATAGATCAAGGCAGGAAAATGAAGCGATGCCGTATTCCTGGAGAACTGAAAGGGTGGGGGGGAGGGGCTGTGAGAACCTGCCCAGAAGCCTTTTGACTCAATTACGCACCTCTACTAGAGGGTTCTTCAAGTTAATTGAAGGCACATATGCCTGTCAGAAAGAGCGGCGGCGTGCTTCGAAATATAACGGAACCTTGACTTAGCTCGACGAAATTGCCCGCACGTGAAGTCGTCGGACAGTGCTTATAGTGCATGGGGGCAAACGCTTATGTTTGAGTGTCGTCTAACCCCACGCTGTCAACCAAGTAACGGTCGGCGTGCAAAACGGCCAGACGTTCTAGTAATAGTAACTAGGCCCACGGCGATGAGGTTGCCGTAGAAGAACTCTACGACCTCAACTACCGACATAAACTCCTCGACTGAGAAATATAAATCAGTAATTTTCTGAAATGCGGACCACTGCGCCAAGCAGGAGGGGAAGGGCTCTCGGGGGTACCGTCCATAAAATGATATTTGAATGGGAAAGTGATCACTACTATGGATGAAAATGGCCACCTCCAACCCCAAATCAGGATTTGCATCTAGAGAGTACTTCGATAGATCAAGGCAGGAAAATGAAGCGATGCCGTATTCCTGGTGAACTGAAGGGGTGGGGGGAGGGGCTGTGAGAACTTGCCCAGAAGCCTTTTGACTCAATTACGCACTTCTACTTGAGGGTTCTTCAAGTTAAGTGAAGACACATATGACCGTCAGAAAGAGCGGTGGCGTGCTTCGAAATATAACGGAACCTTGACTTAGCTCGACGAAATTGCCCGCACGTGAAGTCGTCGGACAGTGGTTATAGTGCATGGGGGCAAACGCTTATGTTTAAGTGCCGTCTAACCCCACGCTGACTACCAAGTAAAGGTCGGCGTGCAAAACGGCCAGACGTTCTAGTAAGAGTAACTAGGCCCACGGCGATGAGGTTGCCGGAGAAGAACTCTACGACCCCATCTACCGACCTAAACTCTCGACTGAGACATATAAATCAGTAATTTTCTGAAATGCGGACCACTGCGCCAAGCAGGAGGGGGAGGGCTCTCGGGGGTACCGTCCATAAAATGATATTTGAATGGGAAAGTGATCACTACTATGGAGGAAAATGACCACCTCCAACCCCAAATCAGGATTTGCATCTAGAGAGCACTTCGATAGATCAAAGCAGGAAAAAAGAGCGATGCCGTATTCCTGGAGAACTGAAGGGGTGGTGGGAGGGGTTGTGAGAACTTGCCCAGAAGCCTTTTGACTCAATTACGCACCTCTACTAGAGGGTTCTTCAAGTTAATTGAATACACGTATGACCGTCAGAAAGAGCAGCGGCGTGCTTCGAAATATAATGGAACCTTGACTTAGCTCGACGAAATTGCCCGCACGTGAAGTCGTCGGACAGTGCTTATAGTGCATGGGGGCAAACGCTTATGTTTGAGTACCATCTAACCCCACGCTTACTACCAAGTAACGGTCTGCGTGCAAAACGGCCAACCGTTCTAGTAATAGTAACTAGGCCCACGGCGATGAGGTTGCCGGAGAAGAACTCTACGACCTCATCTACCGACCTAAACTCCTCGACTGAGGCATATAAATCAGTAATTTTCTGAAATGCGGACCACTGCGCCAAGCAGGAGGGGAGGGCTCTCGGGGGTACCGTACATAAAATGATATTTGAATGGGAAAGTGATCACTACTATGGAGGAAAATGACCACCTCTAACCCCAAATCAGGATTTGCATCTAGAGAGCACTTCGATAGATCAAGGCAGGAATATGAAGCGATGCCGTATTCCTGGAGAACTGAAAGGGTGGGGGAAGGGGCTTTGAGAACTTGCCCAGAAGCCTTTTGACTCAATTACGCACCTCTACTAGAGGGTTCTTCAAGTTAATTGAATACACGTATGACCGTCAGAAAGAGCAGCGGCGTGCTTCGAAATATAATGGAACCTTGACTTAGCTCGACGAAATTGCCCGCACGTAAAGTCGTCGGACAGTGCTTATAGTGCATGGGGGCAAACGCTTATGTTTGAGTGCCATCTAACCCCACGCTGACTACCAAGTAACGTTCGGCGTGCAAAACGGCCAGACGTTCTAGTAATAGTAATTAGGCCCACGGCGATGAGGTTGACGGAAAAGAACTCTACGACCTCATCTACCGACCTAAACTCCTCGCCTGAGACATATAAATCAGTAATTTTCTGAAATGCTGACCACTGCGCCAAGCAGGAGGGGAGGGCTGTCGGGGGTACCGTCCATAAAATGATATTTGAATGGGAAAGTGATCACTACTATGGAGGAAAATGACCACCTCCAACTCCAAATCAGGATTTGCATCTAGAGAGCACTTCGATAGATCAAGGCAGGAAAATGAAGCGATGCCGTATTCCTGGAGAACTGAAGGGGTGGGGGGAGGGGCTGTGAGAACTTGCCCAGAAGCCTTTTGACTCAATTACGCACCTCTACTAGAGGGTTCTTCAAGTTAATTGAAGACACATATGACCGTCAGAAAGAGCGGCGGCGTGCTTCGAAATATAACGGAACCTTGACTTAGCTCGACGAAATTCCCCGCACGTGAAGTCGTCGGACAGTGCTTATAGTGCATGGGGGCAAACGCTTATGTTTGAGTTCCGTCTAACCCCACGCTGACTACCAAGTAACGGTCGGCGTGCAAAACGGCCAGACGTTCTAGTAATAGTAACTAGGCCCACGGCGATGAGGTTGCCGGAGAAGAACTCTACGACCTCATCTACCGACCTAAACTCCTCGACCGAGAAATATAAATCAGTAATTTTCTGAAATGCGGACCACTGCGCCAAGCAGGAGGGGAAGGGCTCTCGGGGGTACCGTCCATAAAATGATATTTGAATGGGAAAGTGATCACTATTATGGAGGAAAATGACCACCTCCAACCCCAAATCAGGATTTGCATCTAGAGAGCACTTCGATAGATCAAGGCAGGAAAATGAAGCGATGCCGTATTCCTGGAGAACTGAAGGGGTGGGGGGAGGGGCTGTGAGAACTTGCCCAGAAGCCTTTTAAACTCAATTACGCACCTCTACTAGAGGGTTCTTAAAGTTAATTGAAGACACGTATGACCGTCAGAAAGAGCAGCGGCGTGCTTCGAAATATAACGGAACCTTGACTTAGCTCGACGAAATTGCCCGCACGTAAAGTTGTCGGAGAGTGCTTATAGTGCATGGGGGTAAACGCTAATGTTTGAGTGCCGTCTAACCCCACGCTGACTACCAAGTAACGGTCGGCGTGCAAAACGGCCAGACGTTCTAGTAATAGTAACTAGGCCCACGGCGATGAGGTTGCCGCAGAAGAACTCTACGACCTCATCTACCGATCTAAACTCCTCGACTGAGACATATAAATCAGTAATTTTCTGAAATGCGGACCACTGCGCCAAGCAGGAGGGGGAGGGCTCTCGGGGTTACCGTCCATAAAATGATATTTGAATGGGAAAGTGATCACTAATATGGAGGAAAATGACCACCCCCAACCCCAAATCAGGATTTGCATCTAGAGAGCACTTCGATAGATCAAGGCAGGAAATCGAAGCGATGCCGTATTCCTGGAGAACTGAAGGGGTGGGGGGGGAGGGGCTGTGAGAACTTGCTCAGAAGCCTTTTGACTCAATTACGCACCTCTACTAGAGGGTTCTTCGAGGTTAATTGAAGGCACATATGACCGTCAGAAAGAGCGGCGGCGTGCTTCGAAATATAACAGAACCTTGAATAGCTCGACGAAATTGCCCGCACGTGAAGTCGTCGGACAGTACTTATAGTTCATGGGGGCAAACGCTTATGTATGAGTGCCTTCTAACCCCACGCTGACTACCAAGTAACGGTCAGCGTGCAAAACGGCCAGACGTTCTAGTAATAGTAACTAGGCCCACGGCGATGAGGTTGCCGGAGAAGAACTCTACGACCCCATCTACCGAACTAAACTTCTCGACTGAGACATATAAATCAGTAATTTTCTGAAATGCGGACCACTGCGCCAAGCAGGAGGGGGATGGCTCTCGGGGGTACCGTCCATAAAATGATATTTGAATGGGAAAGTGATCACTACTATGGAGGAAAATGACCACCTCCAACCCCAAATCAGGATTTGCATCTAGAGAGCACTTCGATAGATCAAAGCAGGAAAATGAAGCGATGCCGTATTCCTGGAGAACTGAAGGGGGGGGGAGGGGCTTTGAGAACTTGCCCAGAAGCCTTTTGACTCAATTACGCACCTCTACTAGAGGGTTCTTCAAGTTAATTGAATACACGTATGACCGTCAGAAAGAGCAGCGGCGTGCTTCGAAATATAATGGAACCTTGACTTAGCTCGACGAAATTGCCCGCACGTAAAGTCGTCGGACAGTGCTTATAGTGCATGGGGGCAAACGCTTATGTTTGAGTGCCATCTAACCCCACGCTGACTACCAAGTAACGTTCGGCGTGCAAAACGGCCAGACGTTCTAGTAATAGTAATTAGGCCCACGGCGATGAGGTTGACGGAAAAGAACTCTACGACCTCATCTACCGACCTAAACTCCTCGCCTGAGACATATAAATCAGTAATTTTCTGAAATGCTGACCACTGCGCCAAGCAGGAGGGGAGGGCTGTCGGGGGTACCGTCCATAAAATGATATTTGAATGGGAAAGTGATCACTACTATGGAGGAAAATGACCACCTCCAACTCCAAATCAGGATTTGCATCTAGAGAGCACTTCGATAGATCAAGGCAGGAAAATGAAGCGATGCCGTATTCCTGGAGAACTGAAGGGGTGGGGGGAGGGGCTGTGAGAACTTGCCCAGAAGCCTTTTGACTCAATTACGCACCTCTACTAGAGGGTTCTTCAAGTTAATTGAAGACACATATGACCGTCAGAAAGAGCGGCGGCGTGCTTCGAAATATAACGGAACCTTGACTTAGCTCGACGAAATTCCCCGCACGTGAAGTCGTCGGACAGTGCTTATAGTGCATGGGGGCAAACGCTTATGTTTGAGTTCCGTCTAACCCCACGCTGACTACCAAGTAACGGTCGGCGTGCAAAACGGCCAGACGTTCTAGTAATAGTAACTAGGCCCACGGCGATGAGGTTGCCGGAGAAGAACTCTACGACCTCATCTACCGACCTAAACTCCTCGACCGAGAAATATAAATCAGTAATTTTCTGAAATGCGGACCACTGCGCCAAGCAGGAGGGGAAGGGCTCTCGGGGGTACCGTCCATAAAATGATATTTGAATGGGAAAGTGATCACTATTATGGAGGAAAATGACCACCTCCAACCCCAAATCAGGATTTGCATCTAGAGAGCACTTCGATAGATCAAGGCAGGAAAATGAAGCGATGCCGTATTCCTGGAGAACTGAAGGGGTGGGGGGAGGGGCTGTGAGAACTTGCCCAGAAGCCTTTTAAACTCAATTACGCACCTCTACTAGAGGGTTCTTAAAGTTAATTGAAGACACGTATGACCGTCAGAAAGAGCAGCGGCGTGCTTCGAAATATAACGGAACCTTGACTTAGCTCGACGAAATTGCCCGCACGTAAAGTTGTCGGAGAGTGCTTATAGTGCATGGGGGTAAACGCTAATGTTTGAGTGCCGTCTAACCCCACGCTGACTACCAAGTAACGGTCGGCGTGCAAAACGGCCAGACGTTCTAGTAATAGTAACTAGGCCCACGGCGATGAGGTTGCCGCAGAAGAACTCTACGACCTCATCTACCGATCTAAACTCCTCGACTGAGACATATAAATCAGTAATTTTCTGAAATGCGGACCACTGCGCCAAGCAGGAGGGGGAGGGCTCTCGGGGTTACCGTCCATAAAATGATATTTGAATGGGAAAGTGATCACTAATATGGAGGAAAATGACCACCCCCAACCCCAAATCAGGATTTGCATCTAGAGAGCACTTCGATAGATCAAGGCAGGAAATCGAAGCGATGCCGTATTCCTGGAGAACTGAAGGGGTGGGGGGGGAGGGGCTGTGAGAACTTGCTCAGAAGCCTTTTGACTCAATTACGCACCTCTACTAGAGGGTTCTTCGAGGTTAATTGAAGGCACATATGACCGTCAGAAAGAGCGGCGGCGTGCTTCGAAATATAACAGAACCTTGAATAGCTCGACGAAATTGCCCGCACGTGAAGTCGTCGGACAGTACTTATAGTTCATGGGGGCAAACGCTTATGTATGAGTGCCTTCTAACCCCACGCTGACTACCAAGTAACGGTCAGCGTGCAAAACGGCCAGACGTTCTAGTAATAGTAACTAGGCCCACGGCGATGAGGTTGCCGGAGAAGAACTCTACGACCCCATCTACCGAACTAAACTTCTCGACTGAGACATATAAATCAGTAATTTTCTGAAATGCGGACCACTGCGCCAAGCAGGAGGGGGATGGCTCTCGGGGGTACCGTCCATAAAATGATATTTGAATGGGAAAGTGATCACTACTATGGAGGAAAATGACCACCTCCAACCCCAAATCAGGATTTGCATCTAGAGAGCACTTCGATAGATCAAAGCAGGAAAATGAAGCGATGCCGTATTCCTGGAGAACTGAAGGGGGGGGGAGGGGCTTTGAGAACTTGCCCAGAAGCCTTTTGACTCAATTACGCACCTCTACTAGAGGGTTCTTCAAGTTAATTGAATACACGTATGACCGTCAGAAAGAGCAGCGGCGTGCTTCGAAATATAATGGAACCTTGACTTAGCTCGACGAAATTGCCCGCACGTAAATTCGTCGGACAGTGCTTATAGTGCATGGGGGCAAACGCTTATGTTTGAGTGCCGTCTAACCCCACGCTGTCTACCAAGTAACGGTCGGCGTGCAAAACGGCCAACCGTTCTAGTAATAGTAACTAGGCCCACGGCGCTGAGGTTGCCGGAGAAGAACTCTACGACCTCATCTACCGACCTAAACTCCTCGACTGAGACATATAAATCAGTAATTTTCTGAAATGCGGACCACTGCTCCAAGCAGGAGGGGAGGGCTCTCAGGGTACCGTACATAAAATGATATTTGAATGGGAAAGTGATCACTACTATGGAGGAAAATGACCACCTCCAACCCCAAATCAGGATTTGCATCTAGAGAGCACTTCGATAGATCAAGGCAGGAAAATGAAGCGATGCCGTATTCCTGGAGAACTGAAGGGGTGGGGGGGAGGGGCTGTGAGAACTTGCCCAGAAGCCTTTTGACTCAATTACGCACCTCTACTAGAGGGTTCTTCAAGTTAATTGAAGGCACATATGCCTGTCAGAAACAGCGGCGGCGTGCTTCGAAATATAACGGAACCTTGACTTAGCTCGACGAAATTCCCCGCACGTGAAGTCGTCGGACAGTGCTTATAGTGCATGGGGGCAAACGCTTATGTTTGAGTTTCGTCTAACCCCACGCTGACTACCAAGTAACGGTCGGCGTGCAAAACGGCCAGACGTTCTAGTAATAGTAACTAGGCCCACGGCGATGAGGTTGCCGGAGAAGAACTCTACGACCTCATCTACCGACCTAAACTCCTCGACCGAGAAATATAAATCAGTAATTTTCTGAAATGCGGACCACTGCTCTAAGCAGGAGGGGAAGGGCTCTCGGGGGTACCGTCCATAAAATGATATTTGAATGCGAAAGTGATCACTACTATGGAGGAAAATGACCACCTCCAACCCCAAATCAGGATTTGCATCTAGAGAGCACTTCGATAGATCAAGGCAGGAAAATGAAGCGATGCCGTATTCCTGGAGAACTGAAGGGGTGGGGGGAGGGGCTGTGAGAACTTGCCCAGAAGCCTTTTAAACTCAATTACGCACCTCTACTATAGGGTTCTTCAAGTTAATTGAAGACACGTATGACCGTCAGAAAGAGCAGCGGCGTGCTTCGAAATATAACGGAACCTTGACTTAGTTCGACGAAATTGCCCGCACGTAAAGTTGTCGGACAGTGCTTATAGTGCATGGGGGTAAACGCTTATGTTTGAGTGCCGTCTAACCCCACGCTGACTACCAAGTAACGGTCGGCGTGCAAAACGGCCAGACGTTCTAGTAATAGTAACTAGGCCCACGGCGATGAGGTGTCCGGAGAAGAACTCTACGACCTCATCTACCGACCTACCTCCTCGACTGAGACATATAAATCAGTAATTTTCTGAAATGCGGACCACTGCGCCAAGCAGGAGGGGGAGGGCTCTCGGGGGTACCGTCCATAAAATGATATTTGAATGGGAAAGTGATCACTAATATGGAGGAAAATGACCACCCCCAACCCCAAATCAGGATTTGCATCTAGAGAGCACTTCGATAGATCAAGGCAGGAAATCGAAGCGATGCCGTATTCCTGGAGAACTGAAGGGGTGGGGGGGAGGGGCTGTGAGAACTTGCTCAGAAGCCTTTTGACTCAATTACGCACCTCTACTAGAGGGTTCTTCGAGGTTAATTGAAGGCACATATGACCGTCAGAAAGAGCGGCGGCGTGCTTCGAAATATAACAGAACCTTGAATAGCTCGACGAAATTGCCCGCACGTGAAGCCGTCGGACAGTGCTTATAGTTCATGGGGGCAAACGCTTATGTATGAGTGCCTTCTAACCCCACGCTGACTACCAAGTAACGGTCAGCGTGCAAAACGGCAAACGTTCTAGTAATAGTAACTAGGCCCACGGCGATGAGGTTGCCGGAGAAGAACTCTACGACCCCATCTACCGAACTAAACTTCTCGACTGAGACATATAAATCAGTAATTTTCTGAAATGCGGACCACTGCGCCAAGCAGGAGGGGGATGGCTCTCGGGGGTACCGTCCATAAAATGATATTTGAATGGGAAAGTGATCACTACTATGGAGGAAAATGACCACCTCCAACCCCAAATCAGGATTTGCATCTAGAGAGCACTTCGATAGATCAAGGCATGAAAATGAAGCGATGCCGTATTCCTGGAGAACTGAAGGGGTGGGGGGGAGGGGCTTTGAGAACTTGCCAAGAAGCCTTTTGACTCAATTACGCACCTCTACTAGAGGGTTCTTCAAGTTAATTGAAGGCACATATGCCTGTCAGAAAGAGCGGCGGCGTGCTTCGAAATATAACGGAACCTTGACTTAGCTCGACGAAATTCCCCGCACGTGAAGTCGTCGGACAGTGCTTATAGTGCATGGGGGCAAACGCTTATGTTTGAGTTCCGTCTAACCCCACGCTGACTACCAAGTAACGGTCGGCGTGCAAAACGGCCAGACGTTCTAGTAATAGTAACTAGGCCCACGGCGCTGAGGTTGCCGGAGAAGAACTCTACGACCTCATCTACCGACCTAAACTCCTCGACTGAGACATATAAATCAGTAATTTTCTGAAATGCGGACCACTGCGCCAAGCAGGAGGGGAGGGCTCTCGGGGGTACCGTACATAAAATGATATTTGAATGGGAAAGTGATCACTACTATGGAGGAAAATGACCACCTCCAACCCCAAATCAGGATTTGCATCTAGAGAGCACTTCGATAGATCAAGGCAGGAAAATGAAGCGATGCCGTATTCCTGGAGAACTGAAGGGGGGGGGGGGGCTTTGAGAACTTGCCAAGAAGCCTTTTGACTCAATTACGCACCTCTACTAGAGGGTTCTTCAAGTTAATTGAAGGCACATATGCCTGTCAGAAAGAGCGGCGGCGTGCTTCGAAATATAACGGAACCTTGACTTAGCTCGACGAAATTCCCCGCACGTGAAGTCGTCGGACAGTGCTTATAGTGCATGGGGGCAAATGCTTATGTTTGAGTTCCGTCTAACCCCACGCTGACTACCAAGTAACGGTCGGCGTGCAAAACGGCCAGACGTTCTAGTAATAGTAACTAGGCCCACGGCGATGAGGTTGCCGGAGAAGAACTCTACGACCTCATCTACCGACCTAAACTCCTCGACTGAGAAATATAAATCAGTAATTTTCTGAAATGCGGACCACTGCGCCAAGCAGGAGGGGAAGGGCTCTCGGGGGTACCGTCCATAAAATGATATTTGAATGGGAAAGTGATCACTACTATGGAGGAAAATGACCACCTCCAACCCCAAATCAGAATTTGCATCTATAGAGCACTTCGATAGATCAAGGCAGGAAAATGAAGCGATGCCGTATTCCTGGAGAACTGAAGGGGTGGGGGGAGGGGCTGTGAGAACTTGCCCAGAAGCCTTTTAAACTCAATTACGCACCTCTACTAGAGGGTTCTTCAAGTTAATTGAAGACACGTATGACCGTCAGAAAGAGCAGCGGCGTGCTTCGAAATATAACGGAACCTTGACTTAGCTCGACGAAATTGCCCGCACGTAAAGTTGTCGGACAGTGCTTATAGTGCATGGGGGTAAACGCTTATGTTTGAGTGCCGTCTAACCCCACGCTGACTACCAAGTAACGGTCGGCGTGCAAAACGGCCAGACGTTCTAGTAATAGTAACTAGGCCCACGGCGATGAGGTTGCCGGAGAAGAACTCTACGACCTCATCTACCGACCTAAACTCCTCGACTGAGACATATAAATCAGTAATTTTCTGAAATGCGGACCACTGCGCCAAGCAGGAGGGGAGGGCTCTCGGGGTACCGTACATAAAATGATATTTGAATGGGAAAGTGATCACTACTATGGAGGAAAATGACCACCTCCAACCCCAAATCAGGATTTGCATCTAGAGAGCACTTCGATAGATCAAGGCAGGAAAATGAAGCGATGCCGTATTCCTGGAGAACTGAAGGGGTGGGGGGGAGGGGCTGTGAGAACTTGCCCAGAAGCCTTTTGACTCAATTACGCACCTCTACTAGAGGGTTCTTCAAGTTAATTGAAGGCACATATGCCTGTCAGAAAGAGCGGCGGCGTGCTTCGAAATATAACGGAACCTTGACTTAGCTCGACGAAATTCCCCGCACGTGAAGTCGTCGGACAGTGCTTATAGTGCATGGGGGCAAACGCTTATGTTTGAGTTCCGTCTAACCCCACGCTGACTACCAAGTAACGGTCGGCGTGCAAAACGGCCAGACGTTCTAGTAATAGTAACTAGGCCCACGGCGATGAGGTTGCCGGAGAAGAACTCTACGACCTCATCTACCGACCTAAACTCCTCGACCGAGAAATATAAATCAGTAATTTTCTGAAATGCGGACCACTGCTCTAAGCAGGAGGGGAAGGGCTCTCGGGGGTACCGTCCATAAAATGATATTTGAATGGGAAAGTGATCACTACTATGGAGGAAAATGACCACCTCCAACCCCAAATCAGGATTTGCATCTAGAGAGCACTTCGATAGATCAAGGCAGGAAAATGAAGCGATGCCGTATTCCTGGAGAACTGAAGGGGTGGGGGGGAGGGGCTGTGAGAACCTGCCCAGAAGCCTTTTGACTCAATTACGCACCTCTACTAGAGGGTTCTTCAAGTTAATTGAAGGCACATATGCCTGTCAGAAAGAGCGGCGGCGTGCTTCGAAATATAACGGAACCTTGACTTAGCTCGACGAAATTCCCCGCACGTGAAGTCGTCGGACAGTGCTTATAGTGCTTGAGTTCCGTCTAACCCCACGCTGACTACCAAGTAACGGTCGGCGTGCAAAACGGCCAGACGTTCTAGTAATAGTAACTAGGCCCACGGCGATGAGGTTGCCGTAGAAGAACTCTACGACCTCAACTACCGACATAAACTCCTCGACTGAGAAATATAAATCAGTAATTTTCTGAAATGCGGACCACTGCGCCAAGCAGGAGGGGAAGGGCTCTCGGGGGTACCGTCCATAAAATGATATTTGAATGGGAAAGTGATCACTACTATGGATGAAAATGGCCACCTCCAACCCCAAATCAGGATTTGCATCTAGAGAGTACTTCGATAGATCAAGGCAGGAAAATGAAGCGATGCCGTATTCCTGGTGAACTGAAGGGGTGGGGGGAGGGGCTGTGAGAACTTGCCCAGAAGCCTTTTGACTCAATTACGCACTTCTACTTGAGGGTTCTTCAAGTTAAGTGAAGACACATATGACCGTCAGAAAGAGCGGTGGCGTGCTTCGAAATATAACGGAACCTTGACTTAGCTCGACGAAATTGCCCGCACGTGAAGTCGTCGGACAGTGGTTATAGTGCATGGGGGCAAACGCTTATGTTTAAGTGCCGTCTAACCCCACGCTGACTACCAAGTTAAGGTCGGCGTGCAAAACGGCCAGACGTTCTAGTAAGAGTAACTAGGCCCACGGCGATGAGGTTGCCGGAGAAGAACTCTACGACCCCATCTACCGACCTAAACTCTCGACTGAGACATATAAATCAGTAATTTTCTGAAATGCGGACCACTGCGCCAAGCAGGAGGGGGAGGGCTCTCGGGGGTACCGTCCATAAAATGATATTTGAATGGGAAAGTGATCACTACTATGGAGGAAAATGACCACCTCCAACCCCAAATCAGGATTTGCATCTAGAGAGCACTTCGATAGATCAAAGCAGGAAAAAAGAGCGATGCCGTATTCCTGGAGAACTGAAGGGGTGGTGGGAGGGGCTGTGAGAACTTGCCCAGAAGCCTTTTGACTCAATTACGCACCTCTTCTAGAGGGTTCTTCAAGTTAATTGAAGACACATATGACCGTCAGAAAGAGCGGCGGCGTGCTTCGAAATATAACGGAACCTTGACTTAGCTCGACGAAATTGCCCGCACGTGAAGTCATCGGACAGTGCTTATAGTGCATGGGGGCAAACGCTTATGTTTGAGTGTCGTCTAACCCCACGCTGTCAACCAAGTAACGGTCGGCGTGCAAAACGGCCAACCGTTCTAGTAATAGTAACTAGGCCCACGGCGCTGAGGTTGCCGGAGAAGAACTCTACGACCTCATCTACCGACCTAAACTCCTCGACTGAGACATATAAATCAGTAATTTTCTGAAATGCGGACCACTGCGCCAAGCAGGAGGGGAGGGCTCTCGGGGGTACCGTACATAAAATGATATTTGAATGGGAAAGTGATCACTACTATGGAGGAAAATGACCACCTCTAACCCCAAATCAGGATTTGCATCTAGAGAGCACTTCGATAGATCAAGGCAGGAATATGAAGCGATGCCGTATTCCTGGAGAACTGAAAGGGTGGGGGAAGGTGCTTTGAGAACTTGCCCAGAAGCCTTTTGACTCAATTACGCACCTCTACTAGAGGGTTCTTCAAGTTAATTGAATACACGTATGACCGTCAGAAAGAGCAGCGGCGTGCTTCGAAATATAATGGAACCTTGACTTAGCTCGACGAAATTGCCCGCACGTAAAGTCGTCGGACAGTGCTTATAGTGCATGGGGGCAAACGCTTATGTTTGAGTGCCATCTAACCCCACGCTGACTACCAAGTAACGTTCGGCGTGCAAAACGGCCAGACGTTCTAGTAATAGTAATTAGGCCCACGGCGATGAGGTTGACGCTGAAGAACTCTACGACCTCATCTACCGACCTAAACTCCTCGCCTGAGACATATAAATCAGTAATTTTCTGAAATGCTGACCACTGCGCCAAGCAGGAGGGGAGGGCTGTCGGGGGTACCGTCCATAAAATGATATTTGAATGGGAAAGTGATCACTACTATGGAGGAAAATGACCACCTCCAACTCCAAATCAGGATTTGCATCTAGAGAGCACTTCGATAGATCAAGGCAGGAAAATGAAGCGATGCCGTATTCCTGGAGAACTGAAGGGGTGGGGTGAGGGGCTGTGAGAACTTGCCCAGAAGCCTTTTGACTCAATTACGCACCTCTACTAGAGGGTTCTTCAAGTTAATTGAAGACACATATGACCGTCAGAAAGAGCAGCGGCGTGCTTCGAAATATAACGGAACCTTGACTTAGCTCGACGAAATTCCCCGCACGTGAAGTCGTCGGACAGTGCTTATAGTGCATGGGGGCAAACGCTTATGTTTGAGTTCCGTCTAACCCCACGCTGACTACCAAGTAACGGTCAGCGTGCAAAACGGCCAGACGTTCTAGTAATAGTAACTAGGCCCACGGCGATGAGGTTGCCGGAGAAGAACTCTACGACCTCATCTACCGACCTAAACTCCTCGACCGAGAAATATAAATCAGTAATTTTCTGAAATGCGGACCACTGCGCCAAGCAGGAGGGGAAGGGCTCTCGGGGGTACCGTCCATAAAATGATATTTGAATGGGAAAGTGATCACTACTATGGAGGAAAATGACCACCTCCAACCCCAAATCAGGATTTGCATCTAGAGAGCACTTCGATAGATCAAGGCAGGAAAATGAAGCGATGCCGTATTCCTGGAGAACTGAAGGGGTGGGGGGAGGGGCTGTGAGAACTTGCCCAGAAGCCTTTTGACTCAATTACGCACCTCTACTAGAGGGTTCTTCAAGTTAATTGAAGACACATATGACCGTCAGAAAGAGCAGCGGCGTGCTTCGAAATATAACGGAACCTTGACTTTGCTCGACGAAATTGCCCGCACGTAAAGTCGTCGGACAGTGCTTATAGTGCATGGGGGCAAACGCTTATGTTTGAGTGCCGTCTAACCCCACGCTGTCTACCAAGTAACGGTCGGCGTGCAAAACGGCCAACCGTTCTAGTAATAGTAACTAGGCCCACGGCGCTGAGGTTGCCGGAGAAGAACTCTACGACCTCATCTACCGACCTAAACTCCTCGACTGAGACATATAAATCAGTAATTTTCTGAAATGCGGACCACTGCTCCAAGCAGGAGGGGAGGGCTCTCAGGGTACCGTCCATAAAATGATATTTGAATGGGAAAGTGATCACTACTATGGAGGAAAATGACCACCTCCAACCCCAAATCAGGATTTGCATCTAGAGAGCACTTCGATAGATCAAGGCAGGAAAATGAAGCGATGCCGTATTCCTGGAGAACTGAAGGGGTGGGGGGGTGGGGGGGAGGGGCTGTGAGAACTTGCCCAGAAGCCTTTTGACTCAATTACGCACCTCTACTAGAGGGTTCTTCAAGTTAATTGAAGGCACATATGCCTGTCAGAAAGAGCGGCGGCGTGCTTCGAAATATAACGGAACCTTGACTTAGCTCGACGAAATTCCCCGCACGTGAAGTCGTCGGACAGTGCTTATAGTGCATGGGGGCAAACGCTTATGTTTGAGTTTCGTCTAACCCCACGCTGACTACCAAGTAACGGTCGGCGTGCAAAACGGCCAGACGTTCTAGTAATAGTAACTAGGCCCACGGCGATGAGGTTGCCGGAGAAGAACTCTACGACCTCATCTACCGACCTAAACTCCTCGACCGAGAAATATAAATCAGTAATTTTCTGAAATGCGGACCACTGCTCGAAGCAGGAGGGGAAGGGCTCTCGGGGGTACCGTCCATAAAATGATATTTGAATGGGAAAGTGATCACTACTATGGAGGAAAATGACCACCTCCAACCCCAAATCAGGATTTGCATCTAGAGAGCACTTCGATAGATCAAGGCAGGAAAATGAAGCGATGCCGTATTCCTGGAGAACTGAAGGGGTGGGGGGACGGGCTGTGAGAACTTGCCCAGAAGCCTTTTAAACTCAATTACGCACCTCTACTATAGGGTTCTTCAAGTTAATTGAAGACACGTATGACCGTCAGAAAGAGCAGCGGCGTGCTTCGAAATATAACGGAACCTTGACTTAGTTCGACGAAATTGCCCGCACGTAAAGTTGTCGGACAGTGCTTATAGTGCATGGGGGTAAACGCTTATGTTTGAGTGCCGTCTAACCCCACGCTGACTACCAAGTAACGGTCGGCGTGCAAAACGGCCAGACGTTCTAGTAATAGTAACTAGGCCCACGGCGATGAGGTGTCCGGAGAAGAACTCTACGACCTCATCTACCGACCTACCTCCTCGACTGAGACATATAAATCAGTAATTTTCTGAAATGCGGACCACTGCGCCAAGCAGGAGGGGGAGGGCTCTCGGGGGTACCGTCCATAAAATGATATTTGAATGGGAAAGTGATCACTAATATGGAGGAAAATGACCACCCCCAACCCCAAATCAGGATTTGCATCTAGAGAGCACTTCGATAGATCAAGGCAGGAAATCGAAGCGATGCCGTATTCCTGGAGAACTGAAGGGGTGGGGGGGAGGGGCTGTGAGAACTTGCTCAGAAGCCTTTTGACTCAATTACGCACCTCTACTAGAGGGTTCTTCGAGGTTAATTGAAGGCACATATGACCGTCAGAAAGAGCAGCGGCGTGCTTCGAAATATAATGGAACCTTGACTTAGCTCGACGAAATTGCCCGCACGCAAAGTCGTCGGACAGTGCTTATAGTGCATTGGGGCAAACGCTTATGTTTGAGTGCCATCTAACCCCACGCTGACTACCAAGTAACGTTCGGCGTGCAAAACGGCCAGACGTTCTAGTAATAGTAATTAGGCCCACGGCGATGAGGTTGACGGAAAAGAACTCTACGACCTCATCTACCGACCTAAACTCCTCGCCTGAGACATATAAATCAGTAATTTTCTGAAATGCGGACCACTGCGCCAAGCAGGAGGGGAGGGCTCTCGGGGGTACCGTACATAAAATGATATTTGAATGGGAAAGTGATCACTACTATGGAGGAAAATGACCACCTCCAACCCCAAATCAGGATTTGCATCTAGAGAGCACTTCGATAGATCAAGGCAGGAAAATGAAGCGATGCCGTATTCCTGGAGAACTGAAGGGGTGGGGGGAGGGGCTGTGAGAACTTGCCCAGAAGCCTTTTGACTCAATTACGCACCTCTACTAGAGGGTTCTTCAAGTTAATTGAAGGCACATATGCCTGTCAGAAAGAGCGGCGGCGTGCTTCGAAATATAACGGAACCTTGACTTAGCTCGACGAAATTCCCCGCACGTGAAGTCGTCGGACAGTGCTTATAGTGCATGGGGGCAAACGCTTATGTTTGAGTTTCGTCTAACCCCACGCTGACTACCAAGTAACGGTCGGCGTGCAAAACGGCCAGACGTTCTAGTAATAGTAACTAGGCCCACGGCGATGAGGTTGCCGGAGAAGAACTCTACGACCTCATCTACCGACCTAAACTCCTCGACCGAGAAATATAAATCAGTAATTTTCTGAAATGCGGACCACTGCTCTAAGCAGGAGGGGAAGGGCTCTCGGGGGTACCGTCCATAAAATGATATTTGAATGGGAAAGTGATCACTACTATGGAGGAAAATGACCACCTCCAACCCCAAATCAGGATTTGCATCTAGAGAGCACTTCGATAGATCAAGGCAGGAAAATGAAGCGATGCCGTATTCCTGGAGAACTGAAGGGGTGGGGGGAGGGGCTGTGAGAACTTGCCCAGAAGCCTTTTAAACTCAATTACGCACCTCTACTATAGGGTTCTTCAAGTTAATTGAAGACACGTATGACCGTCAGAAAGAGCAGCGGCGTGCTTCGAAATATAACGGAACCTTGACTTAGTTCGACGAAATTGCCCGCACGTAAAGTTGTCGGACAGTGCTTATAGTGCATGGGGGTAAACGCTTATGTTTGAGTGCCGTCTAACCCCACGCTGACTACCAAGTAACGGTCGGCGTGCAAAACGGCCAGACGTTCTAGTAATAGTAACTAGGCCCACGACGATGAGGTGTCCGGAGAAGAACTCTACGACCTCATCTACCGACCTACCTCCTCGACTGAGACATATAAATCAGTAATTTTCTGAAATGCGGACCACTGCGCCAAGCAGGAGGGGGAGGGCTCTCGGGGGTACCATCCATAAAATGATATTTGAATGGGAAAGTGATCACTAATATGGAGGAAAATGACCACCCCCAACCCCAAATCAGGATTTGCATCTAGAGAGCACTTCGATAGATCAAGGCAGGAAAATGAAGCGATGCCGTATTCCTGGAGAACTGAAGGGGTGGGGGGGAGGGGCTGTGAGAACTTGCTCAGAAGCCTTTTGACTCAATTACGCACCTCTACTAGAGGGTTCTTCGAGGTTAATTGAAGGCACATATGACCGTCAGAAAGAGCGGCGGCGTGCTTCGAAATATAACAGATCCTTGAATAGCTCGACAAAATTGCCCGCACGTGAAGTCGTCGGACAGTGCTTATAGTGCATGGGGGCAAACGCTTATGTATGAGTGCCTTCTAACCCCACGCTGACTACCAAGTAACGGTCAGCGTGCAAAACGGCCAGACGTTCTAGTAATAGTAACTAGGCCCACGGCGATGAGGTTGCCGGAGAAGAACTCTACGACCCTATCTACCGACCTAAACTCCTCGACTGAGACATATAAATCAGTAATTTTCTGAAATGCGGACCACTGCGCCAAGCAGGAGGGGGAGGGCTCTCGGGGGTACCGTCCATAAAATGATATTTGAATGGGAAAGTGATCACTACTATGGAGGAAAATGACCACCTCCAACCCCAAATCAGGATTTGCATCTAGAGAGCACTTCGATAGATCAAAGCAGGAAAATGAAGCGATGCCGTATTCCTGGAGAACTGAAGGGGGGGGGAGAGGCTTTGAGAACTTGCCCAGAAGCCTTTTGACTCAATTACGCACCTCTACTAGAGGGTTCTTCAAGTTAATTGAATACACGTATGACCGTCAGAAAGAGCAGCGGCGTGCTTCGAAATATAATGGAACCTTGACTTAGCTCGACGAAATTGCCCGCACGTAAAGTCGTCGGACAGTGCTTATAGTGCATGGGGGCAAACGCTTATGTTTGAGTGCCATCTAACCCCACGCTGACTACCAAGTAACGGTCGGCGTGCAAAACGGCCAACCGTTCTAGTAATAGTAACTAGGCCCACGGCGATGAGGTTGCCGGAGAAGAACTCTACGACCTCATCAACCGACCTAAACTCCTCACCTGAGACATATAAATCAGAAATTTTCTGAAATGCGGACCACTGCGCCAAGCAGGAGGGGAGGGCTCTCGGGGGTACCGTCCATAAAATGATATTTGAATGGGAAAGTGATGACTAATATGGAGGAAAATGACCACCTCCAACCCCAAATCAGGAATTGCATCTAGAGAGCACTTCGATAGATCAAGGCAGGAAAATGAAGCGATGCCGTATTCCTGGAGAACTGAAGGGGTGGGGGGAGGGGCTGTGAGAACTTGCCCAGAAGCCTTTTGACTCAATTACGCACCTCTTCTTGAGGGTTCTTCAAGTTAATTGAAGACACATATGACCGTCAGAAAGAGCAGCGGCGTGCTTCGAAATATAACGGAACCTTGACTTTGCTCGACGAAATTGCCCGCACGTAAAGTCGTCGGACAGTGCTTATAGTGCATGGGGGCAAACGCTTATGTTTGAGTGCCGTCTAACCCCACGCTGTCTACCAAGTAACGGTCGGCGTGCAAAACGGCCAACCGTTCTAGTAATAGTAACTAGGCCCACGGCGCTGAGGTTGCCGGAGAAGAACTCTACGACCTCATCTACCGACCTAAACTCCTCGACTGAGACATATAAATCAGTAATTTTCTGAAATGCGGACCACTGCTCCAAGCAGGAGGGGAGGGCTCTCAGGGTACCGTACATAAAATGATATTTGAATGGGAAAGTGATCACTACTATGGAGGAAAATGACCACCTCCAACCCCAAATCAGGATTTGCATCTAGAGAGCACTTCGATAGATCAAGGCAGGAAAATGAAGCGATGCCGTATTCCTGGAGAACTGAAGGGGTGGGGGGGTGGGGGGGAGGGGCTGTGAGAACTTGCCCAGAAGCCTTTTGACTCAATTACGCACCTCTACTAGAGGGTTCTTCAAGTTAATTGAAGGCACATATGCCTGTCAGAAAGAGCGGCGGCGTGCTTCGAAATATAACGGAACCTTGACTTAGCTCGACGAAATTCCCCGCACGTGAAGTCGTCGGACAGTGCTTATAGTGCATGGGGGCAAACGCTTATGTTTGAGTTTCGTCTAACCCCACGCTGACTACCAAGTAACGGTCGGCGTGCAAAACGGCCAGACGTTCTAGTAATAGTAACTAGGCCCACGGCGATGAGGTTGCCGGAGAAGAACTCTACGACCTCATCTACCGACCTAAACTCCTCGACCGAGAAATATAAATCAGTAATTTTCTGAAATGCGGACCACTGCTCGAAGCAGGAGGGGAAGGGCTCTCGGGGGTACCGTCCATAAAATGATATTTGAATGGGAAAGTGATCACTACTATGGAGGAAAATGACCACCTCCAACCCCAAATCAGGATTTGCATCTAGAGAGCACTTCGATAGATCAAGGCAGGAAAATGAAGCGATGCCGTATTCCTGGAGAACTGAAGGGGTGGGGGGACGGGCTGTGAGAACTTGCCCAGAAGCCTTTTAAACTCAATTACGCACCTCTACTATAGGGTTCTTCAAGTTAATTGAAGACACGTATGACCGTCAGAAAGAGCAGCGGCGTGCTTCGAAATATAACGGAACCTTGACTTAGTTCGACGAAATTGCCCGCACGTAAAGTTGTCGGACAGTGCTTATAGTGCATGGGGGTAAACGCTTATGTTTGAGTGCCGTCTAACCCCACGCTGACTACCAAGTAACGGTCGGCGTGCAAAACGGCCAGACGTTCTAGTAATAGTAACTAGGCCCACGGCGATGAGGTGTCCGGAGAAGAACTCTACGACCTCATCTACCGACCTACCTCCTCGACTGAGACATATAAATCAGTAATTTTCTGAAATGCGGACCACTGCGCCAAGCAGGAGGGGGAGGGCTCTCGGGGGTACCGTCCATAAAATGATATTTGAATGGGAAAGTGATCACTAATATGGAGGAAAATGACCACCCCCAACCCCAAATCAGGATTTGCATCTAGAGAGCACTTCGATAGATCAAGGCAGGAAATCGAAGCGATGCCGTATTCCTGGAGAACTGAAGGGGTGGGGGGGAGGGGCTGTGAGAACTTGCTCAGAAGCCTTTTGACTCAATTACGCACCTCTACTAGAGGGTTCTTCGAGGTTAATTGAAGGCACATATGACCGTCAGAAAGAGCAGCGGCGTGCTTCGAAATATAATGGAACCTTGACTTAGCTCGACGAAATTGCCCGCACGCAAAGTCGTCGGACAGTGCTTATAGTGCATTGGGGCAAACGCTTATGTTTGAGTGCCATCTAACCCCACGCTGACTACCAAGTAACGTTCGGCGTGCAAAACGGCCAGACGTTCTAGTAATAGTAATTAGGCCCACGGCGATGAGGTTGACGGAAAAGAACTCTACGACCTCATCTACCGACCTAAACTCCTCGCCTGAGACATATAAATCAGTAATTTTCTGAAATGCGGACCACTGCGCCAAGCAGGAGGGGAGGGCTCTCGGGGGTACCGTACATAAAATGATATTTGAATGGGAAAGTGATCACTACTATGGAGGAAAATGACCACCTCCAACCCCAAATCAGGATTTGCATCTAGAGAGCACTTCGATAGATCAAGGCAGGAAAATGAAGCGATGCCGTATTCCTGGAGAACTGAAGGGGTGGGGGGAGGGGCTGTGAGAACTTGCCCAGAAGCCTTTTGACTCAATTACGCACCTCTACTAGAGGGTTCTTCAAGTTAATTGAAGGCACATATGCCTGTCAGAAAGAGCGGCGGCGTGCTTCGAAATATAACGGAACCTTGACTTAGCTCGACGAAATTCCCCGCACGTGAAGTCGTCGGACAGTGCTTATAGTGCATGGGGGCAAACGCTTATGTTTGAGTTTCGTCTAACCCCACGCTGACTACCAAGTAACGGTCGGCGTGCAAAACGGCCAGACGTTCTAGTAATAGTAACTAGGCCCACGGCGATGAGGTTGCCGGAGAAGAACTCTACGACCTCATCTACCGACCTAAACTCCTCGACCGAGAAATATAAATCAGTAATTTTCTGAAATGCGGACCACTGCTCTAAGCAGGAGGGGAAGGGCTCTCGGGGGTACCGTCCATAAAATGATATTTGAATGGGAAAGTGATCACTACTATGGAGGAAAATGACCACCTCCAACCCCAAATCAGGATTTGCATCTAGAGAGCACTTCGATAGATCAAGGCAGGAAAATGAAGCGATGCCGTATTCCTGGAGAACTGAAGGGGTGGGGGGAGGGGCTGTGAGAACTTGCCCAGAAGCCTTTTAAACTCAATTACGCACCTCTACTATAGGGTTCTTCAAGTTAATTGAAGACACGTATGACCGTCAGAAAGAGCAGCGGCGTGCTTCGAAATATAACGGAACCTTGACTTAGTTCGACGAAATTGCCCGCACGTAAAGTTGTCGGACAGTGCTTATAGTGCATGGGGGTAAACGCTTATGTTTGAGTGCCGTCTAACCCCACGCTGACTACCAAGTAACGGTCGGCGTGCAAAACGGCCAGACGTTCTAGTAATAGTAACTAGGCCCACGACGATGAGGTGTCCGGAGAAGAACTCTACGACCTCATCTACCGACCTACCTCCTCGACTGAGACATATAAATCAGTAATTTTCTGAAATGCGGACCACTGCGCCAAGCAGGAGGGGGAGGGCTCTCGGGGGTACCATCCATAAAATGATATTTGAATGGGAAAGTGATCACTAATATGGAGGAAAATGACCACCCCCAACCCCAAATCAGGATTTGCATCTAGAGAGCACTTCGATAGATCAAGGCAGGAAAATGAAGCGATGCCGTATTCCTGGAGAACTGAAGGGGTGGGGGGGAGGGGCTGTGAGAACTTGCTCAGAAGCCTTTTGACTCAATTACGCACCTCTACTAGAGGGTTCTTCGAGGTTAATTGAAGGCACATATGACCGTCAGAAAGAGCGGCGGCGTGCTTCGAAATATAACAGATCCTTGAATAGCTCGACAAAATTGCCCGCACGTGAAGTCGTCGGACAGTGCTTATAGTGCATGGGGGCAAACGCTTATGTATGAGTGCCTTCTAACCCCACGCTGACTACCAAGTAACGGTCAGCGTGCAAAACGGCCAGACGTTCTAGTAATAGTAACTAGGCCCACGGCGATGAGGTTGCCGGAGAAGAACTCTACGACCCTATCTACCGACCTAAACTCCTCGACTGAGACATATAAATCAGTAATTTTCTGAAATGCGGACCACTGCGCCAAGCAGGAGGGGGAGGGCTCTCGGGGGTACCGTCCATAAAATGATATTTGAATGGGAAAGTGATCACTACTATGGAGGAAAATGACCACCTCCAACCCCAAATCAGGATTTGCATCTAGAGAGCACTTCGATAGATCAAAGCAGGAAAATGAAGCGATGCCGTATTCCTGGAGAACTGAAGGGGGGGGGAGAGGCTTTGAGAACTTGCCCAGAAGCCTTTTGACTCAATTACGCACCTCTACTAGAGGGTTCTTCAAGTTAATTGAATACACGTATGACCGTCAGAAAGAGCAGCGGCGTGCTTCGAAATATAATGGAACCTTGACTTAGCTCGACGAAATTGCCCGCACGTAAAGTCGTCGGACAGTGCTTATAGTGCATGGGGGCAAACGCTTATGTTTGAGTGCCATCTAACCCCACGCTGACTACCAAGTAACGGTCGGCGTGCAAAACGGCCAACCGTTCTAGTAATAGTAACTAGGCCCACGGCGATGAGGTTGCCGGAGAAGAACTCTACGACCTCATCAACCGACCTAAACTCCTCACCTGAGACATATAAATCAGAAATTTTCTGAAATGCGGACCACTGCGCCAAGCAGGAGGGGAGGGCTCTCGGGGGTACCGTCCATAAAATGATATTTGAATGGGAAAGTGATGACTAATATGGAGGAAAATGACCACCTCCAACCCCAAATCAGGAATTGCATCTAGAGAGCACTTCGATAGATCAAGGCAGGAAAATGAAGCGATGCCGTATTCCTGGAGAACTGAAGGGGTGGGGGGAGGGGCTGTGAGAACTTGCCCAGAAGCCTTTTGACTCAATTACGCACCTCTTCTTGAGGGTTCTTCAAGTTAATTGAAGACACATATGACCGTCAGAAAGAGCGGCGGCGTGCTTCGAAATATAACGGAACCTTGACTTAGCTCGACGAAATTGCCCGCACGTGAAGTCATCGGACAGTGCTTATAGTGCATGGGGGCAAACGCTTATGTTTGAGTGTCGTCTAACCCCACGCTGTCAACCAAGTAACGGTCGGCGTGCAAAACGGCCAACCGTTCTAGTAATAGTAACTAGGCCCACGGCGCTGAGGTTGCCGGAGAAGAACTCTACGACCTCATCTACCGACCTAAACTCCTCGACTGAGACATATAAATCAGTAATTTTCTGAAATGCGGACCACTGCGCCAAGCAGGAGGGGAGGGCTCTCGGGGGTACCGTACATAAAATGATATTTGAATGGGAAAGTGATCACTACTATGGAGGAAAATGACCACCTCCAACCCCAAATCAGGATTTGCATCTAGAGAGCACTTCGATAGATCAAGGCAGGAAAATGAAGCGATGCCGTATTCCTGGAGAACTGAAGGGGTGGGGGGGAGGGGCTTTGAGAACTTGCCAAGAAGCCTTTTGACTCAATTACGCACCTCTACTAGAGGGTTCTTCAAGTTAATTGAAGGCACATATGCCTGTCAGAAAGAGCGGCGGCGTGCTTCGAAATATAACGGAACCTTGACTTAGCTCGACGAAATTCCCCGCACGTGAAGTCGTCGGACAGTGCTTATAGTGCATGGGGGCAAACGCTTATGTTTGAGTTCCGTCTAACCCCACGCTGACTACCAAGTAACGGTCGGCGTGCAAAACGGCCAGACGTTCTAGTAATAGTAACTAGGCCCACGGCGATGAGGTTGCCGGAGAAGAACTCTACGACCTCATCTACCGACCTAAACTCCTCGACTGAGAAATATAAATCAGTAATTTTCTGAAATGCGGACCACTGCGCCAAGCAGGAGGGGAAGGGCTCTCGGGGGTACCGTCCATAAAATGATATTTGAATGGGAAAGTGATCACTACTATGGAGGAAAATGACCACCTCCAACCCCAAATCAGGATTTGCATCTATAGAGCACTTCGATAGATCAAGGCAGGAAAATGAAGCGATGCCGTATTCCTGGAGAACTGAAGGGGTGGGGGGAGGGGCTGTGAGAACTTGCCCAGAAGCCTTTTAAACTCAATTACGCACCTCTACTAGAGGGTTCTTCAAGTTAATTGAAGACACGTATGACCGTCAGAAAGAGCAGCGGCGTGCTTCGAAATATAACGGAACCTTGACTTAGCTCGACGAAATTGCCCGCACGTAAAGTTGTCGGACAGTGCTTATAGTGCATGGGGGTAAACGCTTATGTTTGAGTGCCGTCTAACCCCACGCTGACTACCAAGTAACGGTCGGCGTGCAAAACGGCCAGACGTTCTAGTAATAGTAACTAGGCCCACGGCGATGAGGTTGCCGGAGAAGAACTCTACGACCTCATCTACCGACCTAAACTCCTCGACTGAGACATATAAATCAGTAATTTTCTGAAATGCGGACCACTGCGCCAAGCAGGAGGGGAGGGCTCTCGGGGTACCGTACATAAAATGATATTTGAATGGGAAAGTGATCACTACTATGGAGGAAAATGACCACCTCCAACCCCAAATCAGGATTTGCATCTAGAGAGCACTTCGATAGATCAAGGCAGGAAAATGAAGCGATGCCGTATTCCTGGAGAACTGAAGGGGTGGGGGGGAGGGGCTGTGAGAACTTGCCCAGAAGCCTTTTGACTCAATTACGCACCTCTACTAGAGGGTTCTTCAAGTTAATTGAAGGCACATATGCCTGTCAGAATGAGCGGCGGCGTGCTTCGAAATATAACGGAACCTTGACTTAGCTCGACGAAATTGCCCGCACGTGAAGTCGTCGGACAGTGCTTATAGTGCATGGGGGCAAACGCTTATGTTTGAGTTCCGTCTAACCCCACGCTGACTACCAAGTAACGGTCGGCGTGCAAAACGGCCAGACGTTCTAGTAATAGTAACTAGGCCCACGGCGATGAGGTTGCCGGAGAAGAACTCTACGACCTCATCTACCGACCTAAACTCCTCGACCGAGAAATATAAATCAGTAATTTTCTGAAATGCGGACCACTGCTCTAAGCAGGAGGGGAAGGGCTCTCGGGGGTACCGTCCATAAAATGATATTTGAATGGGAAAGTGATCACTACTATGGAGGAAAATGACCACCCCCAACCCCAAATCAGGATTTGCATCTAGAGAGCACTTCGATAGATCAAGGCAGGAAAATGAAGCGATGCCGTATTCCTGGAGAACTGAAGGGGTGGGGGGAAGGGGCTGTGAGAACTTGCTCAGAAGCCTTTTGACTCAATTACGCACCTCTACTAGAGGGTTCTTCGAGGTTAATTGAAGGCACATATGACCGTCAGAAAGAGCGGCGGCGTGCTTCGAAATATAACAGATCCTTGAATAGCTCGACGAATTTGCCCGCACGTAAAGTTGTCGGACAGTGCTTATAGTGCATGAGGGTAAACGCTTATGTTTGAGTGCCGTCTAACCCCACGCTGACTACCAAGTAACGGTCGGCGTGCAAAACGGCCAGACGTTCTAGTAATAGTAACTAGGCCCACGGCGATGAGGTTGCCGGAGAAGAACTCTACGACCTCATCTACCGACCTAAACTCCTCGCCTGAGACATATAAATCAGAAATTTTCTGAAATGCGGACCACTGCGCCCAAGCAGGAGGGGAGGGCTCTCGGGGGTACCGTCCATAAAATGATATTTGAATGGGAAAGTGATCACTACTATGGAGGAAAATGACCACCTCCAACCCCAAATCAGGAATTGCATCTAGAGAGCACTTCGATAGATCAAGGCAGGAAAATGAAGCTATGCCGTATTCCTGGAGAACTGAAGGGGTGGGGGGAGGGGCTGTGAGAACTTGCCCAGAAGCCTTTTGACTCAATTACGCACCTCTTCTAGAGGGTTCTTCAAGTTAATTGAAGACACATATGACCGTCAGAAAGAGCGGCGGCGTGCTTCGAAATATAACGGAACCTTGACTTAGCTCGACGAAATTGCCCGCACGTGAAGTCGTCGGACAGTGCTTATAGTGCATGGGGGCAAACGCTTATGTTTGAGTGTCGTCTAACCCCACGCTGTCAACCAAGTAACGGTCGGCGTGCAAAACGGCCAACCGTTCTAGTAATAGTAACTAGGCCCACGGCGCTGAGGTTGCCGGAGAAGAACTCTACGACCTCATCTACCGACCTAAACTCCTCGACTGAGACATATAAATCAGTAATTTTCTGAAATGCGGACCACTGCGCCAAGCAGGAGGGGAGGGCTCTCGGGGGTACCGTACATAAAATGATATTTGAATGGGAAAGTGATCACTACTATGGAGGAAAATGACCACCGCCAACCCCAAATCAGGATTTGCATCTAGAGAGCACTTCGATAGATCAAGGCAGGAAAATGAAGCGATGCCGTATTCCTGGAGAACTGAAGGGGTGGGGGGAGGGGCTTTGAGAACTTGCCAAGAAGCCTTTTGACTCAATTACGCACCTCTACTAGAGGGTTCTTCAAGTTAATTGAAGGCACATATGCCTGTCAGAAAGAGCGGCGGCGTGCTTCGAAATATAACGGAACCTTGACTTAGCTCGACGAAATTCCCCGCACGTGAAGTCGTCGGACAGTGCTTATAGTGCATGGGGGCAAACGCTTATGTTTGAGTTCCGTCTAACCCCACGCTGACTACCAAGTAACGGTCGGCGTGCAAAACGGCCAGACGTTCTAGTAATAGTAACTAGGCCCACGGCGATGAGGTTGCCGGAGAAGAACTCTACGACCTCATCTACCGACCTAAACTCCTCGACTGAGAAATATAAATCAGTAATTTTCTGAAATGCGGACCACTGCGCCAAGCAGGAGGGGAAGGGCTCTCGGGGGTACCGTCCATAAAATGATATTTGAATGGGAAAGTGATCACTACTATGGAGGAAAATGACCACCTCCAACCCCAAATCAGGATTTGCATCTATAGAGCACTTCGATAGATCAAGGCAGGAAAATGAAGCGATGCCGTATTCCTGGAGAACTGAAGGGGTGGGGGGAGGGGCTGTGAGAACTTGCCCAGAAGCCTTTTAAACTCAATTACGCACCTCTACTAGAGGGTTCTTCAAGTTAATTGAAGACACGTATGACCGTCAGAAAGAGCAGCGGCGTGCTTCGAAATATAACGGAACCTTGACTTAGCTCGACGAAATTGCCCGCACGTAAAGTTGTCGGACAGTGCTTATAGTGCATGGGGGTAAACACTTATGTTTGAGTGCCGTCTAACCCCACGCTGACTACCAAGTAACGGTCGGCGTGCAAAACGGCCAGACGTTCTAGTAATAGTAACTAGGCCCACGGCGATGAGGTTGCCGGAGAAGAACTCTACGACCTCATCTACCGACCTAAACTCCTCGCCTGAGACATATAAATCAGAAATTTTCTGAAATGCGGACCACTGCGCCAAGCAGGAGGGGAGGGCTCTCGGGGGTACCGTCCATAAAATGATATTTGAATGGGAAAGTGATCACTACTATGGAGGAAAATGACCACCTCCAACCCCAAATCAGGAATTGCATCTAGAGAGCACTTCGATAGATCAAGGCAGGAAAATGAAGCGATGCCGTATTCCTGGAGAACTGAAGGGGTGGGGGGAGGGGCTGTGAGAATTTGCCCAGAAGCCTTTTGACTCAATTACGCACCTCTTCTAGAGGGTTCTTCAAGTTAATTGAAGACACATATGACCGTCAGAAAGAGCGGCGGCGTGCTTCGAAATATAACGGAACCTTGACTTAGCTCGACGAAATTGCCCGCACGTGAAGTCGTCGGACAGTGCTTATAGTGCATGGGGGCAAACGCTTATGTTTGAGTGTCGTCTAACCCCACGCTGTCAACCAAGTAACGGTCGGCGTGCAAAACGGCCAACCGTTCTAGTAATAGTAACTAGGCCCACGGCGCTGAGGTTGCCGGAGAAGAACTCTACGACCTCATCTACCGACCTAAACTCCTCGACTGAGACATATAAATCAGTAATTTTCTGAAATGCGGACCACTGCGCCAAGCAGGAGGGGAGGGCTCTCGGGGGTACCGTACATAAAATGATATTTGAATGGGAAAGTGATCACTACTATGGAGGAAAATGACCACCTCCAACCCCAAATCAGGATTTGCATCTAGAGAGCACTTCGATAGATCAAGGCAGGAAAATGAAGCGATGCCGTATTCCTGGAGAACTGAAGGGGTGGCGGGAGGGGCTTTGAGAACTTGCCAAGAAGCCTTTTGACTCAATTACGCACCTCTACTAGAGGGTTCTTCAAGTTAATTGAAGGCACATATGCCTGTCATAAAGAGCGGCGGCGTGCTTCGAAATATAACGGAACCTTGACTTAGCTCGACGAAATTCCCCGCACGTGAAGTCGTCGGACAGTGCTTATAGTGCATGGGGGCAAACGCTTATGTTTGAGTTCCGTCTAACCCCACGCTGACTACCAAGTAACGGTCGGCGTGCAAAACGGCCAGACGTTCTAGTAATAGTAACTAGGCCCACGGCGATGAGGTTGCCGGAGAAGAACTCTACGACCTCATCTACCGACCTAAACTCCTCGACTGAGAAATATAAATCAGTAATTTTCTGAAATGTGGACCACTGCGCCAAGCAGGAGGGGAAGGGCTCTCGGGGGTACCGTCCATAAAATGATATTTGAATGGGAAAGTGATCACTACTATGGAGGAAAATGACCACCTCCAACCCCAAATCAGGATTTGCATCTATAGAGCACTTCGATAGTTCAAGGCAGGAAAATGAAGCGATGCCGTATTTCTGGAGAACTGAAGGGGTGGGGGGAGGGGCTGTGAGAACTTGCCCATAAGCCTTTTAAACTCAATTACGCACCTCTACTAGAGGGTTCTTCAAGTTAATTGAAGACACGTATGACCGTCAGAAAGAGCAGCGGCGTGCTTCGAAATATAACGGAACCTTGACTTAGCTCGACGAAATTGCCCGCACGTAAAGTTGTCGGACAGTGCTTATAGTGCATGGGGGTAAACGCTTATGTTTGAGTGCCGTCTAACCCCACGCTGACTACCAAGTAACGGTCGGCGTGCAAAACGGCCAGACGTTCTAGTAATAGTAACTAGGCCCACGGCGATGAGGTTGCCGGAGAAGAACTCTACGACCTCATCTACCGACCTAAACTCCTCGCCTGAGACATATAAATCAGAAATTTTCTGAAATGCGGACCACTGCGCCAAGCAGGAGGGGAGGGCTCTCGGGGGTACCGTCCATAAAATGATATTTGAATGGGAAAGTGATCACTACTATGGAGGAAAATGACCACCTCCAACCCCAAATCAGGAATTGCATCTAGAGAGCACTTCGATAGATCAAGGCAGGAAAATGAAGCGATGCCGTATTCCTGGAGAACTGAAGGGGTGGGGGGAGGGGCTGTGAGAACTTGCCCAGAAGCCTTTTGACTCAATTACGCACCTCTTCTAGAGGGTTCTTCAAGTTAATTGAAGACACATATGACCGTCAGAAAGAGCGGCGGCGTGCTTCGAAATATAACGGAACCTTGACTTAGCTCGACGAAATTGCCCGCACGTGAAGTCGTCGGACAGTGCTTATAGTGCATGGGGGCAAACGCTTATGTTTGAGTGTCGTCTAACCCCACGCTGTCAACCAAGTAACGGTCGGCGTGCAAAACGGCCAACCGTTCTAGTAATAGTAACTAGGCCCACGGCGCTGAGGTTGCCGGAGAAGAACTCTACGACCTCATCTACCGACCTAAACTCCTCGACTGAGACATATAAATCAGTAATTTTCTGAAATGCGGACCACTGCGCCAAGCAGGAGGGGAGGGCTCTCGGGGGTACCGTACATAAAATGATATTTGAATGGGAAAGTGATCACTACTATGGAGGAAAATGACCACCTCCAACCCCAAATCAGGATTTGCATCTAGAGAGCACTTCGATAGATCAAGGCAGGAAAATGAAGCGATGCCGTATTCCTGGAGAACTGAAGGGGTGGGGGGAGGGGCTTTGAGAACTTGCCAAGAAGCCTTTTGACTCAATTACGCACCTCTACTAGAGGGTTCTTCAAGTTAATTGAAGGCACATATGCCTGTCAGAAAGAGCGGCGGCGTGCTTCGAAATATAACGGAACCTTGACTTAGCTCGACGAAATTCCCCGCACGTGAAGTCGTCGGACAGTGCTTATAGTGCATGGGGGCAAACGCTTATGTTTGAGTTCCGTCTAACCCCACGCTGACTACCAAGTAACGGTCGGCGTGCAAAACGGCCAGACGTTCTAGTAATAGTAACTAGGCCCACGGCGATGAGGTTGCCGGAGAAGAACTCTACGACCTCATCTACCGACCTAAACTCCTCGACTGAGAAATATAAATCAGTAATTTTCTGAAATGCGGACCACTGCGCCAAGCAGGAGGGGAAGGGCTCTCGGGGGTACCGTCCATAAAATGATATTTGAATGGGAAAGTGATCACTACTATGGAGGAAAATGACCACCTCCAACCCCAAATCAGGATTTGCATCTATAGAGCACTTCGATAGATCAAGGCAGGAAAATGAAGCGATGCCGTATTCCTGGAGAACTGAAGGGGTGGGGGGAGGGGCTGTGAGAACTTGCCCAGAAGCCTTTTAAACTCAATTACGCACCTCTACTAGAGGGTTCTTCAAGTTAATTGAAGACACGTATGACCGTCAGAAAGAGCAGCGGCGTGCTTCGAAATATATCGGAACCTTGACTTAGCTCGACGAAATTGCCCGCACGTAAAGTTGTCGGACAGTGCTTATAGTGCATGGGGGCAAACGCTTATGTTTGAGTTCCGTCTAACCCCACGCTGACTACCAAGTAACGGTCGGCGTGCAAAACGGCCAGACGTTCTAGTAATAGTAACTAGGCCCACGGCGATGAGGTTGCCGGAGAAGAACTCTACGACCTCATCTACCGACCTAAACTCCTCGACCGAGAAATATAAATCAGTAATTTTCTGAAATGCGGACCACTGCTCTAAGCAGGAGGGGAAGGGCTCTCGGGGGTACCGTCCATAAAATGATATTTGAATGGGAAAGTGATCACTACTATGGAGGAAAATGACCACCCCCAACCCCAAATCAGGATTTGCATCTAGAGAGCACTTCGATAGATCAAGGCAGGAAAATGAAGCGATGCCGTATTCCTGGAGAACTGAAGGGGTGGGGGGGAGGGGCTGTGAGAACTTGCTCAGAAGCCTTTTGACTCAATTACGCACCTCTACTAGAGGGTTCTTCGAGGTTAATTGAAGGCACATATGACCGTCAGAAAGAGCGGCGGCGTGCTTCGAAATATAACAGATCCTTGAATAGCTCGACGAATTTGCCCGCACGTAAAGTTGTCGGACAGTGCTTATAGTGCATGGGGGTAAACGCTTATGTTTGAGTGCCGTCTAACCCCACGCTGACTACCAAGTAACGGTCGGCGTGCAAAACGGCCAGACGTTCTAGTAATAGTAACTAGGCCCACGGCGATGAGGTTGCCGGAGAAGAACTCTACGACCTCATCTACCGACCTAAACTCCTCGACTGAGACATATAAATCAGTAATTTTCTGAAATGCGGACCACTGCACCAAGCAGGAGAGGAGGGCTCTCGGGGGTACCGTACATAAAATGATATTTGAATGGGAAAGTGATCACTACTATGGAGGAAAATGACCACCTCCAACCCCAAATCAGGATTATTATCTAGAGAGCACTTCGATAGATCAAGGCAGGAAAATGAAGCGATGCCGTATTCCTGGAGAACTGAAGGGGTGGGGGGAGGGGCTGTGAGAACTTGCTCAGAAGCCTTTTGACTCAATTACGCACCTCTACTAGAGGGTTCTTCAAGTTAATTGAAGGCACATATGACCGTCAGAAAGAGCGGCGGCGTGCTTCAAAATATAACGGAACCTTGACTGAGCTCGACGAAATTGCCCGCACGTGAAGTCGTCGGACAGTGCTTATAGTGCATGGGGGCAAACGCTTATGTTTGAGTGCCGTCTAACCCCACGCTGACTACCAAGTAACGGTCGGCGTGCAAAACGGCCAGACGTTCTAGTAATAGTAACTAGGCCCACAGCGATGAGGTTGCCGGAGAAGAACTCTACGACCCCATCTACCGACCTAAACTCCTCGACTGAGACATATAAATCAGTAATTTTCTGAAATGCGGACCACTGCGCCAAGCAGGAGGGGGAGGGCTCTCGGGGGTACCGTCCATAAAATGATATTTGAATGGGAAAGTGATCACTACTATGGAGGAAAATGACCACCTCCAACCCCAAATCAGGATTTGCATCTAGAGAGCACTTCGATAGATCAAAGCAGGAAAATGAAGCGATGCCGTATTCCTGGAGAACAGAAGGGGTGGGGGGAGGGGCTGTGAGAACTTGCCCAGAAGCCTTTTGACTTAATTACGCACCTCTACTAGAGGGTTCTTCAAGTTAATTGAATACACGTATGACCGTCAGAAAGAGCAGCGGCGTGCTTCGAAATATAATGAAACCTTGACTTAGCTCGACGAAATTGCCCGCAAGTGAAGTCGTCGGACAGTGCTTATAGTGCATGGGGGCAAACGCTTATGTTTGAGTTCCGTCTAACCCCACGCTGACTACCAAGTAACGGTCGGCGTGCAAAACGGCCAGACGTTCTAGTAATAGTAACTAGGCCCACGGCGATGAGGTTGCCGGAGAAGAACTCTACGACCTCATCTACCGACCTAAACTCCTCGACTGAGAAATATAAATCAGTAATTTTCTGAAATGCGGACCACTGCGCCAAGCAGGAGGGGAAGGGCTCTCGGGGGTACCGTCCATAAAATGATATTTGAATGGGAAAGTGATCACTACTATGGAGGAAAATGACCACCTCCAACCCCAAATCAGGATTTGCATCTATAGAGCACTTCGATAGATCAAGGCAGGAAAATGAAGCGATGCCGTATTCCTGGAGAACTGAAGGGGTGGGGGGAGGGGCTGTGAGAACTTGCCCAGAAGCCTTTTAAACTCAATTACGCACCTCTACTTGAGGGTTCTTCAAGTTAATTGAAGACACGTATGACCGTCAGAAAGAGCAGCGGCGTGCTTCGAAATATAACGGAACCTTGACTTAGCTCGACGAAATTGCCCGCACGTAAAGTTGTCGGACAGTGCTTATAGTGCATGGGGGTAAACGCTTATGTTTGAGTGCCGTCTAACCCCACGCTGACTACCAAGTAACGGTCGGCGTGCAAAACGGCCAGACGTTCTAGTAATAGTAACTAGGCCCACGGCGATGAGGTTGCCGGAGAAGAACTCTACGACCTCATCTACCGACCTAAACTCCTCGACTGAGACATATAAATCAGTAATTTTCTGAAATGCGGACCACTGCGCCAAGCAGGAGGGGAGGGCTCTCGGGGTACCGTACATAAAATGATATTTGAATGGGAAAGTGATCACTACTATGGAGGAAAATGACCACCTCCAACCCCAAATCAGGATTTGCATCTAGAGAGCACTTCGATAGATCAAGGCAGGAAAATGAAGCGATGCCGTATTCCTGGAGAACTGAAGGGGTGGGGGGGAGGGGCTGTGAGAACTTGCCCAGAAGCCTTTTGACTCAATTACGCACCTCTACTAGAGGGTTCTTCAAGTTAATTGAAGGCACATATGCCTGTCAGAAAGAGCGGCGGCGTGCTTCGAAATATAACGGAACCTTGACTTAGCTCGACGAAATTCCCCGCACGTGAAGTCGTCGGACAGTGCTTATAGTGCATGGGGGCAAACGCTTATGTTTGAGTTCCGTCTAACCCCACGCTGACTACCAAGTAACGGTCGGCGTGCAAAACGGCCAGACGTTCTAGTAATAGTAACTAGGCCCACGGCGATGAGGTTGCCGAAGAAGAACTCTACGACCTCATCTACCGACCTAAACTCCTCGACCGAGAAATATAAATCAGTAATTTTCTGAAATGCGGACCACTGCTCTAAGCAGGAGGGGAAGGGCTCTCGGGGGTACCGTCCATAAAATGATATTTGAATGGGAAAGTGATCACTACTATGGAGGAAAATGACCACCCCCAACCCCAAATCAGGATTTGCATCTAGAGAGCACTTCGATAGATCAAGGCAGGAAAATGAAGCGATGCCGTATTCCTGGAGAACTGAAGGGGTGGGGGGGAGGGGCTGTGAGAACTTGCTCAGAAGCCTTTTGACTCAATTACGCACCTCTACTAGAGGGTTCTTCGAGGTTAATTGAAGGCACATATGACCGTCAGAAAGAGCGGCGGCGTGCTTCGAAATATAACAGATCCTTGAATAGCTCGACGAATTTGCCCGCACGTAAAGTTGTCGGACAGTGCTTATAGTGCATGGGGGTAAACGCTTATGTTTGAGTGCCGTCTAACCCCACGCTGACTACCAAGTAACGGTCGGCGTGCAAAACGGCCAGACGTTCTAGTAATAGTAACTAGGCCCACGGCGATGAGGTTGCCGGAGAAGAACTCTACGACCTCATCTACCGACCTAAACTCCTCGCCTGAGACATATAAATCAGAAATTTTCTGAAATGCGGACCACTGCGCCCAAGCAGGAGGGGAGGGCTCTCGGGGGTACCGTCCATAAAATGATATTTGAATGGGAAAGTGATCACTACTATGGAGGAAAATGACCACCTCCAACCCCAAATCAGGAATTGCATCTAGAGAGCACTTCGATAGATCAAGGCAGGAAAATGAAGCTATGCCGTATTCCTGGAGAACTGAAGGGGTGGGGGGAGGGGCTGTGAGAACTTGCCCAGAAGCCTTTTGACTCAATTACGCACCTCTTCTAGAGGGTTCTTCAAGTTAATTGAAGACACATATGACCGTCAGAAAGAGCGGCGGCGTGCTTCGAAATATAACGGAACCTTGACTTAGCTCGACGAAATTGCCCGCACGTGAAGTCGTCGGACAGTGCTTATAGTGCATGGGGGCAAACGCTTATGTTTGAGTGTCGTCTAACCCCACGCTGTCAACCAAGTAACGGTCGGCGTGCAAAACGGCCAACCGTTCTAGTAATAGTAACTAGGCCCACGGCGCTGAGGTTGCCGGAGAAGAACTCTACGACCTCATCTACCGACCTAAACTCCTCGACTGAGACATATAAATCAGTAATTTTCTGAAATGCGGACCACTGCGCCAAGCAGGAGGGGAGGGCTCTCGGGGGTACCGTACATAAAATGATATTTGAATGGGAAAGTGATCACTACTATGGAGGAAAATGACCACCTCCAACCCCAAATCAGGATTTGCATCTAGAGAGCACTTCGATAGATCAAGGCAGGAAAATGAAGCGATGCCGTATTCCTGGAGAACTGAAGGGGTGGGGGGAGGGGCTTTGAGAACTTGCCAAGAAGCCTTTTGACTCAATTACGCACCTCTACTAGAGGGTTCTTCAAGTTAATTGAAGGCACATATGCCTGTCAGAAAGAGCGGCGGCGTGCTTCGAAATATAACGGACCTTGACTTAGCTCGACGAAATTGCCCGCACGTGAAGTCGTCGGACAGTGCTTATAGTGCATGGGGGCAAACGCTTATGTTTGAGTTCCGTCTAACCCCACGCTGACTACCAAGTAACGGTCGGCGTGCAAAACGGCCAGACGTTCTAGTAATAGTAACTAGGCCCACGGCGATGAGGTTGCCGGAGAAGAACTCTACGACCTCATCTACCGACCTAAACTCCTCGACTGAGAAATATAAATCAGTAATTTTCTGAAATGCGGACCACTGCGCCAAGCAGGAGGGGAAGGGCTCTCGGGGGTACCGTCCATAAAATGATATTTGAATGGGAAAGTGATCACTACTATGGAGGAAAATGACCACCTCCAACCCCAAATCAGGATTTGCATCTATAGAGCACTTCGATAGATCAAGGCAGGAAAATGAAGCGATGCTGTATTCCTGGAGAACTGAAGGGGTGGGGGGAGGGGCTGTGAGAACTTGCCCAGAAGCCTTTTAAACTCAATTACGCACCTCTACTAGAGGGTTCTTCAAGTTAATTGAAGACACGTATGACCGTCAGAAAGAGCAGCGGCGTGCTTCGAAATATAACGGAACCTTGACTTAGCTCGACGAAATTGCCCGCACGTAAAGTTGTCGGACAGTGCTTATAGTGCATGGGGGTAAACACTTATGTTTGAGTGCCGTCTAACCCCACGCTGACTACCAAGTAACGGTCGGCGTGCAAAACGGCCAGACGTTCTAGTAATAGTAACTAGGCCCACGGCGATGAGGTTGCCGGAGAAGAACTCTACGACCTCATCTACCGACCTAAACTCATCGCCTGAGACATATAAATCAGAAATTTTCTGAAATGCGGACCACTGCGCCAAGCAGGAGGGGAGGGCTCTCGGGGGTACCGTCCATAAAATGATATTTGAATGGGAAAGTGATCACTACTATGGAGGAAAATGACCACCTCCAACCCCAAATCAGGAATTGCATCTAGAGAGCACTTCGATAGATCAAGGCAGGAAAATGAAGCGATGCCGTATTCCTGGAGAACTGAAGGGGTGGGGGGAGGGGCTGTGAGAACTTGCCCAGAAGCCTTTTGACTCAATTACGCACCTCTTCTAGAGGGTTCTTCAAGTTAATTGAAGACACATATGACCGTCAGAAAGAGCGGCGGCGTGCTTCGAAATATAACGGAACCTTGACTTAGCTCGACGAAATTGCCCGCAAGTGAAGTCGTCGGACAGTGCTTATAGTGCATGGGGGCAAACGCTTATGTTTGAGTTCCGTCTAACCCCACGCTGACTACCAAGTAACGGTCGGCGTGCAAAACGGCCAGACGTTCTAGTAATAGTAACTAGGCCCACGGCGATGAGGTTGCCGGAGAAGAACTCTACGACCTCATCTACCGACCTAAACTCCTCGACTGAGAAATATAAATCAGTAATTTTCTGAAATGCGGACCACTGCGCCAAGCAGGAGGGGAAGGGCTCTCGGGGGTACCGTCCATAAAATGATATTTGAATGGGAAAGTGATCACTACTATGGAGGAAAATGACCACCTCCAACCCCAAATCAGGATTTGCATCTATAGAGCACTTCGATAGATCAAGGCAGGAAAATGAAGCGATGCCGTATTCCTGGAGAACTGAAGGGGTGGGGGGAGGGGCTGTGAGAACTTGCCCAGAAGCCTTTTAAACTCAATTACGCACCTCTACTTGAGGGTTCTTCAAGTTAATTGAAGACACGTATGACCGTCAGAAAGAGCAGCGGCGTGCTTCGAAATATAACGGAACCTTGACTTAGCTCGACGAAATTGCCCGCACGTAAAGTTGTCGGACAGTGCTTATAGTGCATGGGGGTAAACGCTTATGTTTGAGTGCCGTCTAACCCCACGCTGACTACCAAGTAACGGTCGGCGTGCAAAACGGCCAGACGTTCTAGTAATAGTAACTAGGCCCACGGCGATGAGGTTGCCGGAGAAGAACTCTACGACCTCATCTACCGACCTAAACTCCTCGACTGAGACATATAAATCAGTAATTTTCTGAAATGCGGACCACTGCGCCAAGCAGGAGGGGAGGGCTCTCGGGGTACCGTACATAAAATGATATTTGAATGGGAAAGTGATCACTACTATGGAGGAAAATGACCACCTCCAACCCCAAATCAGGATTTGCATCTAGAGAGCACTTCGATAGATCAAGGCAGGAAAATGAAGCGATGCCGTATTCCTGGAGAACTGAAGGGGTGGGGGGGAGGGGCTGTGAGAACTTGCCCAGAAGCCTTTTGACTCAATTACGCACCTCTACTAGAGGGTTCTTCAAGTTAATTGAAGGCACATATGCCTGTCAGAAAGAGCGGCGGCGTGCTTCGAAATATAACGGAACCTTGACTTAGCTCGACGAAATTCCCCGCACGTGAAGTCGTCGGACAGTGCTTATAGTGCATGGGGGCAAACGCTTATGTTTGAGTTCCGTCTAACCCCACGCTGACTACCAAGTAACGGTCGGCGTGCAAAACGGCCAGACGTTCTAGTAATAGTAACTAGGCCCACGGCGATGAGGTTGCCGGAGAAGAACTCTACGACCTCATCTACCGACCTAAACTCCTCGACCGAGAAATATAAATCAGTAATTTTCTGAAATGCGGACCACTGCTCTAAGCAGGAGGGGAAGGGCTCTCGGGGGTACCGTCCATAAAATGATATTTGAATGGGAAAGTGATCACTACTATGGAGGAAAATGACCACCCCCAACCCCAAATCAGGATTTGCATCTAGAGAGCACTTCGATAGATCAAGGCAGGAAAATGAAGCGATGCCGTATTCCTGGAGAACTGAAGGGGTGGGGGGGAGGGGCTGTGAGAACTTGCTCAGAAGCCTTTTGACTCAATTACGCACCTCTACTAGAGGGTTCTTCGAGGTTAATTGAAGGCACATATGACCGTCAGAAAGAGCGGCGGCGTGCTTCGAAATATAACAGATCCTTGAATAGCTCGACGAATTTGCCCGCACGTAAAGTTGTCGGACAGTGCTTATAGTGCATGGGGGTAAACGCTTATGTTTGAGTGCCGTCTAACCCCACGCTGACTACCAAGTAACGGTCGGCGTGCAAAACGGCCAGACGTTCTAGTAATAGTAACTAGGCCCACGGCGATGAGGTTGCCGGAGAAGAACTCTACGACCTCATCTACCGACCTAAACTCCTCGCCTGAGACATATAAATCAGAAATTTTCTGAAATGCGGACCACTGCGCCCAAGCAGGAGGGGAGGGCTCTCGGGGGTACCGTCCATAAAATGATATTTGAATGGGAAAGTGATCACTACTATGGAGGAAAATGACCACCTCCAACCCCAAATCAGGAATTGCATCTAGAGAGCACTTCGATAGATCAAGGCAGGAAAATGAAGCTATGCCGTATTCCTGGAGAACTGAAGGGGTGGGGGGAGGGGCTGTGAGAACTTGCCCAGAAGCCTTTTGACTCAATTACGCACCTCTTCTAGAGGGTTCTTCAAGTTAATTGAAGACACATATGACCGTCAGAAAGAGCGGCGGCGTGCTTCGAAATATAACGGAACCTTGACTTAGCTCGACGAAATTGCCCGCACGTGAAGTCGTCGGACAGTGCTTATAGTGCATGGGGGCAAACGCTTATGTTTGAGTGTCGTCTAACCCCACGCTGTCAACCAAGTAACGGTCGGCGTGCAAAACGGCCAACCGTTCTAGTAATAGTAACTAGGCCCACGGCGCTGAGGTTGCCGGAGAAGAACTCTACGACCTCATCTACCGACCTAAACTCCTCGACTGAGACATATAAATCAGTAATTTTCTGAAATGCGGACCACTGCGCCAAGCAGGAGGGGAGGGCTCTCGGGGGTACCGTACATAAAATGATATTTGAATGGGAAAGTGATCACTACTATGGAGGAAAATGACCACCTCCAACCCCAAATCAGGATTTGCATCTAGAGAGCACTTCGATAGATCAAGGCAGGAAAATGAAGCGATGCCGTATTCCTGGAGAACTGAAGGGGTGGGGGGAGGGGCTTTGAGAACTTGCCAAGAAGCCTTTTGACTCAATTACGCACCTCTACTAGAGGGTTCTTCAAGTTAATTGAAGGCACATATGCCTGTCAGAAAGAGCGGCGGCGTGCTTCGAAATATAACGGAACCTTGACTTAGCTCGACGAAATTCCCCGCACGTGAAGTCGTCGGACAGTGCTTATAGTGCATGGGGGCAAACGCTTATGTTTGAGTTCCGTCTAACCCCACGCTGACTACCAAGTAACGGTCGGCGTGCAAAACGGCCAGACGTTCTAGTAATAGTAACTAGGCCCACGGCGATGAGGTTGCCGGAGAAGAACTCTACGACCTCATCTACCGACCTAAACTCCTCGACTGAGAAATATAAATCAGTAATTTTCTGAAATGCGGACCACTGCGCCAAGCAGGAGGGGAAGGGCTCTCGGGGGTACCGTCCATAAAATGATATTTGAATGGGAAAGTGATCACTACTATGGAGGAAAATGACCACCTCCAACCCCAAATCAGGATTTGCATCTATAGAGCACTTCGATAGATCAAGGCAGGAAAATGAAGCGATGCCGTATTCCTGGAGAACTGAAGGGGTGGGGGGAGGGGCTGTGAGAACTTGCCCAGAAGCCTTTTAAACTCAATTACGCACCTCTACTAGAGGGTTCTTCAAGTTAATTGAAGACACGTATGACCGTCAGAAAGAGCAGCGGCGTGCTTCGAAATATAACGGAACCTTGACTTAGCTCGACGAAATTGCCCGCACGTAAAGTTGTCGGACAGTGCTTATAGTGCATGGGGGTAAACACTTATGTTTGAGTGCCGTCTAACCCCACGCTGACTACCAAGTAACGGTCGGCGTGCAAAACGGCCAGACGTTCTAGTAATAGTAACTAGGCCCACGGCGATGAGGTTGCCGGAGAAGAACTCTACGACCTCATCTACCGACCTAAACTCCTCGCCTGAGACATATAAATCAGAAATTTTCTGAAATGCGGACCACTGCGCCAAGCAGGAGGGGAGGGCTCTCGGGGGTACCGTCCATAAAATGATATTTGAATGGGAAAGTGATCACTACTATGGAGGAAAATGACCACCTCCAACCCCAAATCAGGAATTGCATCTAGAGAGCACTTCGATAGATCAAGGCAGGAAAATGAAGCGATGCCGTATTCCTGGAGAACTGAAGGGGTGGGGGGAGGGGCTGTGAGAACTTGCCCAGAAGCCTTTTGACTCAATTACGCACCTCTTCTAGAGGGTTCTTCAAGTTAATTGAAGACACATATGACCGTCAGAAAGAGCGGCGGCGTGCTTCGAAATATAACGGAACCTTGACTTAGCTCGACGAAATTGCCCGCACGTGAAGTCGTCGGACAGTGCTTATAGTGCATGGGGGCAAACGCTTATGTTTGAGTGTCGTCTAACCCCACGCTGTCAACCAAGTAACGGTCGGCGTGCAAAACGGCCAACCGTTCTAGTAATAGTAACTAGGCCCACGGCGCTGAGGTTGCCGGAGAAGAACTCTACGACCTCATCTACCGACCTAAACTCCTCGACTGAGACATATAAATCAGTAATTTTCTGAAATGCGGACCACTGCGCCAAGCAGGAGGGGAGGGCTCTCGGGGGTACCGTACATAAAATGATATTTGAATGGGAAAGTGATCACTACTATGGAGGAAAATGACCACCTCCAACCCCAAATCAGGATTTGCATCTAGAGAGCACTTCGATAGATCAAGGCAGGAAAATGAAGCGATGCCGTATTCCTGGAGAACTGAAGGGGTGGGGGGAGGGGCTTTGAGAACTTGCCAAGAAGCCTTTTGACTCAATTACGCACCTCTACTAGAGGGTTCTTCAAGTTAATTGAAGGCACATATGCCTGTCAGAAAGAGCGGCGGCGTGCTTCGAAATATAACGGAACCTTGACTTAGCTCGACGAAATTCCCCGCACGTGAAGTCGTCGGACAGTGCTTATAGTGCATGGGGGCAAACGCTTATGTTTGAGTTCCGTCTAACCCCACGCTGACTACCAAGTAACGGTCGGCGTGCAAAACGGCCAGACGTTCTAGTAATAGTAACTAGGCCCACGGCGATGAGGTTGCCGGAGAAGAACTCTACGACCTCATCTACCGACCTAAACTCCTCGACTGAGAAATATAAATCAGTAATTTTCTGAAATGCGGACCACTGCGCCAAGCAGGAGGGGAAGGGCTCTCGGGGGTACCGTCCATAAAATGATATTTGAATGGGAAAGTGATCACTACTATGGAGGAAAATGACCACCTCCAACCCCAAATCAGGATTTGCATCTATAGAGCACTTCGATAGATCAAGGCAGGAAAATGAAGCGATGCCGTATTCCTGGAGAACTGAAGGGGTGGGGGGAGGGGCTGTGAGAACTTGCCCATAAGCCTTTTAAACTCAATTACGCACCTCTACTAGAGGGTTCTTCAAGTTAATTGAAGACACGTATGACCGTCAGAAAGAGCAGCGGCGTGCTTCGAAATATAACGGAACCTTGACTTAGCTCGACGAAATTGCCCGCACGTAAAGTTGTCGGACAGTGCTTATAGTGCATGGGGGTAAACGCTTATGTTTGAGTGCCGTCTAACCCCACGCTGACTACCAAGTTACGGTCGGCGTGCAAAACGGCCAGACGTTCTAGTAATAGTAACTAGGCCCACGGCGATGAGGTTGCCGGAGAAGAACTCTACGACCTCATCTACCGACCTAAACTCCTCGCCTGAGACATATAAATCAGAAATTTTCTGAAATGCGGACCACTGCGCCAAGCAGGAGGGGAGGGCTCTCGGGAGTACCGTCCATAAAATGATATTTGAATGGGAAAGTGATCACTACTATGGAGGAAAATGACCACCTCCAACCCCAAATCAGGAATTGCATCTAGAGAGCACTTCGATAGATCAAGGCAGGAAAATGAAGCGATGCCGTATTCCTGGAGAACTGAAGGGGTGGGGGGAGGGGCTGTGAGAACTTGCCCAGAAGCCTTTTGACTCAATTACGCACCTCTTCTAGAGGGTTCTTCAAGTTAATTGAAGACACATATGACCGTCAGAAAGAGCGGCGGCGTGCTTCGAAATATAACGGAACCTTGACTTAGCTCGACGAAATTGCCCGCACGTGAAGTCGTCGGACAGTGCTTATAGTGCATGGGGGCAAACGCTTATGTTTGAGTGTCGTCTAACCCCACGCTGTCAACCAAGTAACGGTCGGCGTGCAAAACGGCCAACCGTTCTAGTAATAGTAACTAGGCCCACGGCGCTGAGGTTGCCGGAGAAGAACTCTACGACCTCATCTACCGACCTAAACTCCTCGACTGAGACATATAAATCAGTAATTTTCTGAAATGCGGACCACTGCGCCAAGCAGGAGGGGAGGGCTCTCGGGGGTACCGTACATAAAATGATATTTGAATGGGAAAGTGATCACTACTATGGAGGAAAATGACCACCTCCAACCCCAAATCAGGATTTGCATCTAGAGAGCACTTCGATAGATGAAGGCAGGAAAATGAAGCGATGCCGTATTCCTGGAGAACTGAAGGGGTGGGGGGAGGGGCTTTGAGAACTTGCCAAGAAGCCTTTTGACTCAATTACGCACCTCTACTAGAGGGTTCTTCAAGTTAATTGAAGGCACATATGCCTGTCAGAAAGAGCGGCGGCGTGCTTCGAAATATAACGGAACCTTGACTTAGCTCGACGAAATTCCCCGCACGTGAAGTCGTCGGACAGTGCTTATAGTGCATGGGGGCAAACGCTTATGTTTGAGTTCCGTCTAACCCCACGCTGACTACCAAGTAACGGTCGGCGTGCAAAACGGCCAGACGTTCTAGTAATAGTAACTAGGCCCACGGCGATGAGGTTGCCGGAGAAGAACTCTACGACCTCATCTACCGACCTAAACTCCTCGACTGAGAAATATAAATCAGTAATTTTCTGAAATGCGGACCACTGCGCCAAGCAGGAGGGGAAGGGCTCTCGGGGGTACCGTCCATAAAATGATATTTGAATGGGAAAGTGATCACTACTATGGAGGAAAATGACCACCTCCAACCCCAAATCAGGATTTGCATCTATAGAGCACTTCGATAGATCAAGGCAGGAAAATGAAGCGATGCCGTATTCCTGGAGAACTGAAGGGGTGGGGGGAGGGGCTGTGAGAACTTGCCCAGAAGCCTTTTAAACTCAATTACGCACCTCTACTAGAGGGTTCTTCAAGTTAATTGAAGACACGTATGACCGTCAGAAAGAGCAGCGGCGTGCTTCGAAATATAACGGAACCTTGACTTAGCTCGACGAAATTGCCCGCACGTAAAGTTGTCGGACAGTGCTTATAGTGCATGGGGGTAAACGCTTATGTTTGAGTGCCGTCTAACCCCACGCTGACTACCAAGTAACGGTCGGCGTGCAAAACGGCCAGACGTTCTAGTAATAGTAACTAGGCCCACGGCGATGAGGTTGCCGGAGAAGAACTCTACGACCTCATCTACCGACCTAAACTCCTCGACTGAGACATATAAATCAGTAATTTTCTGAAATGCGGACCACTGCGCCAAGCAGGAGGGGAGGGCTCTCGGGGGTACCGTCCATAAAATGATATTTGAATGGGAAAGTGATCACTACTATGGAGGAAAATGACCACCTCCATCCCCAAATCAGGATTTGCATCTAGAGAGCACTTCGATAGATCAAGGCAGGAAAATGAAGCGATGCCGTATTCCTGGAGAACTGAAGGGGTGGGGGGAGGGGCTGTGAGAACTTGCCCAGAAGTCTTTTGACTCATTTACGCACCTCTACTAGAGGGTTCTTCAAGTTAATTGAAGACACATATGACCGTCAGAAAGAGCAGCGGCGTGCTTCGAAATATAACGGAACCTTGACTTAGCTCGACGAAATTGCCCGCACGTGAAGTCGTCGGACAGTGCTTATAGTGCATGGGGGCAAACGCTTATGTTTGAGTGCCGTCTAACCCCACGCTGACTACCAAGTAACGGTCGGCGTGCAAAACGGCCAACCGTTCTAGTAATAGTAACTAGGCCCACGGCGATGAGGTTGCCGGAGAAGAACTCTACGACCTCATCTACCGACCTAAACTCCTCGACTGAGACATATAAATCAGTAATTTTCTGAAATGCGGTCCACTGCGCCAAGCAGGAGGGGAGGGCTCTCGGGGGTACCGTCCATAAAATTATATTTGAATGGGAAAGTGATCACTACTATGGAGGAAAATGACCACCTCCAACCCCAAATCAGGATTTGCATCTAGAGAGCACTTCGATAGATCAAGGCAGGAAAATGAAGCGATGCCGTATTCCTGGAGAACTGAAGGGGTGGGGGGAGGGGCTGTGAGAACTTGCCCAGAAGCCTTTTGACTCAATTACGCACCTCTTCTAGAGGGTTCTTCAAGTTAATTGAAGACACATATGACCGTCAGAAAGAGCGGCGGCGTGCTTCGAAATATAACGGAACCTTGACTTAGCTCGACGAAATTGCCCGCAAGTGAAGTCGTCGGACAGTGCTTATAGTGCATGGGGGCAAACGCTTATGTTTGAGTTCCGTCTAACCCCACGCTGACTACCAAGTAACGGTCGGCGTGCAAAACGGCCAGACGTTCTAGTAATAGTAACTAGGCCCACGGCGATGAGGTTGCCGGAGAAGAACTCTACGACCTCATCTACCGACCTAAACTCCTCGACTGAGAAATATAAATCAGTAATTTTCTGAAATGCGGACCACTGCGCCAAGCAGGAGGGGAAGGGCTCTCGGGGGTACCGTCCATAAAATGATATTTGAATGGGAAAGTGATCACTACTATGGAGGAAAATGACCACCTCCAACCCCAAATCAGGATTTGCATCTATAGAGCACTTCGATAGATCAAGGCAGGAAAATGAAGCGATGCCGTATTCCTGGAGAACTGAAGGGGTGGGGGGAGGGGCTGTGAGAACTTGCCCAGAAGCCTTTTAAACTCAATTACGCACCTCTACTTGAGGGTTCTTCAAGTTAATTGAAGACACGTATGACCGTCAGAAAGAGCAGCGGCGTGCTTCGAAATATAACGGAACCTTGACTTAGCTCGACGAAATTGCCCGCACGTAAAGTTGTCGGACAGTGCTTATAGTGCATGGGGGTAAACGCTTATGTTTGAGTGCCGTCTAACCCCACGCTGACTACCAAGTAACGGTCGGCGTGCAAAACGGCCAGACGTTCTAGTAATAGTAACTAGGCCCACGGCGATGAGGTTGCCGGAGAAGAACTCTACGACCTCATCTACCGACCTAAACTCCTCGACTGAGACATATAAATCAGTAATTTTCTGAAATGCGGACCACTGCGCCAAGCAGGAGGGGAGGGCTCTCGGGGTACCGTACATAAAATGATATTTGAATGGGAAAGTGATCACTACTATGGAGGAAAATGACCACCTCCAACCCCAAATCAGGATTTGCATCTAGAGAGCACTTCGATAGATCAAGGCAGGAAAATGAAGCGATGCCGTATTCCTGGAGAACTGAAGGGGTGGGGGGGAGGGGCTGTGAGAACTTGCCCAGAAGCCTTTTGACTCAATTACGCACCTCTACTAGAGGGTTCTTCAAGTTAATTGAAGGCACATATGCCTGTCAGAAAGAGCGGCGGCGTGCTTCGAAATATAACGGAACCTTGACTTAGCTCGACGAAATTCCCCGCACGTGAAGTCGTCGGACAGTGCTTATAGTGCATGGGGGCAAACGCTTATGTTTGAGTTCCGTCTAACCCCACGCTGACTACCAAGTAACGGTCGGCGTGCAAAACGGCCAGACGTTCTAGTAATAGTAACTAGGCCCACGGCGATGAGGTTGCCGGAGAAGAACTCTACGACCTCATCTACCGACCTAAACTCCTCGACCGAGAAATATAAATCAGTAATTTTCTGAAATGCGGACCACTGCTCTAAGCAGGAGGGGAAGGGCTCTCGGGGGTACCGTCCATAAAATGATATTTGAATGGGAAAGTGATCACTACTATGGAGGAAAATGACCACCCCCAACCCCAAATCAGGATTTGCATCTAGAGAGCACTTCGATAGATCAAGGCAGGAAAATGAAGCGATGCCGTATTCCTGGAGAACTGAAGGGGTGGGGGGGAGGGGCTGTGAGAACTTGCTCAGAAGCCTTTTGACTCAATTACGCACCTCTACTAGAGGGTTCTTCGAGGTTAATTGAAGGCACATATGACCGTCAGAAAGAGCGGCGGCGTGCTTCGAAATATAACAGATCCTTGAATAGCTCGACGAATTTGCCCGCACGTAAAGTTGTCGGACAGTGCTTATAGTGCATGGGGGTAAACGCTTATGTTTGAGTGCCGTCTAACCCCACGCTGACTACCAAGTAACGGTCGGCGTGCAAAACGGCCAGACGTTCTAGTAATAGTAACTAGGCCCACGGCGATGAGGTTGCCGGAGAAGAACTCTACGACCTCATCTACCGACCTAAACTCCTCGCCTGAGACATATAAATCAGAAATTTTCTGAAATGCGGACCACTGCGCCCAAGCAGGAGGGGAGGGCTCTCGGGGGTACCGTCCATAAAATGATATTTGAATGGGAAAGTGATCACTACTATGGAGGAAAATGACCACCTCCAACCCCAAATCAGGAATTGCATCTAGAGAGCACTTCGATAGATCAAGGCAGGAAAATGAAGCTATGCCGTATTCCTGGAGAACTGAAGGGGTGGGGGGAGGGGCTGTGAGAACTTGCCCAGAAGCCTTTTGACTCAATTACGCACCTCTTCTAGAGGGTTCTTCAAGTTAATTGAAGACACATATGACCGTCAGAAAGAGCGGCGGCGTGCTTCGAAATATAACGGAACCTTGACTTAGCTCGACGAAATTGCCCGCACGTGAAGTCGTCGGACAGTGCTTATAGTGCATGGGGGCAAACGCTTATGTTTGAGTGTCGTCTAACCCCACGCTGTCAACCAAGTAACGGTCGGCGTGCAAAACGGCCAACCGTTCTAGTAATAGTAACTAGGCCCACGGCGCTGAGGTTGCCGGAGAAGAACTCTACGACCTCATCTACCGACCTAAACTCCTCGACTGAGACATATAAATCAGTAATTTTCTGAAATGCGGACCACTGCGCCAAGCAGGAGGGGAGGGCTCTCGGGGGTACCGTACATAAAATGATATTTGAATGGGAAAGTGATCACTACTATGGAGGAAAATGACCACCTCCAACCCCAAATCAGGATTTGCATCTAGAGAGCACTTCGATAGATCAAGGCAGGAAAATGAAGCGATGCCGTATTCCTGGAGAACTGAAGGGGTGGGGGGAGGGGCTTTGAGAACTTGCCAAGAAGCCTTTTGACTCAATTACGCACCTCTACTAGAGGGTTCTTCAAGTTAATTGAAGGCACATATGCCTGTCAGAAAGAGCGGCGGCGTGCTTCGAAATATAACGGAACCTTGACTTAGCTCGACGAAATTGCCCGCACGTGAAGTCGTCGGACAGTGCTTATAGTGCATGGGGGCAAACGCTTATGTTTGAGTTCCGTCTAACCCCACGCTGACTACCAAGTAACGGTCGGCGTGCAAAACGGCCAGACGTTCTAGTAATAGTAACTAGGCCCACGGCGATGAGGTTGCCGGAGAAGAACTCTACGACCTCATCTACCGACCTAAACTCCTCGACTGAGAAATATAAATCAGTAATTTTCTGAAATGCGGACCACTGCGCCAAGCAGGAGGGGAAGGGCTCTCGGGGGTACCGTCCATAAAATGATATTTGAATGGGAAAGTGATCACTACTATGGAGGAAAATGACCACCTCCAACCCCAAATCAGGATTTGCATCTATAGAGCACTTCGATAGATCAAGGCAGGAAAATGAAGCGATGCCGTATTCCTGGAGAACTGAAGGGGTGGGGGGAGGGGCTGTGAGAACTTGCCCAGAAGCCTTTTAAACTCAATTACGCACCTCTACTAGAGGGTTCTTCAAGTTAATTGAAGACACGTATGACCGTCAGAAAGAGCAGCGGCGTGCTTCGAAATATAACGGAACCTTGACTTAGCTCGACGAAATTGCCCGCACGTAAAGTTGTCGGACAGTGCTTATAGTGCATGGGGGTAAACACTTATGTTTGAGTGCCGTCTAACCCCACGCTGACTACCAAGTAACGGTCGGCGTGCAAAACGGCCAGACGTTCTAGTAATAGTAACTAGGCCCACGGCGATGAGGTTGCCGGAGAAGAACTCTACGACCTCATCTACCGACCTAAACTCCTCGCCTGAGACATATAAATCAGAAATTTTCTGAAATGCGGACCACTGCGCCAAGCAGGAGGGGAGGGCTCTCGGGGGTACCGTCCATAAAATGATATTTGAATGGGAAAGTGATCACTACTATGGAGGAAAATGACCACCTCCAACCCCAAATCAGGAATTGCATCTAGAGAGCACTTCGATAGATCAAGGCAGGAAAATGAAGCGATGCCGTATTCCTGGAGAACTGAAGGGGTGGGGGGAGGGGCTGTGAGAACTTGCCCAGAAGCCTTTTGACTCAATTACGCACCTCTTCTAGAGGGTTCTTCAAGTTAATTGAAGACACATATGACCGTCAGAAAGAGCGGCGGCGTGCTTCGAAATATAACGGAACCTTGACTTAGCTCGACGAAATTGCCCGCACGTGAAGTCGTCGGACAGTGCTTATAGTGCATGGGGGCAAACGCTTATGTTTGAGTGTCGTCTAACCCCACGCTGTCAACCAAGTAACGGTCGGCGTGCAAAACGGCCAACCGTTCTAGTAATAGTAACTAGGCCCACGGCGCTGAGGTTGCCGGAGAAGAACTCTACGACCTCATCTACCGACCTAAACTCCTCGACTGAGACATATAAATCAGTAATTTTCTGAAATGCGGACCACTGCGCCAAGCAGGAGGGGAGGGCTCTCGGGGGTACCGTACATAAAATGATATTTGAATGGGAAAGTGATCACTACTATGGAGGAAAATGACCACCTCCAACCCCAAATCAGGATTTGCATCTAGAGAGCACTTCGATAGATCAAGGCAGGAAAATGAAGCGATGCCGTATTCCTGGAGAACTGAAGGGGTGGGGGGAGGGGCTTTGAGAACTTGCCAAGAAGCCTTTTGACTCAATTACGCACCTCTACTAGAGGGTTCTTCAAGTTAATTGAAGGCACATATGCCTGTCAGAAAGAGCGGCGGCGTGCTTCGAAATATAACGGAACCTTGACTTAGCTCGACGAAATTCCCCGCACGTGAAGTCGTCGGACAGTGCTTATAGTGCATGGGGGCAAACGCTTATGTTTGAGTTCCGTCTAACCCCACGCTGACTACCAAGTAACGGTCGGCGTGCAAAACGGCCAGACGTTCTAGTAATAGTAACTAGGCCCACGGCGATGAGGTTGCCGGAGAAGAACTCTACGACCTCATCTACCGACCTAAACTCCTCGACTGAGAAATATAAATCAGTAATTTTCTGAAATGCGGACCACTGCGCCAAGCAGGAGGGGAAGGGCTCTCGGGGGTACCGTCCATAAAATGATATTTGAATGGGAAAGTGATCACTACTATGGAGGAAAATGACCACCTCCAACCCCAAATCAGGATTTGCATCTATAGAGCACTTCGATAGATCAAGGCAGGAAAATGAAGCGATGCCGTATTCCTGGAGAACTGAAGGGGTGGGGGGAGGGGCTGTGAGAACTTGCCCATAAGCCTTTTAAACTCAATTACGCACCTCTACTAGAGGGTTCTTCAAGTTAATTGAAGACACGTATGACCGTCAGAAAGAGCAGCGGCGTGCTTCGAAATATAACGGAACCTTGACTTAGCTCGACGAAATTGCCCGCACGTAAAGTTGTCGGACAGTGCTTATAGTGCATGGGGGTAAACGCTTATGTTTGAGTGCCGTCTAACCCCACGCTGACTACCAAGTTACGGTCGGCGTGCAAAACGGCCAGACGTTCTAGTAATAGTAACTAGGCCCACGGCGATGAGGTTGCCGGAGAAGAACTCTACGACCTCATCTACCGACCTAAACTCCTCGCCTGAGACATATAAATCAGAAATTTTCTGAAATGCGGACCACTGCGCCAAGCAGGAGGGGAGGGCTCTCGGGAGTACCGTCCATAAAATGATATTTGAATGGGAAAGTGATCACTACTATGGAGGAAAATGACCACCTCCAACCCCAAATCAGGAATTGCATCTAGAGAGCACTTCGATAGATCAAGGCAGGAAAATGAAGCGATGCCGTATTCCTGGAGAACTGAAGGGGTGGGGGGAGGGGCTGTGAGAACTTGCCCAGAAGCCTTTTGACTCAATTACGCACCTCTTCTAGAGGGTTCTTCAAGTTAATTGAAGACACATATGACCGTCAGAAAGAGCGGCGGCGTGCTTCGAAATATAACGGAACCTTGACTTAGCTCGACGAAATTGCCCGCACGTGAAGTCGTCGGACAGTGCTTATAGTGCATGGGGGCAAACGCTTATGTTTGAGTGTCGTCTAACCCCACGCTGTCAACCAAGTAACGGTCGGCGTGCAAAACGGCCAACCGTTCTAGTAATAGTAACTAGGCCCACGGCGCTGAGGTTGCCGGAGAAGAACTCTACGACCTCATCTACCGACCTAAACTCCTCGACTGAGACATATAAATCAGTAATTTTCTGAAATGCGGACCACTGCGCCAAGCAGGAGGGGAGGGCTCTCGGGGGTACCGTACATAAAATGATATTTGAATGGGAAAGTGATCACTACTATGGAGGAAAATGACCACCTCCAACCCCAAATCAGGATTTGCATCTAGAGAGCACTTCGATAGATCAAGGCAGGAAAATGAAGCGATGCCGTATTCCTGGAGAACTGAAGGGGTGGGGGGAGGGGCTTTGAGAACTTGCCAAGAAGCCTTTTGACTCAATTACGCACCTCTACTAGAGGGTTCTTCAAGTTAATTGAAGGCACATATGCCTGTCAGAAAGAGCGGCGGCGTGCTTCGAAATATAACGGAACCTTGACTTAGCTCGACGAAATTCCCCGCACGTGAAGTCGTCGGACAGTGCTTATAGTGCATGGGGGCAAACGCTTATGTTTGAGTTCCGTCTAACCCCACGCTGACTACCAAGTAACGGTCGGCGTGCAAAACGGCCAGACGTTCTAGTAATAGTAACTAGGCCCACGGCGATGAGGTTGCCGGAGAAGAACTCTACGACCTCATCTACCGACCTAAACTCCTCGACTGAGAAATATAAATCAGTAATTTTCTGAAATGCGGACCACTGCGCCAAGCAGGAGGGGAAGGGCTCTCGGGGGTACCGTCCATAAAATGATATTTGAATGGGAAAGTGATCACTACTATGGAGGAAAATGACCACCTCCAACCCCAAATCAGGATTTGCATCTATAGAGCACTTCGATAGATCAAGGCAGGAAAATGAAGCGATGCCGTATTCCTGGAGAACTGAAGGGGTGGGGGGAGGGGCTGTGAGAACTTGCCCAGAAGCCTTTTAAACTCAATTACGCACCTCTACTAGAGGGTTCTTCAAGTTAATTGAAGACACGTATGACCGTCAGAAAGAGCAGCGGCGTGCTTCGAAATATAACGGAACCTTGACTTAGCTCGACGAAATTGCCCGCACGTAAAGTTGTCGGACAGTGCTTATAGTGCATGGGGGTAAACGCTTATGTTTGAGTGCCGTCTAACCCCACGCTGACTACCAAGTAACGGTCGGCGTGCAAAACGGCCAGACGTTCTAGTAATAGTAACTAGGCCCACGGCGATGAGGTTGCCGGAGAAGAACTCTACGACCTCATCTACCGACCTAAACTCCTCGACTGAGACATATAAATCAGTAATTTTCTGAAATGCGGACCACTGCGCCAAGCAGGAGGGGAGGGCTCTCGGGGGTACCGTCCATAAAATGATATTTGAATGGGAAAGTGATCACTACTATGGAGGAAAATGACCACCTCCATCCCCAAATCAGGATTTGCATCTAGAGAGCACTTCGATAGATCAAGGCAGGAAAATGAAGCGATGCCGTATTCCTGGAGAACTGAAGGGGTGGGGGGAGGGGCTGTGAGAACTTGCCCAGAAGTCTTTTGACTCATTTACGCACCTCTACTAGAGGGTTCTTCAAGTTAATTGAAGACACATATGACCGTCAGAAAGAGCAGCGGCGTGCTTCGAAATATAACGGAACCTTGACTTAGCTCGACGAAATTGCCCGCACGTGAAGTCGTCGGACAGTGCTTATAGTGCATGGGGGCAAACGCTTATGTTTGAGTGCCGTCTAACCCCACGCTGACTACCAAGTAACGGTCGGCGTGCAAAACGGCCAACCGTTCTAGTAATAGTAACTAGGCCCACGGCGATGAGGTTGCCGGAGAAGAACTCTACGACCTCATCTACCGACCTAAACTCCTCGACTGAGACATATAAATCAGTAATTTTCTGAAATGCGGTCCACTGCGCCAAGCAGGAGGGGAGGGCTCTCGGGGGTACCGTCCATAAAATTATATTTGAATGGGAAAGTGATCACTACTATGGAGGAAAATGACCACCTCCAACCCCAAATCAGGATTTGCATCTAGAGAGCACTTCGATAGATCAAGGCAGGAAAATGAAGCGATGCCGTATTCCTGGAGAACTGAAGGGGTGGGGGGAGGGGCTGTGAGAACTTGCCCAGAAGTCTTTTGACTCATTTACGCACCTCTACTAGAGGGTTCTTCAAGTTAATTGAAGACACATATGACCGTCAGAAAGAGCAGCGGCGTGCTTCGAAATATAACGGAAACTTGACTTAGCTCGACGAAATTGCCCGCACGTGAAGTCGTCGGACAGTGCTTATAGTGCATGGGGGCAAACGCTTATGTTTGAGTGCCGTCTAACCCCACGCTGACTACCAAGTAACGGTCGGCGTGCAAAACGGCCAACCGTTCTAGTAATAGTAACTAGGCCCATGGCGATGAGGTTGCCGGAGAAGAACTCTACGACCTCATCTACCGACCTAAACTCCTCGACTGAGACATATAAATCAGTAATTTTCTGAAATGCGGACCACTGCACCAAGCAGGAGGGGAGGGCTCTCGGGGGTACCGTACATAAAATGATATTTGAATGGGAAAGTGATCACTACTATGGAGGAAAATGACCACCTCCAACCCCAAATCAGGATTATTATCTAGAGAGCACTTCGATAGATCAAGGCAGGAAAATGAAGCGATGTTATATTCCTGGAGAACTGAAGGGGTGGGGGGAGGGGCTGTGAGAACTTGCTCAGAAGCCTTTTGACTCAATTACGCACCTCTACTAGAGGGTTCTTCAAGTTAATTGAAGGCACATATGACCGTCAGAAAGAGCGGCGGCGTGCTTCAAAATATAACGGAACCTTGACTTAGCTCGACGAAATTGCCCGCACGTGAAGTCGTCGGACAGTGCTTATAGTGCATGGGGGCAAACGCTTATGTTTGAGTGCCGTCTAACCCCACGCTGACTACCAAGTAACGGTCGGCGTGCAAAACGGCCAGACGTTCTAGTAATAGTAACTAGGCCCACAGCGATGAGGTTGCCGGAGAAGAACTCTACGACCCCATCTACCGACCTAAACTCCTCGACTGAGACATATAAATCAGTAATTTTCTGAAATGCGGACCACTGCGCCAAGCAGGAGGGGGAGGGCCCTCGGGGGTACCGTCCATAAAATGATATTTGAATGGGAAAGTGATCACTACTATGGAGGAAAATGACCACCTCCAACCCCAAATCAGGATTTGCATCTAGAGAGCACTTCGATAGATCAAAGCAGGAAAATGAAGCGATGCCGTATTCCTGGAGAACAGAAGGGGTGGGGGGAGGGGCTGTGAGAACTTGCCCAGAAGCCTTTTGACTTAATTACGCACCTCTACTAGAGGGTTCTTCAAGTTAATTGAATACACGTATGACCGTCAGAAAGAGCAGCGGCGTGCTTCGAAATATAATGAAACCTTGACTTAGCTCGACGAAATTGCCCGCAAGTGAAGTCGTCGGACAGTGCTTATAGTGCATGGGGGAAAACGCTTATGTTTGAGTGCCATCTAACCCCACGCTGACTACCAAGTAACGGTCGGCGTGCAAAACGGCCAACCGTCCTAGTAATAGTAACTAGGCCCACGGCGATGAGGTTGCCGGAGAAGAACTCTACGACCTCATCTACCGACCTAAACTCCTCGACTGAGACATATAAATCAGTAATTTTCTAAAATGCGGACCACTGCGCCAAGCAGGAGGGGAGGGCTCTCGGGGGTACCGTCCATAAAATGATATTTGAATGGGAAAGTGATCACTACTATGGAGGAAAATGACCACCTCCAACCCCAAATCAGGATTTGCATCTAGAGAGCACTTCGATAGATCAAGGCAGGAAAATGAAGCGATGCCGTATTCCTGGAGAACTGAAGGGGTGGGGGGAGGGGCTGTGAGAACTTGCCCAGAAGCCTTTTGACTCAATTACGCACCTCTACTAGAGGGTTCTTCAAGTTAATTGAAGACACATATGACCGTCAGAAAGAGCAGCGGCGTGCTTCGAAATATAACGGAACCTTGACTTAGCTCGACGAAATTCCCCGCACGTGAAGTCGTCGGACAGTGCTTATAGTGCATGGGGGCAAACGCTTATGTTTGACTGCCGTCTAACCCCACGCTGTCTACCAAGTAACGGTCGGCGTGCAAAACGGCCAACCGTTCTGGTAATAGTAACTAGGCCCACGGCGCTGAGGTTGCCGGAGAAGAACTCTACACCTCAGCTACCGACCTAAACTCCTCGACTGAGACATATAAATCAGTAATTTTCTGAAATGCGGACCACTGCGCCAAGCAGGAGGGGGAGGGCTCTCGGGGGTACCGTCCATAAAATGATATTTGAATGGGAAAGTGATCACTACTATGGAGGAAAATGACCACCTCCAACCCCAAATCAGGATTTGCATCTAGAGAGCACTTCGATAGATCAAGGCAGGAAAATGAAGCGATGCCGTATTCCTGGAGAACTGAAGGGGTGGGGGGGAGGGGCTGTGAGAGCTTGCCCAGAAGCCTTTTGACTCAATTACGCACCTCTACTAGAGGGTTCTTCAAGTTAATTGAAGGCACATATGCCTGTCAGAAAGAGCGGCGGCGTGCTTCGAAATATAACGGAACCTTGACTTAGCTCGACGAAATTGCCCGCACGTGAAGTCGTCGGACAGTGCTTATAGTGCATGGGGGCAAACGCTTATGTTTGAGTTCCGTCTAACTCCACGCTGACTACCAAGTAACGGTCGGCGTGCAAAACGGCCAGACGTTCTAGTAATAGTAACTAGGCCCACGGCGATGAGGTTGCCGGAGAAGAACTCTACGACCTCATCTACCGACCTAAACTCCTCGACTGAGAAATATAAATCAGTAATTTTCTGAAATGCGGACCACTGCGCCAAGCAGGAGGGGAAGGGCTCTAGGGGGTACCGTCCATAAAATGATATTTGAATGGGAAAGTGATCACTACTATGGAGGAAAATGACCACCTCCAACCCCAAATCAGGATTTGCATCTAGAGAGCACTTCGATAGATCAAGGCAGGAAAATGAAGCGATGCCGTATTCCTGGAGAACTGAAGAGGTGGGGGGAGGGGCTGTGAGAACTTGCCCAGAAGCCTTTTAAACTCAATTACGCACCTCTACTAGAGGGTTCTTCAAGTTAATTGAAGACACGTATGACCGTCAGAAAGAGCAGCGGCGTGCTTCGAAATATAACGGAACCTTGACTTAGCTCGACGAAATTGCCCGCACGTAAAGTTGTCGGACAGTGCTTATAGTGCATGGGGGTGAACGCTTATGTTTGAGTGCCGTCTAACCCCACGCTGACTACCAAGTAACGGTCGGCGTGCAAAACGGCCAGACGTTCTAGTAATAGTAACTAGGCCCACGGCGATGAGGTTGCCGGAGAAGAACTCTACGACCTCATCTACCGACCTAAACTCCTCGACTGAGACATATAAATCAGTAATTTTCTGAAATGCCGACCACTGCGCTAAGCAGGAGGGGAGGGCTCTCGGGGGCTACCGTCCATAAAATGATATTTGAATGGGAAAGTGATCACTACTATGGAGGAAAATGACCACCTCCAACCCCAAATCAGGATTTGCATCTAGAGAGCACTTCGATAGATCAAGGCAGGAAAATGAAGCGATGCCGTATTCCTGGAGAACTGAAGGGGTGGGGGGAGGGGCTGTGAGAACTTGCCCAGAAGCCTTTTGACTCAATTACGCACCTCTACTAGAGGGTTCTTCAAGTTAATTGAAGACACGTATGACCGTCAGAAAGAGCGGCGGCGTGCTTCGAAATATAACGGAACCTTGACTTAGCTCGACGAAATTGCCCGCACGTGAAGTCGTCGGACAGTGCTTATAGTGCATGGGGGCAAACGCTTATGTTTGAGTGCCGTCTAACCCCACGCTGACTACCAAGTAACGGTCGGCGTGCAAAACGGCCAGACGTTATACTAATAGTAACTAGGCGCATGGCGATGAGGTTGCCGACGAAGAACTCTACGACCTCATCTACCGACTAAACTCCTCGACTGAGATATATAAATCAGTAATTTTCTGAAATGCGGACCACTGCGCCAAGCAGGAGGGGAAGGGCTCTCGGGGGTACCGTCCATAAAATGATATTTGAATGGGAAAGTGATCACTACTATGGAGGAAAATGACCACCTCCAACCCCAAATCAGGATTTGCATCTAGAGAGCTCTTCGATAGATCAAGGCAGGAAAATGAAGCGATGCCGTATCCCTGGAGAACTGAAGGGGTGGGGGGAGGGGCTGTGAGAACTTGCCCAGAAGCCTTTTGACTCAATTACGCACCTCTACTAGAGGGTTCTTCATGTTAATTGAAGACACGTATAACCGTCAGAAAGAGCAGCAGCGTGCTTCGAAATATAACGGAACCTTGACTTAGCTCGACGAAATTGCCCGCACGTGAAGTCGTCGGACAGTGCTTATAGTGCATGGGGGCAAACGCTTATGTTTGAGTGCCGTCTAACCCCACGCTGACTACCAAGTAACGGTCGGTGTGCTAAACGGCCAGACGTTCTAGTAATAGTAACTAGGCCTACGGCGCTGAGGTTGCCGGAGAAGAACTCTACGACCTCATCTACCGACCTAAACTCCTCGACTGAGACATATAAATCAGTAATTTTCTGAAATGCGGACCACTGCGCCAAGCAGGAGGGGGAGTGCTCTCGGGGGTACCGTCCATAAAATGATATTTGAATGGGAAAGTGATCACTACTATGGAGGAAAATGACCACCTCCAACCCCAAATCAGGATTTGCATCTAGAGCGCACTTCGATAGATCAAGGCAGGAAAATGAAGCGATGCGTAAATTCATCGCCATTTAGGACATCTATCTCCGGCTCGTCGATCAGGTTGGCAAGGACCTGATCACTGTGATTAATCGAGTATTCTCCCCAGATGGGGATACTCCTGTTCAAGTCCCCGAATAAGAGAAAGGTCTTCGGTAACCATGCAACGGCCCGGCGAAGGTACCCCGCGTCTCAGTCGGCTGTACGTGGAAATATCAGTATACCTCCTATCCAGGTGCAGCTGCTCAGCTACTCTCTGAAAGGCGCTATCTAAAGCAAAGAGAAGAACGGAAACATAATGCTGGGTTTAAATAGCACATCCTCCTGCCCGGCTCATATCCCGTGGTGGTAGAGTTGCAAAACCTTTATACTCTAGGAGGGTGGGCAGGGGGCACGCGCCCAGCATTGTCACCAAACTCAAACACGCAAAATCAGCAAAACTCCACGGGTTCTCTTACCCATATTTCAAGCTCATCAGCCCAGTATAATTCTTTAAACTAAAAACGCAAGTGATTCGTGGGTCTATCACATCTGCAAGCTCAGTTTTTCCTTAGGTCGATCCTCATTTTAGTATTTACCATCCCCTTTCCGTTTTTTCATTTTTGGTTGACACCGGTGCTCAATGCAGTGTCATTCCAAACTTCTCCGCACGACAAAGCTTGCCTGTCTGACCTTGTCCTTAAAGCCGCTAACTCGCAAATGATGCAATTAACCTGAAAGGTAAAAATAATACCCCCCCTAAATTCTGAACCTGAAAAAATAAAAGAAACAGAAAAACTAATAATATAAACTTAATCAAATCAAATAAAAGACCCGTTTGTAGTGAACCTAAACCTATAAATAAAAAAGCTAAGTAAAATGGATAATAAAACAAATAAGATAAAAATTTTGCAATGGAATTGCCAGAGCTTATTTTCTCATCTATCGGAATTCAAATTTTACTTATATGCTAACAAACCCCACTTGCGTTGTATATGCGAAACACGATTGGGCGCCAAATCAAATGTTAATTTTATTAACTATATAATTTTTAGAAGAGACAGAGATAGAAGGGGTAGAGGTATAATGATCTTAATTCGCAAAGACATTAGCTCTAAAATAATAAATCTAAATGACTATATTAACAAAGCCCTTGAAGCCCAGAGTATCAGAAATTATCTAAAAAATAATAATGCTGTAGGTATACTCGATTTATATAATCTCCATGCAAACAATTTTATTGAACAAGAACTAGAATTCTATACATCTCAACTAGGTAATAAATTAATTATTTGTGGTGATCTAAATCAAAGCCACCCCGCATGGGATAATAACTTCAAGCGTGAACCCCTGCAACAAGCAACCGTTTTCAATAATTATATTGCACAATCAGATCTAACTATAGCAACTCCTCTAGGTCTTAAAACAAGATATGACCTAAAAAATAACTCTTACTCAACTATTGACCTTAGTTTAGTATCAGCAACTTTTTTAGATAAAACTGAAATTAACTTGGGTAGAAATCTCGGCGCAGATAATATCCCAATCGTTAGCTATTTATCTGAACTAATAACTGTATCTAACATAGGAAAAAAAACAGATTGGAAAATAAAAAATAACAAATGGTCAGAATGGATAACTAATTTTACTCTAATTCAAGCTGACATATCTCAAAATCCACTTGAAGAATTAAATGAAATAATAGAAAATATAATAGAAGCTAGCAAATTAACTTTAAAACTTAGTATTAAACCTAAAAGCACTAAATATAACAAACCATAGTGGACAGCAGAATGCCGCAAACAGGTGGCTCTGAGGCGGAAGGCTAAACGTACTAATGAAAGAAACCACTCCACAGAACACCATAGCCTTTAATAGACAAAAAGCTATAGCACAAAGGACAATTAGAAGATCCAAAAATTTATTTCTAATATAAACTTTAGAACCCCAATTCAAGATATCTGGTTCTTTTTTAAAAAGTTCAGAGGCACTTATAGAGAACAAACATTTCCTCTTATTCAAAATGGTAATCCAGTGCTAGGTGAAAAAGAAAAGGCAAATATTTTTGGACAGAATTTTGAAGATATTCTTAAAGATGGAGATCCAGTTATTTTAAATGAACAACAAAATAAACTGATCAGTGATGCTACAAAAGACTTATCAGAAGATTTTAACAACAAATTCACGGTAATTGTGAAAACTATGGGCAGATCGTAGGCCTAGTTTTTTGGGGCTATTTTGGGCTACTTTCCGGTGTTACTTTTTTAGAGATGAAATCGAAGAATTTTATGGCTATTTTCATTTTTATACTGGGGGGCTGTGCCCCCCAGACCCCCCCCAAAGGATTGAAACTCAGGGTCATCGCAGTGTTATCCCCGCGGCGAGCCGTACCCAACAACGAGCCGATGCTCAAAATAATCGTTAATACTTACGCCAGACGGGTGGGTAGAGTTTACCGGCAGCAAGCCAGAATTCGGTAAGATGTTCGTATCCTTCAGATGACAAATTTAAATAGGCTGCCCATCCGTCAGATACGACTGTCGTGCCCGGCAAAATCCACTTTTTTATCGCTGCGAGGAGGGTTTCTCGATTTCGATTTGCCACCGAAACAATGAAAACTCTCTTTGTTCCACATTCGAACCCTCCCAAAACCCACTGCCCTTCCACTACACGGCCCATGGGCTTCGAGAAACGCAACATATTTATCGTTGTCGGTTAAAATAGCACCGAAACGTTGAATAGGTAACAAACAAACTTAACACGAAAATGAAATTTTGACAAATGAGCGGGAAACGGCGTGGGTGGTCGTTTAAATATGAGAGATGCGGACGGAAAAGTAGAGCATTGTTCCCGGAAATTTTGTGACTTTTTTTTTTACTGAAATTGACCATTTGTATTTCTTGAACTACGCATATATAGTAATAAAAACACTAATACTGAACGCATCCATTTGGAACAATAATAAAAATGAAGGTCATAAAAAACCTGTTAAAAAAATCAAAGAAGAGAAATAAATACGGAACAGAAAAAATGAAAAAGTACTGTTTTCGTCAGAATTAAGACGTAAGACTTCCTTAACAACACCGAAATATGGTTTAATCGAGCATTTGTATTTCTTGAACTACGCATATATAGTAATAAAAACACTAATACTGAACGCATCCATTTGGAACAATAATAAAAATGAAGGTCATAAAAAACCTGTTAAAAAAATCAAAGAAGAGAAATAAATACGGAACAGAAAAAATGAAAAAGTACTGTTTTCGTCAGAATTAAGACGTAAGACTTCCTTAACAACACCGAAATATGGTTTAATCGAGCATTAAACAATGGGAAATTAAGTAACAAGTAAATAAAAAGACTAAATAATGTCAGGCATAGGGTAGGTAGGATATATAGAAAAGAAATAAGGGGAAAAAACATCTAAATATAAGAAAAACCAAGTTTTGATAAATATAAAAAGCACAAAAAGCCTTGAAACAAATACAGCTTTCTGATTGGTCATTTATGAAACTGAATCCAGATCTGTGATTGGCCAGTGCGATAGCAGAAAAACAATCAAAAGTAGCCCAAAAAATAAACTAGAGTCGCATCTGCCCATAGTCTTCACATTTACCAAATTCACTTGGGAAGAATACATTGATAGCTTAATCAGCATCTCAGAAAAAGGAGGAAAAGCCATGGGATCTGACTTAATACATAAAGCATTCCTAACAAATCTTCCACCAGAATATAAAAAGCAAATCTTAAAAATATTTAATAGCTGCTGGTCACTAGGTAAATTCCCATCCACATGGAGAGAAACATTATTGATACCCATAAAAAAACCTGATCAAGATCCTGCAAATCCAGGATCATATAGACTAATTTCCTTACTCTCTATTTTGGGAAAATGCTTTGAGAAAATGATTTACAATAGACTTTATTGGTTTCTTGAAAAAAATAACAATAAAATCCTTCCAATGTGGTTTCCGTAAGAAACACAGTTCAATTGATCAACTAGTGAAATTAGAAAATTTTATTAGGATAAATGTAAAACAAAAAAAGCATGTTATAGTGCTATTCCTCGATATCAAAAAAGTATTTGATCTGGTCCTACATCTGGCCCTAACGTACAAAGTCGCAAAATCTGGCGTAACAGGAAGACAATTAAACTATTCTAGTCAATTATCTTAAAAACTGCTCATTTAAAATCTCCATTGGAGAATTCTTATCAGACAGCATTAATTTTGTTAGAGGAATATCACAAGGTTCAATACTGTCACCTATTCTATACACTATTTTCAACAATGACATGCCTCAATTAATAGACTGCAATATATCCTGTTTTGCAGATGATCAGGCAATATACACCAGTGGGAACATACTACAAGAAGCTGAAGAAAATCTTCAAAGAGTTGTTAATAAAATAAAAGATTTCTGTGACACATGGGGAACTACAATTAACATTAATAAAACTAAACTAATGTATTTTACAAATCAAAGAATACTTAGAGCACCATTTATATCAATAAATAACCAAAGAATATAAGATGTTAAAGAAAGTAAATTTCTAGGTCTCTTTTTTGATGCACCTTACTTGACCTAGAAATGTCATATAAATTACCTTATATTAAATTGCCAAAAATGCTTGAATATACTAAAATCTTTCAGTAAATTATCATACAGAGCTAACCCAAAGTCATTACTTATATTTCTTAAGGCATATATTATCAGCAAGATACAATATGGATGTGAAGTTTATGATTCCGCCTGTCAATCTGTAAAAAAGAAACTAGATGTTATTTTTAATGCAGGAATTAGAATTAGCATTGGAGCAATGAGGTCTTCTCCCATCGCCTCTCTGTATGGTGAAACTTGTATGTAACCACTTCAGTATCAGAGAGATTTTGTTAGCATGAAGTACTTTTTAAAAATACTCTCATTACCAAATAACCATATTTTGAAAGAAAACTTCAATATTCACAAAAAAGCTGTCACAGAAGTTATGTGGAGTACCTGAAACAAACCGCTTTATTACTATAGAGCTATCAATCTATGTAATAAACTTGGCATAGATTACTTCATATATAGGGAATCCTATATTACTAATATACCACCTTGGGGAAAACATGAAATTACCTATACAATCAAATTTACCAATAACTTACTCAAAATCATTGTCAAATATTAGCAAAACACTAATAGAAGATTACATCAACAACAATTTTACTGGAATCCAAAAAATATTTACCGATGGATCTAAAGTACTTCTAAATGATAAATACTCATGTTCAGCTGCTATCTTTATTCAAGACTGGTCAATGTTACTTTTGGAAATTGGATGGAGATCATACCGTACTTTTCACTGAACTATTTGCCATTAAAAAGGCACTTAGTCATTGCAAAAACTACTCTGCCACATCTGCTGTTATACTTACTGACTCACAATCTAGCCTCTATATATTAGAAGACTACAGGACAAGCCAAACATACTCAAACCTAGTTAATGAAATAATAATATTGTGGTATTCCCTTCAGAGCAACAATCATAAAATATATTTTCACTGGATACCCTCTCACATAGAGATAGTGGGAAATGAAAAAGCAGACCTATTAGCTAAAGCCTCCCACAATTTTAATAACATTGAAACCACTCCATTCTTTAAAAGTGAAATTGTAAACTTATTAAGAGAAAAGATACAAACATAATACTCCTCTATTTGGGAAAAATCTGTAATTTCTTCTCAATTTGGCGAAATAAAAAACATTCAATCATTGGCTATGGTCATCTGATAGACATAGGAGACTCAAAACTGTACTTGTCAGACTGAGATCAGGACATGCAGGCTTAAATTGCTACCTAAACAAAATTAAGTTAATAAACTCACCAAATTGTGATCACTGCAATTTACCTGAGACAGTAAAACATTTTCTATTAGAATGTCCCGCTTATAATATAAAAAAGACAAAGAATGATAGGCAATCTAAGCTTACTGAATATAAAAAATATAACTCAAAACCCTTTTGGGAGGAGGTTGTTTCAGCCCACATACCCAAGAAAAGATAAAAAAAATACTTCTTAAATTTCTTGCTTCTACTAGAAAATTATCAAAATTATAATCAATATATTAAAAATAACCAATATATTACTATTATAGGTACCTAGTATACACCAACTTGATTATCACAATATCTATAAATAACTCAATATCCATAAACTAAGTCTGCTTGATCAGTCACTATTTTACCTTAATTACCCGATTAACAAATTTAACTTGTCTATAAATACCTACGTAAATGTTACCTTTGACTAAATTCATTCAAGAACATATTCTGGTTCAAATATTAAGGATACTAACAAGGTTCCACTTCTTTTCTGAAGCCCCATGAAGAGGACCCCCATAGGTGAAGATTGGTGTGGGTTTCTATTCTATTAACTATAACTATCACTTTCAATTATCTCAGGAACCAGATGTAACTCAAAATTAATAAATATCTTTAAACTTATTTATACAGGTATTCACCTTTAAAAGAGAAATCAATAAGATTTTACATATTAAAATAAATTAATAAGATAAAAAAAAGGAAAAAAAAGAAGAGAATCAATAGCTCACCTAATTATAATATAAACTCATAATTATACCAATTATACAGTGCAGCAAACTTTCTAGTGTCTAATTCTCTTAGACCTAACTATCATTAACACACCTCCATTTAAAAAATGCAAATTAATGAAGAACAAATAAAAAAATACTGGTCTGGTGGGAAGACATACTCCATCCAAGAGGAGTGAACCCCTCCACAAATAAAAAAATAACAAGAATCTAGAGCTTATCAGAAAAATAAATGCCATATTCCGATATAAAGGGTGGTTCATCAACCTGAACCTGAGGAACTTCTGTGGGCAGTACAGGAATTAGAGGATGAACATATAGGAATCAACAGGGAGGACATAGAGTATGGGATGGAAAGGTTAAAAAATCAAGTGGTATGATAACTTACCTGTATAACTTACCAGTATAATAAGCGAGACTGTATAGGCACCTATTGGTGCTTTAAAATATAAAGGCTCGCCTCTCAAGGTTATCTCTTGTAGCCTACATATTACATTAGATTGTTCATATAATTATCATAATTTTTCTTAATTCATTTACTGTGGTTGAATTTACTACACAATTAGGTAAGGCATTCTAAGAGTTGACCACTCTTTGGAAAACCTTTTTCTTAATGTTCTTGTTTGTTTCTTGAATATCTTGTAGTTATTCCCTCTTAAATCATTTTCATTTCTTTGGAAGAACTTGGAGCTATCAATGTTCTCAAAACCTCTAATTATTTTGAAAGTTTCAATTAGATCCCTTTGTGTCCTCCTTTCTTCCAACGTTGTTAAGTTTAAGCTTCTTAATCTATCTTTATATGTCATATTTTGTAGGCCTGGTACTAGTTTTGTTGCTCTTGGCTGCACTTTTTCAATTTTTTCTATATCTTTTCTCAAATAAGGTAACCATGCCTGTACTGCATATTCCAAATGTGGTCTTACATAGGTATTGTACAGAGTTTTGAAAGTTTCTGGACACAGGAACTCAAATGCATTTTTAATCAATCCAAGCATTGTACTGAGTTTTGAAAGTTTCTGGATACAGGAACCCAAATGCATTTTTAATCAATCCAACCATTGTACCGAGTTTTGAAAGTTTCTGGATACAGGAACTCAAATGCATTTTTAATAAATCCAACCATTGTACAGAGTTTTGAAACTTTCTGGACACAGGAACTCAAATGCATTTTTAATCAATCCAACCATTTTATTTGCCTTATTGGTAATATTATCTAATGTTCTTCACTTTTCAGGGAATTTTTAACTGTTATTCCTAGGTCCTTCTCCTTACTTATTTATTTAATTATATTTCCATGGCCACAGTGCATTACTTTGCATTTTTCTGCATTGAAGTCTAGTTTCCATGTATCTTGGCCATTCTTCAAATTTTCATTTAATACATTTTCATTGTATGTTACTTTGCTATAAATTTTGATATAATCTGCATAAATTTTACAATTTGATTTAATGTTATGCTGTAAGTCAGTAATGTATATGACAAAGAGTACAGGGCCTAAAACTGAGCCTTGTGCGACTCCGCTTCTTACTTTTATCCAGTTTGATTTTACTCCATTCGCAGACACACATTGCCTTCTGTCTTTCAAGAAACCTTCAATTCATCCAAGAATATTTCCTTTCACTCCCAACATATTTAACTTGTAGATTAGTCTTTCGTAGGGAACGCTGTCAAAGGCTTTCTTAAAATCCAAATATATTATATCAAAAGATTCGGTAACACTTCAGATTTGTGGCGCATGGTAGATGGCGCTGTTAGTCGGCTACAATTTTGGGCTACAGCATATCTCTTATGACGTCAGACGGTAGCGTCAGATGTGAACAATATCGGCGTAATATTTTTTGGTATATGAGTATATACTGGGGGGCTGTGCCCCCCAGACCCCCTCAATTGATTGAAACTCAGGGTCATCGTAGGGTGGTCTCCCTGCAGTGCTTACTCCCCCACGAGCAGCTTTTTACTGGCAGAAAAAATGTAACCTAAAGACAAACAATACTAACTTTAAGCGGGCGGGTATAATTCTGCTATGGCTAGCAGAAATTCCTGGAATCGCTCTTTGATACTGGAAAATTTCTTCACGAAAAGAGCGGTTGCGAGATAGCCAGCAAAATGTTTACCGTTTTTGTTTAAATAGAACTTATCACAACGAAACAGTAAATTTTCCGAAAAATGTAAATTTGCACTGCATTTTGGGCATTTTATAGTTTTCTTAATAATCTAAAAGTTTTTCGCGGTTATGCAAAATAAAGCCAAATTCGAATAATGACGAAGCACAAGTAGAGCATGCAGACGACATAACTACAAACAAATTTTGGCAAAACGGGTCATAGCTATAAGCTACGACGTTGCCAGTAAGAAGCTGTTATCATTCGTAACAATACAAAATATACGAAAACAAAAAAAACAACAATAAAAGACATCAAGAAACCTTACCTAACTTAGAAAAAACTATAAACAAGCAGAGGCGCAGATATTTAGTAAATAATACAAACTAAAAGTTACAAATCCCCAAAACAATATAACGCCGTGATTGGTCATATCTGAGGCTACCGTCTGACGTCATAAGAGATATGCTGTAGCCCCAAATTGTAGCCGACTAACAGCGCCATCTACCATGCGCCACGAATCTGAAGTATTACCAAAGATTCACCACTATCATAATACAAAGTCCAATCTTCCAGGGTTTTCAGCATATTTGTTAGACATGATCTTTCACTCACAAATCCATATTGACATGATGTTATTATTTTATTCTTGTCTAAGTGTTCTAGTGTAAGCTATCTCTCGCAATTTTTTCCATAATCTTCACCACAATTGATGTCAAGGATATAGGTCTATAGTTTTTTGCTAATTTCTTCTCTCCTTTTTTAAATATGGCTGTGATAATTACATTTTCCCAGTCCTGGGTTAGTTCGGCTTCAATTAATGATTTATTCAAAAGTAATGTTATAGGCACTGACACCTCTTTAGCAGCTTCTCGTAGCACTTGAATGTTATCTGGTCCAGTTGCTTTATATATATTCATAGTTATCAACTCTTTCTTCACTCTTGTCTCTTTAAACTCTATCTTTTCCAGTTGGAAAAGAGGTTCTTCCACTTCAAAATCAAAGGGCTCTGATGTCACTTCCCCATACAGATGGTGCATTCCTTGATTCAATGCTATTACATCTATGTCTTCCTTGCTGGTAAACAGTGATGCAAAATATTCATTTAGTACCTCAGCATTTTGTTGGTCAGTTTGTGCAGTGGTACCGTCGGATTTCAATTGATTGCATACTGGTCTTCTAACCTTACCCTTCCTGTTAGCGTTTTTGAAAAAAGCTCTTCCATTAGTTTTCATGTCGTTAACAAGTCTTTTTTTCATAGTGGCACTTTATCCATCTTAGTATTTTCTTGGTCTTATTCCTCTCTTTGGAGTATTGCCTATATCTTTCCTGGCTTTGCCTCCGTAAAAATCTTTTCCATACGCAGTTTTTATTCTTAATTGCTTTGCTTCCTTCCTTGGCCAGTAGCCATAATGAGTGTGATAGGAAAGTTGTTTGGGGGCATCATGACAGAAACTGAAGGAGTGGGATGAACGTGAAGAGATACTTGGAGATGAGCAAAATGGATTCAGGACTGGAAGAAGAGCCATAGACAATCTCTATATACTATGGAATGTAATAAAGAGGGTAAGAAAACAAGAGGGTGTGCTATATGTCTGCTTTCTCAATATAGAGAAAGCCTTTGATAGAGTGGATAGAACAAAATTGTTTGCAAGACTAAGAGACTGGGGGATGGATGCAAATATTCTAAATGTAATACAAAAACTATATGAAAACAACAAAGTCAAGCTAAATCTGAAAGACATAGAAACAGGTTGGATGGTGAACGACATTGGGGTTAGACAAGGGTGTACCATATCTTCTAGCTTGTTCAGCTTCTTCATTGAAGAACTATTGGAGAGAGTAAAGAGGGAAGGCGAAGGACTCATGGTTGGAAATCACATATTGACAATCCTGGGATTTGCAGACGACATAGTTCTGGTTAGTGAAACAGCAGAGGGTTTGCAGAGACTTTTGAATGTGGTGTACCAGTATGGGGAAGAATGGAGAGTAAAATTTAGTAGAGGAAAGTGCAAAATAATGATATTTGGAGAACGAAGAGATGAAGGATGGATCCTAGGAAACGACATCCTAGAGGTGGTAAATGAATATAGACACTTGGGTGTGACAGTATGTAACTAGAAGGATATATTTGAGAAGCATAAGAGACAAAATGACGTAAATATGCTTAAAATGACTGGCATGCTGAGGAACATGGCAACTAAGCAAGCAAATAAGTATAAAATGATAAAGGAACTATGGAAAGGGATAGCAGTTGCAAGAAGCCTGAATGGGTATGAAGTCTGCAAAGTGACAAAGGTAGAATTGGAGAGTGGAAAAGATCCAAAACAAAGTGGCAAGAATTGCACTAGGGGCCAATCTCTATGTAGGAGTAGGTGCACTGAGAGGAGAAATGGGCTGGAGTAGGTATGAGGAGAGGGTGGCAAGGATGAAAGCAAACTATAAGTTGAGACTGCAAGGGATGGGAATAGAGATGTGGGCAGGCTATGTGTATGCTGCCTACGATAGGACTGAGTGGCGCAATCTATATAGGGTCAACAGGGGTTAAATGGGGCATTTTTTGACATTTTGATTTCCACAGCCCAAATTAAAAAGATATTTGAAAGTTTAGGTGTGGATCAGAACAATGTGTCTATTGGCTACAAAATGAGACATAGTACAAGGATTTTTGATCATAAAAAGGTTTTCAAAAATTAAATTGACCCCAGCCCCCTAACCCCAGGCATCCGAGGTTGAATGGTGCACTGACTTTGAGGGCATAATAGGCCTATATAAACATATGCAAAGTATGTCTTACCTTATCAAATTTGTAGTAAAGTCTCCAACTTGATGTTTTGAAGTGCAGAACTTTTTTTTTGAGCAATTTTCTTTTTTATCCTAAATTTATATCTATTGTTTGTTAAATTTTCTACATTTAATGTCCTTAACCTACTCTGTAGGCCTACACTGGTTTGAGTCTTCAGCCAGGCCTACCAGTACTGCTCACATTTCTGTCACAGCTACAATTCCCGCAATGAATTGGAGCATTAATGATGCAGGCAATGTCTTGCAAGGGATAGGTGTGGACATCTGGAGCATCTGGCTACTTCCATGCCTTAAGGCTGCTTTTCATCATGCAGCTAACTGTCACACCTACTTTAATGATTTTTTCCACTTTGCCAGGAAATTGTTGGCCTTCATAGTCAACAATTACAAAGGTCACACCTTCACGCAAATCTTTAGCATTCACTTCCTTGTAACTGTCACTAGAACTGCTAATAATTTCTATGTCACTGTCCCCGTAAGGGGCGCGGCGATTTGCCATCCTGGCCGCCGTGCTGATGGGACTCAGGACCCCGTCCGACCCCAGCTTAGCCTCTTCTCCTTCCTTCAAAACACTTGTTTCCTCGCTTTTCATACAACCTCTCCCACAACTTTCAATGGTCAGCCTCTAATTTCACAGGGTAGATGCTGACCTTCTCAAGCCAACCATCGTGGATCGGGGCTGAGGGGGGAGGGGACAATGTTCCCTAACCCCTGAGCTCCGGTTCGGGATGTAGTTTTTTTTTAACAACCTGCTTCATCCCCACCCATACCTTCCTCACATCCCTTTTCCTCTCCTCTTCACATTCTATCTATTTTTACACCGTGTTCAAGGTGGAGCCGCCATGCTGAAAGACTGTCAGGCCACCAGGCGCGAGGGGTGGTCTCAAATGGCGGTGCCTGGCTCTGCCAGGCCTGTAAGCACCTCTTGCAGTGCGGGCAACTGCAAGAGGTGATGAGCTATTGCGTCCCGTAGCACAAATAGGGTCACCATGCCCACTGATGAAAATAAAAAAAAAAACAACCCCCAACTTCCCCAAGAACATCAACAGAGCCGCCCTCAGGCAGCTCCACCGAGAAAATGGAGGTCCCCCCCCTTGTGCTTGCGCAGGGGACCGTCCATACTTCTTTAACCGGAGAGGAGGCTTACTCCTCTCCTACGCCTACGGGTGTAGGGGACTCCCCCCTCACCCCCTTCTCTGGAGGTGCTTTTGGGCACCCTATCTCCAGCCGCAGTCCCTCCTTTGCTTTCGAAGGGGACTGCCAAGAAAGCCAGCAGGCAGCCCATTGCTGACCGCCCCTCGTGTAAGCGGCTCAGTAGGGCAAACCCCCTTTGGGGAGAGAGGGAAGCCAGGCCCCTTCGGTTGCTTCCCTCAAAAGACGTACTGGCAAGAATATTAAACCTTGCTGGGGACAAGGCCTGTGCCTCCCCACTAAAGACTTATGATGCTGCCAAGGGGACCTGCGATGTCCTTGGAGGGGATGGCCAACTGGAGGCCCCTCCTGTGATAGACATGGTCCTTGAGGAAAACCAGCCTCAGACGGTAGGGCCTTCCATAGGGGGGAATCTGGGCTCGACGCCAAGCACCGAACCTGAATCCGCCCCAAAGCAAGGTCCTCCTCAAACGGCTGGGGATTCTCAGGCAGTACAAGGAGGGGAGGGATCTCCTCCGGATGATGCCCCTGCAACCACCAGGACCTTCTCCATTTCAGAGAAGGACCTGGCTGAGGCCAGTCCATCTGGCCTGGGGGCTTCTACCGGCGGGGGTGAGAAGCGGGTTCATTCCCTGCCCTCCTCTCCAAAAAAGAAAAAGACGAAGAAGATGCGGGGCTCTTCTCCATGCGCAAGGGCTGCGGGGACGGATGGGTCTGCTGCTGCTATGGCAAGCGACCAAGCCAAGATCGGCACATCCGGCCCCTCTGCCCCCCCCAGTTGCGGAGCCCCTGACCAAGACCAAAAATGGACAGGGCGGAGCCTCGATGACATCGGGGCCCCTCATTCAGAGGTTACCTGGCATTTTCGAACCCGCTGGCTTCAAACGCTTCCTCATTATTCGCTCCACTGATGGCAGCATGTTGTCCAAGGGCAACATGATCCATCAGAGGAGAGGATTAGCTAGTGCAATTGGTAGAGAGCCGAAGGTAACCCGTTTCTCAGATGGGAGCCTTCTGGCGAATCCCGCAGAGGCGGCCAAGTTAAGTTCTCTTGGGACACTTCATGGCACCCCGGTGAGTGTGATGCCGCACTCTACCATGAACTTTGTGAAAGGAGTAGTTTATGCGAGGGACCTCGTTGACTACTCCATTGAGGACATCACCCTAGAGCTGGCCGACCATGGGGCGGTCAAGGTCGAATGTGTGATGAGAAAACAGGGAGGGGCCTCGACACCCACCCCTACACTCTTCGTTAAGTTCGACTGTGACAAGCTCCCTGAGTCGGTGCGTGCCGGTTGGTACCGCTACTGTGTGAAGGCATTTGTGCCACTGCCGCGGCGGTGCTATTACTCTCACCGGTTCATCCATACGAATCGCTCATGTAGACGTGCAAAGTCGGTGTCACCCGAAGTCTGTGTAAATTGCTCCAAGGTCGCACACGATAAGTCCAAATCGTGTGTGGCTAAGTGTGTCAATTGCGGAGAGCCGTACCCTGCTTCTTTGAAGCAATGTGGTGCATATCTCCTTGAGAAAGAAATCCTGGTCGTTCAGGCCCAGGATCGACTCTCATTCTGCGAGGCTAAGGACTTGGTCCTGGCGCGCCTGGCTCTGCCTGAGACGTCATATGCCTCAATAGTTAGAAAAGCACCCTCTGCTCCTGGCCTATCCAGGCCAATGAGCACGGTCGTTTCCGCGCCTGTTCAGAGCCCTTCTGTGGGCTCTACCCAACCCTTGCATTTCCCTGGTAAAGCTGGCGGCAAAAAGGGTTCATACCAAGCCCCTGCTAAAACCAGGGCTCCCCCTTCTTCCCCCAGCGTGAGCGTTTCCCGTAAGGCGAAACGGCCACGCGCCTCCACCAAGTCGTTAGACTCACAGGAGGCAACACCCCTGAAGATGGTCGCAGGGCCATCTTCCGGGGTTCCTAAAGCTGTTCCCCGAAAGGAGGACAGCAACAAAGGAGCTTCGGCTCCTTCGCCCACGCCCCGAGGTGGAGCGAGTGGCTCGGAGATGGTGGTTCCTCGAAAAGAGGGCCCCTCGCCTCCAAAGCCGCAACGCCCGCCTAAGGTTACGAGGCGGAGGGAGGAAAAGACTTGCATGGCGAGCCCAACCTCCCCCAATAAGTCCTCGAAGGTGACAGCGCCTTCAGCGCTTTGTCCGGCCAACAGCGTCCGGGGTTCTGACCCCGGGAAGCGTACGGCCATTCCCGTGAGGGTCTTCTGTTCAAGAGGGCCCTTGCGTCTCCTCCGAGCTAGGCCTGGAGGGCATATTCCTTCAATGGAATTGCCGTGGACTCCAGGCCAACTGGGAGGAGCTGCGGAGGCTCGTCTCGTCCCGTCCCGTTCCCCGTTAGCTATCTTTTTGCAGGAGACCATGCTAGGCGCGTGCCCCATGCCCGCCCTCCCGGGGTATAAGGGTTTTGCGACCCCACCACTGCGGGATGGCCGGGCTGGGAGATGCGCGGTTTACACCCGGCATGATGTCTCCGTTCTTCCTTTCTCTTTAGATACCTCCTTTCAAGCAGTGGCTGTGCAGCTGCACCTGGAAAGGAGGTATACTATCATTTCTGCGTACATTCCACCGTCAGCTGACTTCGACGCGGAGGACTTCCGCCGCGTCGTGGCACGGTTGCCGAGGCCCTATCTCTTGCTTGGAGATCTGAACGGCAGGCATCCTCTCTGGGGAGATTACTCCATAAATCCCAGGGGACAAGTCCTTGCCGATCTGATTGAAGAGCTTGAGATGGGTGTCCTAAACGTGCATGAGTTTACGCATCACTGTCCGAGAACAGCTTCATTTTCTTGCCTTGACCTATCTTTGTGCTCTTCGGATGCACAGCCTGATTTTAATTGGGGGGTGGTCGATGACCTCCATGGTAGTGATCACTTTCCCATTCAAATATCATTTTCAGTGCAACTGCCGCCTGAGAGACCACCTCGGTGGTGCTTGGCGCGGGTGTGGTGGCCTGCATTTCAGGAATTGACTGAATTCTCTATCTCAGTCGAGGAGTTTAGGTCGGTAGATGAGGCCGTTGAGTTCTCCTGCAACCTCATCGCCGTGGGCCTGACCTCTATTCCTAGGACGTCTGGCCGTTTTGCACGCCGACCACTCCCATGGTCGGCCGAGTGTGAGACGGCCCTCAAACAGAAGCGTTATGCCTACATGCGCTATAAGCGCCGCCCGAACGATTTCACTGTCGCTGAATTTCGTCGGGCTAGGGCTAGGTTCCGGTATATTTCGAAGCACGCCCGCCGCTCTTCTTGGCGGGCATACGTGTCTTCACTTAACGGGAAGACCCCTTTAGCTGAGGTGTGGAAGCGAGTCAAAAGGATTCGGGGCAAGTTCTCTCAGGACCTCCCTCCCGTTCTCCAGGGGAATGAGACCGCAATCTCGGACCCCGCGTCCGTGGCGGAATCCTTAGCGACCGCTTTTTCCGCATTCTCTAGTCGTGAAGCTGCTCCGCCAGCATTCAATGCACGTCGTGATGTCGTGGAAGGCCGCCGGCTGGACTTTACCTCCAGAGGCGGAGTACCCTTCAACGACAAGTTTACTGTGAGTCAGTTGCGTTCCACTCTCGCTTCGTGTGCGGACACCGCCCATGTTCCGGACGATGTCCCGTACGCCATGCCTCGACATGTGGGTGAGCGAGGCATGGCCTTTTTGTTAGATTTGTTCAACAGGATCTGGGTGGAAGGTCTTCTCCCAGACTCCTGGTGAATCGCTACTGTGCTCGCCTTTCGCAAACCGGGGAGAGATCACTCTACTCCGACCGGTTTCCGCCCAATCTCTCTAACCTCTTGCGTGTGCAAGTTGATGAAGAAATTGGTAAATGTTAGATTAGCCTTTTTCCTGGACAGCAGAGGCCATCTGTCTTCCGCACAGTGCGGCTTCCGCAAGTTCCACTCCACGTCGGATGCTCTGCTCCGACTGAAAAATGCCGTCTGCGAGGCTTTCCTTCTTAGACAGCACTACGCCACGGTGTTTTTCGATCTGGAGAAGGCCTATGATACCGCATGGCGATACGGTATCACGGAGACCACACGATGGGGGCGAGGGGACGCCTCCCAATGTTTATATCTGAATTTTTGCAAGATCGTCGATTCCGCGTACGGGTGGGGGGAGCCCTCTCCGGCCCAAAGGAGCAGGAAGAGGGTATCCAGCAGGGAAGTGTCCTCAGATTCACACTCTTTGCCCTGAGCATCAACGGCATCACCTCGGTGCTGCCGGAAGATGTTCTCGCTACGCTCTACGTGGACGACCTTTTGATCTCTTTTGGCGCGGCCCAGGGTCCAACTCTGGAGCGTCGACGCCAACAGGCATTGAACCGCGTCTCTCGCTATGCCGAAGCGCACAGGTTTCGATTTTCTTTGGCCAAGACTAAGGTGGTGCACTTCTGCCGCCATCCACGGCTTCACCCCGACCCAGATTTGTTTCTTAATGGGGTGCGCCCTGATGTGGTTGAGTCCCCCTGTTTCCTTGGTCTTGTATTCGACCGACGCCTCACCTGGGAGGCTCATATTCGCAGCCTTAGGGTCTCTTGTACCCGCGCCATGGACATTCTCCGTTCCGTGACGTTCAGCGCTTGTGGCGCTGATAGGTCTACTGCCTTACTTTTTTATCAATCCTTTCTTCGCTCGAAGCTCGACTACGGATGCGAGTTTTATGCATCCGCAGCCGAGCGTTTATTGCGGAAGGTGGATTCGATCCACCACACCGGCCTTCGCCTTGCGACCGGTGCCTTCCGCACTTCTCCCATTGAGAGTCTGTTGGTCGATGCTGGGGAGATGCCACTCGCTCTGCGCCGCGTGCAGTGCATCACTCGCCTGTACGCGCGATCCCGGCGCCTCCCTCAGTTGCCAACAGCTCTCACTGCATCCGCAGCTGGGTTCGATGGTGCCTATGCCGACGAGAGACGCCAGTTATACCCTAAACCCAAAGGGCCAGGAAACTCCTTCGAGAGGTAGATATAGCTCTCGGGCCGGTAGCGCCCCTGGTTCTTCCTAGGACGCCACCCTGGAGGGTACCACATTTGGCTATTTGTCACCACGCCTCTGCTCCCAAAGCTTATACTGCGCCGGGAGTATTGCGTTTGACCTTTTTGGAGCACACATCGTGTCACGCTGGAACCGTGCCAGTGTATACGGATGGCTCCAAGTCCCAAGAGGGGGTCGGCTTCCACGCCTTATCCCCTCTGTTTGAAGTCAGTGGGGCTCTACCAGGCGCTGCGTCTATCTTCACTGCCGAGCTGGTGGCAATACACCACTCGGTACGGGAGATTACGCGACGTGCCCAGTTCGGAGACCGGATTGTTATCTATAGCGACTCACAAAGCGCCCTGAGTGCTCTCGGGGCATTGGAATCTCCGCATCCCCTGGTTCGCGATATCCGTGATGCGACGGTTTTGGCGAGCCGGGCAGATGTCGAGATTATCTTCTGCTGGGTTCCTGGACATGTAGGAATTGCGGGGAATGAGGGTGCCAAAGAGTCCGTGAGGACTCTGTGACTGGACCAGCGTTTCGCCCTTCCTCACACCGACCACCTGGCAGGAATACGGGCAGCTCTTTGGACTGCTTGGCAAAGAAGATGCGCGATGGGCCAGGGGAATTCAAATTTGCGTGCCATTCCGCCGTGACTGTTCCCATGGACCTATCCCCCAATGCTGCAGCGGCTTCAGGTTGCTTTCTGTCATCTTTGAATCAGGCACACTCGTGTGACGCATCGCTATTTGATGGAGCGCTCGTCTGCACCCTATTGCAACGACTGCGTCATCCCCCAGACTGTTCAGCACATTCTTGTTGAATGTCCCAGTCTGGGTGATCTTCACGCACGACACCTGTCCCGGTACCGGGATGGGAGGGGTCGCTATCGCCTGTTCCTTGTACTCGGGATGAGTGCATGCACACCGACTGGTGGACTTGTTGACTTTTGGGGGGAGGCTGGCCTTCTCCCTATTATTTAAGCAGGGTTTGTTTTTTTTGTTTGGTTTTGTTTTTGCATTTGTTTTTTTTTCCTTTAGGTTGCAAGCTCCTGCGCCGGGGGGACCTCCCCCGATGTAGGAACTTGCTTCTTTTCCCCCATTTGGGGTGTTTTTTTCGTTTCTTTAATTTTATTTTAAAGTAGCCTAGAACTAGGCCAGTTTTAATACGGCGACTAATGCCCATGTAGGCAGTCGCCAGATGAGCTCTTAAAAAAACAAAACAAAAAAAACACCCTGTTTTACCCTAGAGGACAAAGCAAAAGGAAAGATAAAACAAAAAATATTAGATTCAGGGGAAACGCTCTAGAGAAGAGGAATAAATGGAAAGAGAAGTCTGAATGTATACAGAGGCAAAATGGAGCCTTGCATGTAGAATATGTATGATGGGAGTTTTGCAAGCCAGCTACTATTCAAGGCATGGACTGGATACTTGGAGGTGAAGGGGAGGGCATACAGATGGAATGGAGGAAAAGACAGATGTGAATGGTGCCTATTGGGGCAGAGAGAAGTGGAGGGTATCTTTAAAGTGCAGTGACTTGAATAAGTTATTATCTTGGGCTCATAAGTGGCAAATAACTTTTAACCTTAAAAAAATGCAAAGTTCTTAACATGTAAAAGGATATTAGGGAATTTAGCTATGAAATGGATGGGCATTGGCTGAATTCAGTTGAGGATGAGAAGGACTTAGGCGTTGTAGTAGGATAGGTCACGGAGGTTTCCCAAGCAGTGTATTGAGGCAAAAAATAGAGCAAATAAGGTGCTAGGATACATTAAGAGGAATGTTAGCTACAAGAGTAAACAGGTTATCCTTAATCTCTTTAAGGGTCATTCCATATGAAATCAACCAATTTTGGGGGAAATTTTAAGTCACCATCACCGATTTTGATGAAAATTGGTATACAGGTTGAATTCGATGAGAGAAAAACAATGAGACACTTCCCAGCCCTCAATTTTGAATAGCTCAAAAGTTGAGAAAAATTGTCAAATTTCTTGATACCAGCATTTGAAAAAAAATTATTTCTCCCTTATTATAGCACATAAAACAATGAATTATTTATTTTTTTTTTAGCTTAAGGGTTGCTCTAAACATTTTTAACAGCAAAATTAATTTTTGCTAAAAAAGTTTTTTTGACCTTAAAGGCAACTTTTGACCTTTAAAAAAATATATTGGTATCAATAAATCTTTGTGTAATTTTTTTTATAAATATATATGCCTTTAGACTACAATATAAGATAAATTTCATTCAGGGTTTTTCATTATATCAGGAGTTATGATCAATTTTGTAACCATTGGTATGCCAATTTTTACCTATTTTTATGTTATAAATTTTACCTATTAGGTGTTACTTTATAAACTATGAAAGCTAATTTAAAATTTTTTCTTTTTTTTCAGAAAGTTTAATATTTAGATAAAAAAGTAATTAATAATTTGCATTACCAATTATTTGTATTTTAACAAATTATTATGGATTAGAAGAGAAAGCATTTTTTAAATATTATGTATTGCTGCGATCCTTACAAAGGTCACAAAAAATGAATAAAGAAAAATCTGAGACTAATTTCAGAAGACTTAATAAGAGAATATCCAAAATTAAAAAATTTTAAGGACCAAAAAATCTGTGATAACTGCAGAAAAAAGATAGCTGATGATGATAGTTCTTCATCTCAAAATACGAATCCAAGCCTTTCAGAAGAAAGAATGGAAATTGAGCCAATTACTGAACAGGAAGAATCACAAGAAGCATTAACTGAATTAAATAAATCATTAATAGCTATTGGAGAGTCACCAGTCAAGAAATTTAAAATGGATGTAGTAAAAAAATATAGTTCAGATAAAATGAATAAAATTCAAAAATCCATTTCAAGTAAACTCAGAACTGTAGGCTCTGCAACAAAATATCCATTACCCTTGGATCAAGACCCAGAGTCTTCTAGAACAGAATCAAGTAAAGATGGTGAAGAAATGATAAATCAACTGAAGGAGAAATTTCAAACTACTAGTAAAAGGTCTGAGCAGCTGCAAATCTCAACTGTTTTGCCAAAAAGCTGGAGCTTTCCAAAATTAAATCTGAATGTAATGTTACTAATTACATGGCCAGACAAGCTAAAAAACTAGCAATGGAAGAAGGAATAATGTCATTGCCAAGCAAAAGAAAAGGTACATTTCCATCAGAAACAATTAAAGTAGTAGAAGACTTTTATAAAAATGAAGAAGTAAGCAGAATTATGCCAGGGAAAAAAGATTTCAAGAGTGTTAGAAAAGATGGACAGAAAACTCATGAACAAAAATACTTAATTTTGGGAAATTTAAAAGAAATTTATCATTTATTTAAAACAAAATACCCAGACACTAAGATTGGCTTTTCAAAATTTGCTGAGCTGAGACCCAACGAGTGTGTATTAGCTGGTGGTGCAGGAACTCACAGTGTGTGTGTTTGCACACATCATCAAAATGTTAAACTGATGATTATTGGTACAAGGCTACCACAGTTGACAAAAGACAGTGACCTGCATTTAGATGATTACAAAACATGTCTATCATTCATTACATGTGACCCTCCAACTTATGAGTGCTATTTTGATAAATGTTCAGAATGTTTTTCTAAAATAGACAAACTAAAACTATATGTTACTAAAATTTTGGATGACAATATGATTGATGAGGTAAATTACAAGCAGTGGCTCTCAACTGATCGCTCAACTTTAGAGCTTGTTTCAAGAACAACTGAAGAATTTATAGACACTTTTACCTTAAGTCTTCTCAATTTAAAAAAAACATGATTTCATAGCAAAAAAGCAGGCACAATTTTGTTCAACTAAAAAAGAAGAACTAAAAGATGGTGAAATCTTAGTAGTATGCGATTTTGCTGAAAATTACTCATTCCTTCTTCAGGATGCAGCACAAGGGTACCACTGGAATAACTCCCAAGCTACAATACATCCCTTTCTTTCCTACTACAAAGAAGCTGGGGAAACACACCCCATAAGTTTTGTTGTGATTTCAAACTGCTTGAAGCATGACACTGTTGCAGTCCATTTATTTAAAAAAAAACTTATTGAATTTTTTAAAAAAGAACTCAAATTCCCAATAACAAAAATTATATATTTTTCTGATGGAGCTGCATCACAATATAAAAATTTTAAAAACTTTATTAATTTATGTCACCATAAATCAGATTTGGGAATGGAAGCAGAATGGCATTTCTTTGCTACATCTCATGGAAAAGGACCATGCGATGGTGTAGGGGGCACAGTAAAAAGACTAGCAGCAAAAGCTAGCCTGCAAAGAGCATATAATGATCAGATAATGACTCCTCAACAGCTCTGATTTTGCTGAAAGACACATTAAGGGAATCAAATTTTCATATGTCCCAAATAGTGAATACATTGAAGAAAAAAAATTATTTGCAAGAAAGATTTGACCAGGCCTCTGCAATAATTGGTACCCCAAAATTACACAGTTTTGAGCCAGTTAATGAAAATGAACTAAGAGTGAAAACAATATCATCTGCATCAGAATTCAAGAAAGTGAAAATATCCTATACAGAGGCAATATTATTGGAGGATGTAAAAGGATTTGTCACTGCTAAGTATGATGACAAATGGTACTTAGGGTGTGTATTGGATACCAATGTTAAGAAAATGACTGTTAAAATAACATTCCTAGAACCAGAAGGACCATCAAATTCATTTAAATATTCAAGAAAACCAGATGTATTAGTATTGCCATTAGATGACATATTGAGCATTGTTGAGCCTGTAACAGCAACAGGAAGAACTTACAAACTATCTAAAAATGAACAATTAAAATCAACAGAAATAATGCAGAAAAAAATTGATTCCTAAATTATTATAAAAAGAATAAATTCATTTTGGAAGGGTGGGTGGGACCTGTGGCTTTTTTGCTGAGCTATCAGGAGTGGCCCCTTAGCCAATGGGGATACCAGCAGTTATGCAGGTATCTTAACTGTTGGTAGTGGCTCTGCCACCATTGACCATAGCAAATTATAAATTAAATCATAGGTAGGTAGCTTTAAAAATATTTATAATTTTAAATAAAAAATTACTGAAAGTTCATTTTTTCTTGTAGGTAGGATTTAACACATATCTATAGAATTAATGATTCTAATACACGAGTATATATTAAAAGCATTCAAATATAATACTTAGGCATCTAATAATTGATAACTAACTCTGTGAATATGACGTAACTCTGTTAATATGACAAAGATGCATTAAAAAAAATTTATTTGTGTAGATAGCAAAAAATGGCCATACCAGTGGTTCCAAAATTGATCATAACTCCTGATATAATGAAAAACCCAGAATGAAATTTATCTTATATTGTAGTCTAAAGGCATATATATTTAAAAAAAAAATTACACAAAAATTTATTGATACCAATATATTTTTTTTAAAGGTCAAAAAAATGTTGTTAAAAATGTTTAGAGCAACCCTTAAGCTTAAAAAAAAATACATAATTCATTGTTTTATGTGCTATAATAAAGGAGATATAATTTTTTTATCAATGCTGGTATCAAGAAATTTGACAATTTTTCTCAACTTTGACAGGTTATAACTTTTGAGCTATTCAAAATTGAGGGCTAGGAAGTGTCTCATTGTTTTTCTCTCATCAAAATCAACCTGTATACCAATTTTCATCAAAATCGGTGATGGTGACTAAATGTCCCTTGTTGAATTTGGATGGAATGACCCATAATCTGTATGCTAGGCCACATTTAGAGTACTATATACAAGCATGTTCACCACATTTTAGACATGACATCAACATGCTAGAGTCAGTACAAAGGAGGGCAACAAAAATAATACCTTTCCTGAAGCACCTTGAATATAAAGATAGACTGAGGGTACTAAATATGTTCTCATTTGAGAGAAGATGTGTGAGGGGATATGATTGAGCTTTTTAAAATCTGTTCTAGAATGGATAAGTTGGATTTTAGCAAGTTATTTGAGTTGGAAGGTAGTAATAGGACTAGGAGTCGCCACTTAAAAATTAAAAAAACAGAGGTGCAGGTTGGATGTTAGAAAATATTTTTTCACCAATAGAGTGGTAGATTAATGGAATAGTTTGCCATCTGAGACAGTAGACAGTCGAAGCTTGAATGTTTCAAACGCAGATTAGATGATTTTATAGGGAGGGAGGTTTAACTTTGGGGGTATACTGGACTCATTCATGTGGATGCAGTTTTTTATTATTGTATATTACGATTGATTTTGATAAGTCTTGATGATGATGCTTTTTGTTTTTGACACATTCCTGTGTATAGTTTGAATTATATATTGTATATGTTATGTTAGAACATTTGATTGTGGAATGTGTAGGCCACAGTCTCAAGAGGAAGAAATTGAAAGAAGAATTGGTGATAGAGCTGGGAAAAGAAAAGTGGGAGGAGGTGGAGAGAAGGGAGGATTATAGACTGAGTGTGCTGCTAGGATTTGAGTGTGGAAAAAAAGGATATAAATGATAAGAGAATAAGAATAGTAAGCGCAACAAAGAAATTTTTGCAGGGTGTGTGGAAGAAGAGAAATGAACAAGGCTAATAAATTATTTCTCTTCTCCACAGAAAATAAATGCCATATCCCGATACAAAGGGTGGCTCCCCAATCTGCATCTTTTCTTTTCCATATATTTCTCTGCTTTCCTTTTTTTCATTTCCCATATTGGGTCCCATTTTACTTTCACTATTATAGCTTTCTGGTCAATTCGGATCTCTATTTCCTGATCCACATCAATACATATGCCTTCATCTATCTCACCACACTTTCTGTTCATTATAGCAAAATCTTTGCACTCCTCCTCTCTCCTTGTTTCCAGGTTTTGAGAAATGAAAAAGTTTGTAAGGAGTTTTTTCTCTCTACTATTGGGTATAAGCATGATTCAGTTGTAAGATCAGTGATAAATGCAAAGGAAAAGCATCAAATAGATCTGTCAGTTGCTGCCTTTCCAGATATGAGAAAAACAACCTCCAGCACATAAATTTTCTGAAGAATTTAGAACTAATCTCATAATTTATTGAGTCTTATAAGTTTTGCGTGTCTCATTACAGACAAGCTCATGCCCCAAACCGTAAATACCTACCACCTGATGTTTCCCTCATTAAGATTTTCAATCATTATATTGTATGCAATGGATGGACTGCATTTAAGTAGGAGGGGGGTAGATGTGTTGTGGGAGGAGTATGATCGTGTTATTAGGTCTTTGCGGGCGGGAAACTAGATACTAATAGTGGTCAGGGAATTATGAGAAGACATTATAGTACTGAAAGTAGAATGGACTTGGCAGATAACAGAAATAGGTTCCAAGGCGATATAGGTGAGGTCATTCAGGTTGGAAGAGGTGCTTCAGGGATAGGGGAGTTAAATTGTTTCTATACAAATGCTCGTAGTCTTAGAAACAAGAAGGATGAGCTATTTAGTTATATTAGCGATGAAATAGAATTTAGTGACACTATAAGTGAATTTTATTTACAGGGTTATAATATGTACATTAGTCAAAGGACCGGTAGGATTGGTGGAGGAATAATTATCTATATAAAAAACAATATTGTTTCAAGATTAAATACTTCAATAAAGCAGGATGGAGTTGTCACTTTGGATAGATATTAGGTTCAGTAAAAATAGAATGGTGCATCTGGGAGCTTTTTACAGACCACCTGGGCAGACTGATGATATAGATGAACTAATGATAAGGGAAATAAGTAAGGGATGTGAAACAGATGCAGTTATTATTGGGGACTTCAACTTAAACTCTGTGGACTGGGAAAATATGATAGGTAGGGATAGAACAAGTGGTAAGTTCATAGAATGCTTTGAGGATAATTTTTTTAATCAATTTGTTAATGAGCCAACGAGGGGGGGACAATATATTAGATTTAGTACTTTCTAACAGTGATCATTTAGTTCAAGAATTGACTGTTGGGGAAGCATTGGGAAATAGTGACCATCAGATAGTTCATTTTAACTTGGGAATTGAGAAGGGTAAAATAACCGAGAATGCTGTAAAAGTTCCAAATTTTCATAAGGGAGATTATGTAAAACTTTGAAGCTTGCTAAATTTGGTAGACTGGGATGTAGAATTCAGAGGTAAAAATGCTTACGAGATGTAGGATACTTTCAAGCATATAATAAATGTAGTCCAAGAGCAATGTATCCCAATGAAGGCCATTAGGAACAAAAGTAGGAAACCATTATGGTGGAATCAGGAGATAGCTAGATTCTAGAAAGTTCTTTAGTTACTATAAAATTAATAACAAGTCTGGCAGAGTTAAAATAGGACCTATCAAATATGAAGGTGTTGTGAGAGAAACTGATGAGGAAATAGTTGAGGTACTAAATGGTCATTTTGCATCAGTATTTACAAAGGAGAAACTAAATAGTCTTATGTATAGTACTCATGGGTCAGGGAAAGAGGTGTTTACTACCATTAGTGTGGATTGGAGGACGATAAAAGGACTAATAGGTGAGTTAGATGCTACCAAGGCCTCCGGCCCTGATAATATTCATTCTAGGATACTTAAAGAAGGGGTAGAAAGTATCTCAATAGCTCTGGAGAAGTTGTATACTAGGTCACTGGAATATGGAGAAATACCCAATGATTGGAAGTGAGCAAATGTAGTCCCCATTTTCAAGAAGGGTAGTAAAGAGGATCCAAATAACTTTAGACAGGTTAGCCTAACTCCTGTAGTCTGTAAAATTCTTGGGAAAATAGTTAAAAAAGGGATTTGCCAACATCTAGAGAGGGAGGAGTTAATCAGCGATGCTCAGCATGGGTTTAGATCAGGTAGATCACGTTTGACTAATTTACTAGGCTTTCTGGAGTTTGTTAACAAATCAAGTAGATAAGGGAGAGAATGTTGATGTAATTTACTTGGATTTTAGTAAAGCATTTGATAAGGTACCACATAGGAGACTAGTTCATAAATTAAAAATGATTGGGATATGTGGGGGTGTTTCAAATTGGATAGCTGAGTGGCTGAAAGATAGGAAGCAAAGGGGCTAAATGGTGTAAAGTCAGAGTGGAGGGATGTTATCAGTGGGGTTCCTCAGGGATCAGTTCTTGGTCCATTATTATTTGTCATCTATATAAATAATTTTGGGGAGGTAGTTAATAATAAAGTGTCAATTTTTGTGGATGATACCAAATTAGCAGCTGTAGTTAAAGATATTGATGATAATTTTAAAGTGCAGGGGGATTTAAATTGTTATCCTGGGCACATAAGTGGCAAATGACTTTCAACCTTGATAAGTGCAAAGTTATTAATATGGGAAAATATAATAGAGAATTTAACTATGAAATGGATGGGCATTGACTGAGCTCAGTAGAGGATGAGAAAGATCTAGGAGTAGTAATAGATAAGTCATTAAGGTTTTCTAAGCAGTGTATTGAAGCAAGAAATAGGGCAAATAGAGTGCTGGGTTTCATTAAGAGAAATGTCAGTTACAATAGTAAGGAGATTATTCTTAAACTCTATAACTCTTATGTTAGGCCACATCTAGAGTACTGTATACAGGCATGGTCCCCACATTTTAGACACAATATTAACCTTCTTGAATCAGTGCAACAGAGGGCAACAAAGATTATTCCTTCCCTGAGGCACCTTGAATATATAGATAGACTGAGGGTATTAAATATGTTCTCGTTCGAAAGGAGGTGTGTGAGAGGAGATATGATTGAGCTGTTTAAAAATAAATTGGATGTTAGCAAGTTTCTTGAGTTAGATGATGGAAATCGGACTAGAGGTCACCACTTGAAAATTAAAAAGCAAGGGTGTAGGTTGGATTTAAGAAAATAATTTTTCACCAATAGAGTGGTAGACTTCTGGAACAAATTGCCGCGGAGGGTACTAGGTAGTCCAAATTTAAATGTATTTAAGAGTAGGTTGGATGAGTTTATGGGGAGGGAAGGTTGTGATGGTTCCTAAGTTTGGTATATATTAATATTGTTTGTATATATCTATAGCTGCATGATTTAGTTCTTGACAAGCCTTGATTGGTGATACCCTTGTTTCTGGCCACAATCCTCTGGATGTAGTTTTCTTGGGAGTTTGGGTGCCTTAAAAAAGAGGCCATTTGACTAGGATGACCTATGATGAGCCCTTGTGGCTTTTGTCATCCATTATATTATATTGTGGGGGACTTTAATTTTGTCTTGCCCTGGCGATGGTGCTTTTTACGGGTGGGTTTTGACGGATGCGGATGACCTTTGATAGGCCCTTGTGGCTTTTGTCATCCGTGAAATTATGTTATGTTATGTTATGTTAAGAATAAAATTATTGACTGGCTTACAAAATCTGCTCTTGGCCATACTTTTTCAAAGTTTTTCAAGGTCTGAAAATATCAACAAGCATTTCTGATCAAGATAAATGCGCACTTTTTATGGAACGTATGAAAAGCATAAAGAAAAGGATCATTCATGTACCAATTGTGACTGTGCTCATTGCAGTCAGATCCCTGTACACCTAGAAAATGCAAAATAATGCAGAATGGGGCTTCATTCTGATGCAGAATGCAAGGATGTATTGTTATAACAGTTGACATGCAGAAAGCATTGTTAATGCCTAAAGTACCGACTAAAGATTACTATTTTTCAAGAAAGCTTGCTCTCTTTAATGAAACATTTGCCCAGCCAGGTAAAAATGCAAATGCCCTTTCTTTCCACACCCGAAACATGCACCAGACATCCATCTGCATTCCTTTAACACATGTCCCTTCCTCCCACACCTATGGCATTCCACAATCCTTTTCACCTTATTCAGCCTCTCATTTGTTGGGACATACTTCGGTTGCTCCCCCGTATACCCATTCACATGCTTACCAGTCATCTGTTCCTTTCCATTTGCCCATCATCCATTCATCCATCCAGCCTGCGGGCCCAGTAAGCTCAACATGACCCCAGCTGGCACATCCCGATAGCTGACAAACTGCTGGGGTGGAGGAGAGCTCCTAGGCTTCCTACCACCAACATTCACACTATACCATCCATCCTCATCCAAATCACTCTCTTCATCAAATCGTCCATCTTCCAGAAGCTCTAACATGTCCTCCCATATCAACCACTCCCCTGTCGGCCTCATTCTCTCCTTTCTCCACATTCAGCCATTCACTTATCTTTCACGGACCATATCAAGGAACTTGCCCATCAATTGCTTACATTTATTCACACCATCATCACCATACCTCTTTCTCGCCACAATCTCAAGCCTATACGCATACATATTCACACTTTCACTCTTCCCCATACGAGCTTTCTCAAATTCATTCACACGTTTGTATTTCACACTCTTTCATTCGTTTCACTTGCCTAATCAATTGCTTCTTCACCACCTCATACCCTGGTTCACCCACAATCCTGATCGCGTGGAAAAACTCTAGTACCTTCCCTTCCAAGCGCTCGCCTAATACATTCACCCAATATCCCTTATTCTCTGGGTACTTGAGCTTACAATAATGCTCAAATTCTCCAAAGAATTCATCCACACACTTCCCACCATGCCACCTAAACTTAATCAACCTTTGGCACTTTCCTTATCAAAATACCTTTTCCCACATTCACTTCACTCTCACTTAGGCTATTTTCACTCTCACTCATGCCAATCATACATTCACTCTTCTTCAGCCGAGTATAACTAGTCCACACTCTTCCCTCTCACATTCTGATCCTTCACCTTTGACCCATTCTTCCTTCTTCTCTTGCATTCCACTCTCTTCCATTCTCCTTCCTTCCTATCAGACTGAAAAGATTGAATGTAGTTTTGACATAGCTCAATATATTTAAAACAAAAAGCCACTCTATGATAGATAAAGATTTGCAAAATTTAATCTTTCCTTTTTGTAAAGAGTGGCAATAAAGTTATTGTGAGTCCTGGCTTGGCAGGAGGTTTTTCTTTGATAGCCTCAAGACACGACCAAATCGCAATATTGTACGATCTCGGAGGCGCCAGTTTTTTTCATAAAACGCTTGAGACACCAATACCCACCTGGGTAACACGTGAAGCCTTTCTTCTTTTTTTGTCCATTTGTTTGCTTTAGGCCTCTTGTTATTGACTTCTTTGTTTGCTGTGTTATCGGTTGGTTGAAATTGCCCTGGCAGATATTTTTTTATTGTTTGACTTTGCATATCTTCCTTTTGTATATATAGTCTAATTGAATGTTGTTGTTTTTATAAATTTTGATAGGTATTCATCAGATAATATTTATTGTTTTATATATATAACCCACTTCCTATACTAAGTTGGGTGTGAGAAATGAGGGAGAAATTAAACGGATTGTATATACAGTCCTTTATTTACACAAATATGGCTAAATATAATTACAATCTTGTTACTTATATATACATGAACAAAGAACAAAAAAAGTATTGATAGACCAGGCAATGGCTTCGCCACTCCCCCCTATGGGGGGAGCTTGCGCTTTGCTATTAAATTTGTATAAATTTTCTGAATTCCACCAATTATAATAATTTTAAAAAGGAACTCTAAACTGTTTCCCCCCCCTTTCAAAAAATCATGTTGCTAAAATATAGTTATAGATAAAATAAAAAAGCAGCTATGGTTAAATTTTAATAACTTTTCTGAACTTCACCAATTGTAATTCATGTTCTTTTAAAACATTATAAAGCATTAGATAATCATATTTATTTTTTTCTGAACTAAACTATTTTGTTTTTTCAAACTCTAAAGAAATTCTTAGAAATTACCTTGATAAAAATTTAAAATATACTTAAGTCATAACCAAACTAAGATGAAATTATTATTCAAATACTCCCAAAAATCCTGTTCTTAAATTATAGAGTTAGTGATAAATTTACTATGTAATCACGTTATAAATATATTAAAAAAAACAATCAATCCTATCACCAAACAAAATATTTATAAATATAACTCAACAAATGAGCCAAAAAAAAGTAAAGGCCTTTAGCTTACGTGGTACCACACTTTACAATTTAGAGTTTCAGGGTCCCCCTGGGGGAAGGCCTTGCCGGCAATCACTCTTGTGACCAAAATTGGATGCGCATGAAATGCCTGGTGCCTTCGAGCCCAGCTTAGTAATATGCAATCCAGTCGTGAATTGAGGCTATTAAAGCCCTTCCGTCCAAATGGGACATAGAATAAATTTAATTGTTATTCAATTATATTACTCCAAATCCTACAATCTCAGCCACTCCTTACAAATTGAAACAAAACATGAAATCCATTTTATATTTATATAAAAAAACATCTCCCCATTCACACGCATTCATATATAGGGAGGGAGAGGTCAATTAGAAAGGGGGTGGGAGAATGGCCCTACAAACACACTCACATTCGCTCCACCACACAATGAGTGTGAGAAGAAAGCTACTGGTTGCCTGCACTGTAATCAGGTGGAAAATGGTAAGCCAAGAATACTATCAGTACAAGTGTTTGGAAGTACAGTAGCTTTGACATTCTCATAAGTGCGATCATTCATCAAAATGTTAACAATACAGTACCCTTTAAGATTTACTTAGAAAGAAGATGTCATCGAAACAACAGAGGATTGTTCATGAAGTGGGAGATGCATAGCTTGTACTACAACCTCATTTATAAAATTCTCTGAACTTCCACTGTCAATCAGACCTTGAAATAACTGAGGATCTCCGTTTAATTAAACAGGAACAATAGGCAACAGCAAGCTGCTGGTACCACATTTAGAAGCAAGCTTGGCAGAAGATAGTGAAACAGGACATTTGGATTTTGACTTACAAACCTTTGCAAAATGCCCAAGCTTCCCACATTTATGACAAATTACATTGCAAGCTGGGCAAAGTGTTTGGTCATCCTCAGGATGGAGATGAACACCACAATTCTAGCATGTTTACTTCATTTTTGAAATATTTTTTTGAAACAGCTGCTGTAAGTGGAAGGCTAACTTCTTCACATTCTTCTTCAATACTAGAGGTCATATGTGTACCAGAAACACCTGTTACACTAGCAGGTAAGTAACCAGAAGTAATTTAAGTATGATTTAGATCTCAGCAATGATTGCTCTAATACTCAAGCTTGTTGAGTAGCATTGGTTAATGTAAGCTTTTGATTCTTAAGGAGTCGTGCACAAATGTTCAAAGATTTTAACCCCAGTAGTCTGCTGCAGTAATATCCTGAAAGTTGCAATCTACAACAAGACAATTGAGAGCTTGAAGGTACTGGTCAATCGATTCTTCTAGAAGTTGAATTTGTGTAGAAAGCAAATGTCTGGCATGAATTTCATTGTGAGCCTTAATATAGACAGCTTGCAACAATTCGATAGCCTTAAAATAATCAGCACAGCCCTCTATTACATCTGCATCATGAGGACCAATGTACAAGTAAGAGTACCTCTAATTTGTCTGGAAAATGATCAGATATTGTAGAAAGGAAGTAGCAGATATTTCTATACCAAAGCTTCCATAATTTGCCAGCATGAGGATCCAAAGTTGGTACATCAAACTTTTCAGGTCATGTGACTTTATTCATAATAGTTTATTAAATTGATATGATAAAATGAGTAGTGATGGGCATAGCTGTGTTACAAGCTTTTATTGTAATGATAGAAATGAGTACTAAGGTATATTCAAACTGCCGCTTTTTATAGGGTTTATTCATAATACATCCAGAAAAGAAACAAAACAAAATAGTAATATTAATACTTATGAACAAATATAAATGAGTAAGGGGGGGGGGGGGACATATAACGCTATGTTTAGGTAAACACCTGCAGTACATCTAACATCAGATCCAACTAAATTAAATTTAGTTTTGTCACTGAGAAGAATTCGTTCCCCATCTTCATCCCACCAAACAACATGAGCTTCAGCATATTCTAGTCTCACCTTCTGGTTCTTTATATTGATGATTGGCTATGATATCGATAAGCTAATGATAATAAAAATAAGTAAAGAATGTGAAGCAGTTACAGTTATTCTAGGTGACTTTAATTTATGTAATTTAAGCTCTGTGGATTGGGAAGATATGATAGAAAATGGATAGAGCAAGTTGTAAGTTTATAGAATATTTTGGGGATAATTTTTTGACTCATTTTGTTAATATACCAACAAAGGGTATAATATATTAGATCTAGTACTTTCAAATGATCATAATTTGATTCAGGAATTGTCTGTCAGGGAAGCATTGGGAAATAGAGATCATCAGATAGTTGTTTTAGCTTAGAAATACAGAAGGGTAGATCATAAACAAGCACTACTAAAACTCCAAATTTATATAGGGGGAGATTAGGAAAAACTTAGAAACTTGCTGAATCAGGTTAACTGAGATATAGACTTCAGTGGTAAGAATACCTGTAAGATGTGGGATACTTTTAAGACTATATTAAACCTAGTCCAAGAGTAGTGCATCCCAATGAAGGTCAGTAGGAAGAAATGTAGGAAGCCATTATAGTGGAATCATGGGATAGCTAGGAGAAGGTACTGATGAAAATCTAAATCATATAGGTTAACTAGGAATGTACTAAATAAGATAATTTAACCCATTCGCTGCTCAACGGCCTTTCAAGACCTCTGACTCAGTGTTGCGTAAGCGGTAATCGCTGGAGTGCCTTTTGTGTTCTTTGAAATTTGACTCATATTAACACTCATTTATATGATTATTCTTCTATTTTTTTGTTTCAAACTCTTATATTAGTGATTGATCATTCAATAATTAAAATACATAAATGCCTTAAGTCAGTCCTTTTGTTTGTAAACAGAGATTTATGAATGAGAGTAACATGACACCAGTTTCTACTGATTTTGTTTGACAGCAATCACACCACACGGATGATTTATGATTCAAACATTTGTAATTAGTCATTTTTCTCACTAATTCATTTAGGGGGGTCTAACACACTTATGTTTGTGTTTTTTTCCTTCAATTAAAATACAGAAATGCTTTAGGTTATCATGTTATTCAAATCGCACTTATGAGGAAGCACAGACAGTGACAAAATTGGAGCGTCTGCCTGGGAGGAAAGGGGTGGGGGAATAATTTTAAACAATAAATATACAAAAACTGATGCTATTTTCAAATATACAAATGTTTCCCATAAATTGAAGCAGTTTTCTATAGAATAGCAGTAGTTTTAAACTAACTTAAATTAACAAAATAAAATTTCATGAGAGGGAGAAACAAATGTTTGAAGACCAATGGAGAATAATCTAATTATAACTCTAAATATGTCTATGGTTATTAATAATTTTTAAGTTAGACTGATAAAAGAATTCTTTTCAATTAAAATGATATACTATTTGATTTATAAAAACATTTAAATATATATATATTTTTTTCCAACAATGTACCAAGGGTCATTTCCTTTACAGTGATTTCTAGCTAATTCTTTTGGCGCTTTAACACATTACGTGTCAAGGGAAATTTGGCAACTATTTCTGCCTTGTGGTGGTTTTCAAATTGCCATATCTTCAGTTACAGTTGATCTATTGATGTAGGAGTTTGTGTGCTTTTCAGTAAGGGTAACTCGCATGTTTTTATGCAAAAAAAATAAGTGCATCATATGTGGCTCATGTTGTGACACCATAATTGGCTCATTTTACTGTGAAATAAAAATTTGTATCATGGAAATTTCTATTTGAGTTAGTGTGTTCCTTTTCTGGTACTCTATTTTTTTATGGTTTACTATTGTAATATTATATTCCCATTTGATCATACTTTTTTTTACTTATAATAATATACTGTTATTTGATATATTTCATATCTTATACATATTTTATAACATGTAACGTCATAAACATGATTATATATATAAACAGGTGCTCAAACAGATATGTTTACCCGTTGCTTCCCACTCCTGAATATATGCATGTAGGAGAGCTCTCCTTAGTAAAGCGAAACCAGGGTAGGCTTCACAAGCATTTCAAGCACTGTGTCAAGGCGAACACAGTCCTTGCAGGAATTGCTGCAAAATAACTGGAGGTATGTGCACAGGACAGAATCTACTGACATGCTCTGATAAAGAATGCCAATAACCACTTTGAAGAGGAGTGACATTTATGTGTCACTGAGGCTCGAGAGAGAAGGAAGACCGCAGCAACTGTACCTGCAGTGCCTGGACAGTTACCCTACCCTCAAATCTCACCTGGGGCTTCAAGTAGTTGTTAGCTTAGGACAATGGCCACTTCCCACTCAACTATTGCAGCTGATAGGCTAAACCAGGTGAAGGGACACCACAACTCCAAACTTTGGTGTTGAACAATGCCAGCTCTACTAAGTAAAGTCTGGAGCGGTGTAAATGTAACAGTAAGGTGGGTGATGCACCTTAGGGTGAGCCAGGCATCAAAAGTGGTTGTCGGACAGTCACTATAGAATAGGAGTGGAGCCCTCACTACGCACCAATCCTAGTTTAACCATGGACTTGTCAAGAATCATTGAAGTCCTGAGTTGCTGGTATCCTGGAGGATATGGCACAGCGGTAATGGTAATATATATATATATATATATATATTATATATATATATATATATATATATATATATATATATATATATATATATATATATATATATATATATATATATATATATCAGGCACATGTCATGAGTAAATTCAGGGTAGACAGAAACTGTGAAGCTGCCGCAATTCATTATATGAAGAGACGCTTTATAAAGTGAATTGTCAGTTGTATATTATATATATATATATATTAGGGTGTGTCATGTCATTAGCAGAGGAATTTTGAAATGAAATGATGTTAAAGTGGAACTCTTTATTCTTTTTCTTTTCCATCAGAAACAAAATGAGAGAAATTTCCTTTTGATCGAACGATATCTTCATGTCACAGTCACCATACTTTTCTCTTTATGGATGGGAGATTGCATCATGTTATACAAATCAGTAATCAGTGCTTTGACTTTATCATACTTTCTTTCATTGTTGTCAGATAGATTTTCTGGTGCTCTTCAACAATGTACAGGAGGCATTGCAGCTGGTCCTCTGACTTAGTAAAATCCTGCACCAAAGCAACCCCTCATTCCTCTGTGGTGATGAGAATGCCATCTGTGTAAGGTATTTAAGGACATATGTTATTTTTACTATAGCAGCATATTATTTGACTATATTTTCTATATTTCAAAATTATCAATGGAGAGGCAGACTTATCATGGCTATAAAGGCTGAACATAGCAATTTAAAAATAACATGATTTTTAAAAGTTGCTAGATCCTTCATCTACAAAGTTTGCAAGGAATTAGAGGCCAAAGATAGTTAAGCCATGGATCGCCAATGTATACAACGGAAGACCTTATGTGTTTCAACAAGACTGGGCACCATCACACAAGGCTTAAGCAATGCAGGAATGGATGGCATAAAATTTTCATAATCACATAACCCCTAACATTTGGCCTCCTAGCTTCCAGATCTCAATCCATTTAACTACTCTGTATGTAGCGTAATTGAGAAAGAGGTTAATGAGCACCCTCATAACACTAAAGAATCCCTAAAAGCCTCCATAATCAGAGTAGTGGCCAATATGAACAAGAACCACTTGATCCTAGCATGTAGGCGATTCAGACATCACATAGAAGCCTTTATCAAAGCTATATGAGACTTTATTGAATAAAATTACACAACAATATGTTTATTCTTATCCTCAACTTTTTCAGCAAAAAGACATTATTATCTGTATCTAAGTCATTTTTGTGCAAGTATAAATCTGTCTTCAAATACAACTACCTTACATACTCTGGTCATATACTAGATCACTGGAATTTGGAAAAGCACCTAATGATTGGAAAATAGCAAATATAGTGCCAATTTTTAAGAAAGGAAGTAAAGAGGACCCAGTCTGGGTGATCTTTGTGCACATTACTTGTCCCAGTACCAGGATGAGTGGGGTCCCTACTGCTCATTCCTTGTACTCAGTATTCATTCATATACCAGACTATACAACTTTTTGGAGGAGGCCAACCTCCACTTTATTTGACTCTTTGTTGTAGGTCGCATGTAACTGCGCTGCAGAGGTGGGACTACACCCAATGCTGGAGCACGCTTCCTTTTGTAACCTTTTTACTAAATTCGATTTTTTGGGCGGGTGGGTTTAGCCTGCATCTAGCTTAGCTTTTGTCGCCTTTCTCTTTATTTGTTTTTTTTTTATCCTAAGGGGCCAGTAATTTGCCTTCCTGGCCGCTGTGCAGATGGGACTCAGCGCCCCGTCCGGCCCCAGCTTAGCCTCTTCTCCTTTCAGGCAGCCTGTATTTCTTCCCTACATCCTCACTTCCCCTACAACCTCTCCCACAACTTTCTCTGGTCAGCCTCTATTTTCACAGGGTAGATGCTGATCTTCTTCTTAGCCAACTATCCTGGATCAGGGCTGAAAGGGAAGGGGACAATGTTCCCTAACCCCTGAGCTCCAGTTTGAGATAGTGGGTTTTTAACAACCTTCTTCATCTCCACCCATGCCTTGCTCACATCCCATTCACACTCTCTCCTTTTTACGCTGTGCCCAAGGTGGAGCGGCCATGCTGAAGGGCTGCCAGGTCACCAGGCTGAGGAGGACCTTAAGTGGCAGCACCTGTCTCTGCCAGGCCACGTATGCACGCCTTGCAGAGCGGGTTACTGCAAGGAGTGATTAGTGTCTCCATCACGTGAATAAAAAAGGGCCACTATGCCCCAAAATGAGTATAACAAAAAATCCCCTTAATTTTCCCCTGGCCACTGTTGGAGCCGCCCTCGGGCAGCTCCACTGAAAGAATGGAGGCCCTCTTCCCCTGTGCTTTTACAGGGACCCTCCAAATCTCTTTAATCAGGGAGGAGGATTACTTCTCCCTCTCCTTTGCCTACATGTGTGGGTGACTCCCTCTCACCCCCTTGTCTGGAGGTGCCCTCGAGTGCCTTCCTCTTTCCAGCGGCAACCCATAACTGACTGCTCCCCATTTAAGAGGCTCGGTATGGCAAACCGCCTTAGGGGGAGAGGGAAGATAGGGCCCATTGTCCGCTGCCCTCCAGAGACCTGCTGGCTCATATACTGACTTTAGTGGGGGTCAAGGCCTGTGCTTCCTGATACTCAACCTGTGACACCACTGCCAATCGGACCTGTGATCTCCTGCTGCACTCTACCATGAACTTAATGAAAGTAGTTTATGTGAGGGAACTCATGGACTACTCCATAGACGACCTCACCTTAGAGCTGGCTGACCATGGGGAGGCTAAAGTTGAATGTGTGAGGTGAAAACAGGGAGGGGCCTTGAGATCCACCCTTTCACCCTTCATCACATTCAACTGTGACAAGCTTTCTGAGTCAGTGCATGCTGGTTGGTATCACTACTGCATGAAGGTGCTATTACTGCCAGCGCTTTGGCCATACTAATCGCTCCTGTCGAGGTTAACCAAAACCTGTGTAAGTTGCTCCAAGGGCCCACACGGTAAGTCCAAATTGTCTCTCATTTTGCGAGGCTAAGGACTTGGTCCTGGTGCGCCCAAGATGTCCTATGCCTCAATGTTGAAAAAGACACCCTCTGCTCCTAGCCCCTCCAGCCCTACAAGTACGGTCATTTCTACGTCCATTCGGAACCCTTCTGATGGTTCTACCCACCCTGGGCACTCCCCTGGTAAAGCTGGAGGCACAAAGGGTTCACACCCAGCTCCGGCTAAAACCAGGGCTCCCTTCCTTCCCCCAGCATGACCGTTTCCCATAAGGCGAAATGGCCACATGCTTCCACCGAGTCGTTAGACTTCCAGGAGGCAACACCCCTGAAGTTGGTCGCCAGGCCATCTTCCGGGGTTTCTAAAGCTGCCCCCAGAAAGGAGGACAGCAACAAACGAGCTTCGGCTCTTTCGCCCACGCCTAATAGTCGGCTGGATGGCTCGGAGACGGCGGATCCTCGAAAAGAGGGCCCCAGGCCTCCCAAGCCGCAACGCCCGCCGGGCGAGAAGATGTGCGATTTACACCCGGCATGATGTCTCCGTTCTTCTCTTTGCTTTAGATACCTCCTTTCAGTCAGTAGCTGTGCAACTGCACCTTAATAGGAGGTATACTGTTATTTCCGCGTACATTCCACGTCGCTGTCTTCGATGCGGGGGACTTCCGCCACGTCGTGGACGGTTGCCGAGGCCCTTTCTCCTGCTCAGAGATCTAAACGGTAGATACTCCCTCTGGGGAAACTACTCTATCACTCCCCAGGGTCAAGTCCTGTCCGACCCGATCGATGAGCTTGAGATGGGTGTCCTAAATGTGGATAATTTTACACATCAGTGCTTAAGAACCGATTCATTTTCCTGCCTCAATCTCTCTTTGTGCTCTCCGGATGCACAGCCCAATTTTGATTGCTGAGTGGTCGATGATCTCCATGCTAGTGATCACTTTCCCATTCAAATATCATTTTCTGGGCTGCTGCCACCTGAGATTCCCTCACAGTGATCTGCATTTCAGGAAATGACTGAATTCTCTATCTCAGTCGAGGAGTTTAGGTTGGTAGATGAGTTCTTCTCCGGCAACCTCATCACCGTAGGCCTGGCTACTATTCCTAGAAGGTCTGTCTGTATTTGTACATCGACTACTCCCGTGGTGGTCAGCTGAGTGTGAGATGGCCTTCAAGGAGAAGCGCTATGCCTACATGCGCTATTATCACTGCCAGAAAGATTTGACTGTCGGTGAATTTTGTCGTGATAGGGCTAGGTTCCAGTATATTTTGAAGCACGCCTGTTGCTCTTCTTGGTGGTATACGTCTCTTCACTTAACAGGAAGACCCCTCTAGCAGAGGCGTGGAAGCGAGTCAAAAGGATTCGGGGCAAGTTCTCGCAGGATCCCCCTCCCGTTCTCCAGGAAAATGGGACTGCAATTTCACAACCTGCTTCCGTGGCAGAATTCTTCACGACTGCTTTCTCTGCATTCTCTAGCCAGGATGCTGCTCCGCCAGCATTCAATGCACGTCATGGTGTCGCAGAAGGCCCCCGACTGGACTTTACCTCCAGAAGCAGAGAACACTTCAACGACAGGTTTACTGTGAGTGAGTTGCATTCCGCTCTTGCTTTGTTTGCAGACACCGCCCATGGTCCGGACGGTCCTGTGCGCCATGCTTTGTAACCTTGGTGAGTGAGGCATGGCCTTCGGTTAGATTTGTTCAACAGGATCTGGGTGGAGGGTCTCCTTCCGGAGTCCTCATGAATGGCTACTGTGCTCGCCTTTTTCAAACCAGGGAGAGATCACTCTACTCCAGCCGGTTTCTGCCCAATATCTCTAACCTTTTGCGTGTGCAAGTTGATGGCGAAATTGGTAAATGTTAGATTAGCTTTTTTTCTGGACAACGGGGGCCATCTGTCTTCTGCATAGTGCGGCTTCCGCAAGTTCCACTCCACGTTGGATGCTCTGCTCCAACTGGAAAATGCCATCTGCGAGCCCTTCCTTCGTAGACAGCACTAAGCCACAGTGTTTTTTGATCTGGAGAAGGCCTATGATACCCAATAGCAATACAGTAGCATGGAGACTTTCCACACAATTGGGGTGAGTGGACGCCTCCCAATGTTTATATCTGAATTTTTGCAAGGTTGTCAATTCCGCGTATGGGTGGGAGGGCCCCACTCCGGCCCAATAGAGCAGGAAGAGGGTGTCCCACAGGGAAGTGTCCTCAGTGTCACACTCTTTGCCCCTGAGCATTAATGGCATCACCTCAGGGCTCCCGGAAGATGTTCTCGCCACATTAACGTGGATGACCTTTCAATCTCTTGGTGCGGCCTAGATGACGACTCTAACAGGCATTGAACCGCATCTCTCGCTATGCAGAAGTGCACAGGTTTCTTTTTCCTTGGCTAAGACTAATGTGGTGCACTTCTGCCACCTTCCATGGCTCCTGACCCAGACTTGTTTGTTAATGTGGTACGCTTGGGAAGTGTTTGAATCGCACAGTATCCTTGGTCTTGTATTTTACCGATGCCTAACCTGGGAGGCTCATATTTGCAACCTTTGGGTCTCTTTTACCCTGGCCATGGATATTCTTCATTCCGTGACATTCAGTGTTTGGGGCACTGATAAGGCTACTGCCTTACTTTTTTTATCCATCCTTTGTTCGTTCGAAGCTCCACTATGGATGTGAGTTTTATGCATCCTCAGCTGAGCGTGTATTGCAGAAGGTGGACTTGATCCACCATACCGGCCTTCGCCTGGCGCCTGGTGCCTTCCACACTTTCCCCATGGAGAGCATACTAGTTGATGCTGGGGAGATGCCACTTGCTCTACGCTGTGCACAGTGCATTATTTGCCTGTATGTGCAAGCCTGGTGCCTCCCTCAGTCGTCAATGGCTCAAAATGCATCCGCAACTGATTTTGATGGTGCCTATGCTGCCTACAGACACCAGTCATACCCTAACCCTTTGGTTCCTCCCAGGATGCCACCCTGGAGGCTAATACATTTGGCTATTTATCGCCACGCCTCTGCTCCCAAAGCTTCTACAGCGCTGGGAGTATTGCATTCAACCTTTTTAGAAAACACCTTGTGTCACGCTGGAACCATGCCAGTGTATACGGATGGCTCCAGGTCCCAAGAGGGGGTCGGCTTCCAAGCCGTATCCCCATTGTTTGAAGTCAATGGGGCTCTGTCTTCACGGCAGAGCTGGTGGCAATATACCACTTGGTATGGGAGATTACGTGATGTGCCTGGTTTGGAGACCAGATTGTGATTTATAGCAACTCACAAAGTGCCCTGATTGGTTTCGGCGCATAGGAATCTCTGCATCCCCTGGTTCGCGTTACTGTGATGCCATGGTTTTGGCAAGCCGGGAAGGATGTCGAGATTATCTTTTGCTGGGTTCTTGGAAATGTAGGAATTGTGGGGAATGAGGGCGCCAAAGAGTCTGCGACGACTCTGTGACCGGACCAGCATTTTGCTCTTCCTCACACCGACAACATGGCAGGAATATGGGCAGCTCTTCTGGCTGCTTGGCAAAGAAGATGGGAGATGGTCAAAGGGAACTTAAAGTTGTGTGTCATTGCTCTGTGACTGTTCCCATGGACCTACCCCTCAATGTCGTGAAGGCTTCAGGTTCCTTTCTGTCGTCTCCGAATCGGACACACTCGTGGGATGCACCGCCATTTGAGAGAGTGCTAGCCAGCGCCCTACTGGGAAGACTGCATTGTCCCCCAGACTATTCGTCACATTCTGTTGAATGTCCCAGTTTGGATGATCTCTGCGCACATTACCTGTCCCGGTACCAGGATGGGAAGGGTCTCTACCGCCTGTCCCTTGTACTTGGGACAAGTTCGTGCACATTGACTCGTGGACTTATAGACTTTTGGGGGTAGGCCGGCCTTCTTCCGTTTATTTAACTAGGTTTTGTTTTTGTTTTTTTGTTGTTTTCTTTGTAGATGCATGCTCCTGCACTGGGGGGGGGGAGTCAGACCCCCCAATGCTGGAGCTTGCTTCCTAATTGTTGCCATTTTCCCTTTTATTGTTGTTGTGTTTTCATATTATTATTTTAATGTAGCCTAGTTCTAGGCTGTTGTGATTGCGGTGACTTCTGCCCAAGTGGATAGTCACCAGATAAGCTCCTGAAATTTTAAAAAAAATAAAAAATGGATTTTTCTGTCACCTTTGATGCACTCGTTTTTTGTTGTTTGGCAACAATCCTTGTTAATGTTTGATAACCCCTGTCAATTAACTTTGATTTTGCTCACTGTTGTTCTTTGCAGATGACATCTTAGTATTTTTTGTGTATGCTCTCATAACTGTGCACACTTGCTCATGAAACATTAAACAGTTCAGCTGTTTTAGTTAGATGCTCTTTTTAATTAATCCCCAAATATTTGCCCTATTTAGAAGTCTTATAGCTTACACAATATTCCATCCACCAGCCTTTACCCTCTCTAACTAACAACATTGCAGTGTTCACTGAAATACAAGATACAAGGATTATAAAGTCAACTTTGAAACAATTGAATATTGGGATCTTTTCTCTTATTATGGCGCAATTTTGTCTCCTTAACCAGATTGGCTGAACAGGTAATTATGCTGTCTCATCTTTAGTGTTACGATATCCTTGTTTTTTTAGAAGAATAAGCATTGTTTTCCCCCTTAAAAAATGACAAGGTACAAACTTGCTAGAGAAAGAAAAATGTCTGGAGAGTTTTAGCAGTGCAGTGAGTTTGCAGAAGGATTCGCAGGGAAATATGCGAGTGTTTCATGTATCCAATTCCTGATTGATCGGCAGAAACATTATTATCTATAAGTAATCCTTGCCAGAGATATGTTATAAAGCATTTGACTGTTAACCACTTGCATAACTTTAAAGATCCAGAAACAGGTGCCCACACAAATCAAATAGTCGCTTTGGACCAAGGCCAAAATGGGGAATAAAAAAGAATGTGGAACTGTTCTATTTTCCTGATCCACTCCTATATGTGCGAGTTTTTATGGAGGCAATGAAATAAAGGAATAGACTTAAGTTACTCAAATTTATAAAGATATTGTAAAGTTTTATCTATTAAATAATGGTTAGCTTTTATTTTTTTATTTTCCTTAGCTTTTATTATGTTTTTAGTTTCCTCTTATTGTTCACCCCCCCCTCCAAACCCTCCAAATACTTATACATAGCATTCTTCAATTCCTGCGCATGAGAAATTGCACCATAATTAGAGAAAATATCTGAATATTGCAGCATTCATATGTAGGCATTGTTGCCAACATGTAAAAATATTTTGAATATTACATGGTGTTTACATTTGATTCAACCTCTGTAGTTGCATAACCTACATAAGTTAGTGTAGAAAGACTTCTCTGCACTCAAAATAATCAAATCAGATTTAAGGTCTTCTATGAACAAGGATGTTGCAGAAGCATTTTTCTAAGAACTATGTTATAGGAAATATTTGATTTAACAGATTCTATGAATGGATATATATTACTTTATTAAGTTTTTAGTTTTTTATTCATTTTAGTAGGATGTACTTCAGATTTTTGAACATTTAAAAAAATAGGATTTTCTTTTATAGCTTTTTAAACTTATAGTTTCCTTATAATTCCTTTTATTTTTCACTCTTTTGATAAAGATGTAGCTAGCTTATAATTTTCTTTGTCTCATTTACAATTTTTTATTTAGATGCATTGTTTAAATATTCTATAAATGGATAATGTTTTTGATCTTTTGTCTTTCATGTATAATCTTTTTTAGTACAGTAAGATGTACTTTAGATTTTTGAATATGTAAAGGGGGGTTGGGGTATAGCTATATGATTTTCTCTTATAACTTTTTATAGTCAGTAGCATTTTTATTCATTATATAATCTTTTGCTAAAAAGATTGGTAGTTTTTAAAGTTTTGTCTTGTTCAATTTTTTATTTAAATTTGCCCCCTCCCTCTCTGGGATCTTTTCTTCAGGGGTTGTTCCCAGAGAGGCTCTGGCCTTCTCGTGGCAAGGGGGGGTCAGCCCTGGGCCCCTTAGGGGTCCCATGATGCCAACAAGACTTTTAACATGCCCCTCTTTCCTTCCTCCCCTATTATGTTTTTCCACTGCCCTTTATTTCCCCCTCTTCCTTCACCTATCTAGTGGCCCTTATAGATACCCGACCTCTGCTCGTCTTATGGATTGATTCCGAATTGTTCTTTCAGGAAGGTGGAAGAGGTTGGGCATCTCCACCACCTTTGTCTACCCCATGCCCAAGGAGAAACCCATCATTGGCCCCTTTTCTCCATGCGTAGGAGAACTCGGGCAGCGTCTTAGGTTTCTAAAGATGGTGTGGTGGATCCATATCCATTCTCCAAGAGGACATACCGGACGTAACTGATTGTATAGTTGCAGTAGGTCCGGGCCCTTGTAGGTCTCCATGGTGGGGAGCCCCGAGGGAGAATGCAAAGTTTTTTTTCTTTTTGCAATGGCTAGCCATAAACCAAAAACCTCCCCTTCTCGTAAGGGTTCTCATGCCAAACGTTCCTTAGCTCCCCTTTCAGCCTCCCCTCTCTCATTGGACCCCTACTCCAACAAAGTAGACCAAGATCTAGATTATCCTCACTTTCTTGTCATGAATTCATCATCTGACACCCCACTAGCAAAAGTTGATGTGTTTGACGTCAATGAATCTTTTGAGTCCCACTGTGGATGTGGTCAAGAGGTAGTGGTGATGTCATAGTTGAGGTGTCATCCCACTCTCAACACAACCTTGTGCGAAATCTATCTTCAATAGCTGAAGTTCCAATAACTGTGTAGCGGGCCGAAAATCTAAACTAACCCCCAATCGATCCAACCCGCTTCCTACACTATCCGGACGTGAGAAATCGAAGGAGAATGAAACGGATTGTATATACAGTCCCTTCACTTACAAAGAAATTTACAAAATATCTACAATAGAGAGGGGGCGATTATATTGGAGATCTTACTTTTCACCAAAAATACAAAAGAAAATCCTATATATATGAATACTATTTAATCTATCCTAATAAACATAAAAAAATCAAACAACCCCCCAAAAAAATCCTGACTACAACAGTCAATATATATACAACAACCAAGGCCTCACTTTATACAAAGAGGATGGGAAGATGTCCAGCCACCTGCCACTCGAGCGAGCAAAATGCCTAGGATGGAAGATAATGACTTTAAAAAGCTTGCGTGGCTATTATAAGCCCTCCTTCATTAAGCTATACTAATGGCCTTTATTTATTAATGATAATATAGCTTTCCAGGATATAACGCTTTGTTTGTAATATAAGGATATACAAAACTAAGTCCTATCTTTCCAGAATATGAGGCTTTGTTTGTAATAAAAGGATATATGAAACTAAGTCCTATCTTTCCAGAATATGAGGCCTGGAAAGAAAGAAAAAAAAACATGGTAATCATTTTTATACATAAAATAAACAAAAAAAACAAACCCATTCCCATTCACACACATTCTTACAGAGGGAGGGAGAGGGTACTGAGAAAAGGGGTGGGAGAATGGCCCTTTTACACACACTCACATTCGCCCCACCACACCCCTCCTTCCTTAAGCCATTCGACCAGCCACTCACTAAACCCTTTCAATCACTCTTCACGGTACCACTTGTGCTCAATCGCACCCTTCTGCACCCATTCACACTCGTCTACTGGTCCCTGGCTACGCGTAGCAATTAGTCGGGTTGTTCGTCAGTCGTCCTGTCAGTCTCATCGTCACTATTTATCATCTCATCAACCATACTCTTAGCCCTCATTACCAGTTCTCCCATCTCACGACAGAATTCTTTCATACTCTTCCGTTCAGAACCCTCACTCTTCATACCCCCATTCATCAGCTCCTCACTCACAGCTCTCATCCAACTCAAGGTACATTCTTGCGAAACAGACAGGTCATTCACATCCCCTGTATTCTCAACAGGCATACCAGAAACCCCTTCGACTGGTTCCCACCAGAAACCTGAAAAATCAGCCACTTCATCATTCACTACATCAAACTCACCCCTACTATTACCATTCATAAAACCCGAAAAATCAGCCACACTAGGTTCATTCTGCCCAAACACACTATCATTCATACTGTTCCCAAAACCAGAAAAATCAGGCACAGGCAGCTCACTCACTCGTCTACTTATACCAGCCAAATCACTCACCTGTTTACGCAAAAACTCAATCTCCCTTTCAAGATCCCCCATACCAGAAACACTCTGCTCAGACTTACTTTCATTCGTACTTGCATTCTTCCTTTCACCCTTCTTTGTACGCTTTCTACTCCTCGAGACTAAGACTAGCTCTTTCCCAGACAGATCCATACTATCACATTCAATCTCATCATCATGCACTTTACCTCTCTCTCTACACAGTCCATACACTGGATGGCTCACCAGGTAGTCAGGAGGTTCTCTCCATCTCCTTAACTGACTCTGATGAGCCCGCACTCTCTCAGTCATGCCGTCATTCAAACTCTCCAAAACATACGTCACTCCATTTTCCCAAACCCTCACAACTCTATAAGGTCCATCAAACTTCTCACTCATCTTTGATACATTCAACCTACCCTTCACTTCTTTCACCTTCAATACTTTTGTACCTAATTCAAATGAACGGAACCTTTCATGCGCCTCACGCCATACACTCTGCTCACTTTCACTCAAACGAAACCTATCTTTCACTCGCCTTTCAAAATTCATCACAAACTGACATGGGGACATTCCAGTTGCACTATGCACAGTTGAATTATACGCCCACAACACTCTCCCCAGACACACATCCCAGTCATTCACTGTCGTACTCATCATTCTCAACATCTCACACAAGGTTCTTATAGTCCGTTCAGCCAATCCATTTGAAGACGGTACATACGGAGTTATTCTCACATGCTCCACACCATTCTCTCTCAACATTTGCTCAAACACTTCCCCTACAAATTCAGGCCCATTATCACTCAGACATCTTCTAGGCTTCCATACACACATAGGAAAAAACAACTGCTCAACCACACGCGCAACAGTCACACTCCTTTTATCTCTCACAGGCGCTGCATACACAAACTTACTTTTATGGTCAACCATCACAACCATACCAACATTCCCAGCACTCGTACGCGGCAAAGACACACAATCAATCACTACCAATTCAAACGGTTCTTTCGCATCAACTTTCAACATCGGTGGTTTCACTTGCACACCTTGCACCTTTCGCTTCTGACACCTTTCACACGTAGTTGCAACATCATTCACAACAGTTCTCAGAAACGGGTGGAACACATGCTCCTTCATACACTCCCACAGCTTAAACTTACCCATATGCCCATAATTATCATGCACAACCTTCACCAGACCAATCATACCAACTAAGGACATCACAGGTACATACATATCATCACCACCCTTCACATGCCTCACAAAATATACAACATCCATACAAACAACAAAATCCTTAGCATACCTTTTAAAATCACTTAAACACTCTGGCCATTCATTCAAATCAACACGCATCATTACACACCTCTTCAACTCACTAACAAAAGGACACATCTCTTGCATCTCTAGAATATCATCATCACTTAAAATCTCATTCTCATCATCCATGACCAACTCAATCATACCGCAAAACTTGACAACATTCTTTGCACACTCATTCAACTTCATCACCTCACATTCACCTTTCATAAGACAATCCTTATCAGCATCCAAAGACAAATCATTCAATCTCATAAAGTCTACACCAAGCAAGAAACAACAAGGCATTTGCTCACCTTTCAGAATCACAAAGTCATGCTTCACATTCACACCATCACCCAAACTCACTTTCAGACTAACCTGTTCCCATGCCACTATCATGCCATTCCCTAATCCACTTATCCGTAACTTCACAGGTTTATGCTCGCAACATCTAAACTCTTCATACTTACTCAGAATATTCTCATTCACTAAAGACACTTGCGCTCCAGTATCAATCAAACCACAGAACAACCTTTCACTAACTTTCACTCTCGCTTCCATCATATCAGGTCCACCATGTTCGCAATACACAGAAGGAACAAGCACACCAACATCAGCACTGATATCCACACTGTCATCAACTCCCATATCATCACTCAACACACACTCATCTTCATCCAGACAATCATTCTTCTCTCTTATATATGAACACTTTTCAATTACCCAATTGTAGTGCACACCGCTCAAACATTGCAGATGTACCACATTAGGATTCAAACCCTTCATCTTCTCATCCTTGTACACAATCGGCCTCTCACCACCAAAGTGCACATATACAATCACTCCATACAAACGACTCACTACAATCAACACTTCCTGAAATGGCGGGACCCCTTGCATACACATCGCTCTCAATTCTTTCATGAAGTTCCGCACCTTTGCCATACCAATGCTTTCAGGCTTCCTACACACTTCATTCATTACCTCCTTCCTTAAATCATCTACACTATCGGGCACTCTCACATCTACTCCATCACTCTTCAAATCTTGCAAACCATTCCATACACTCTCAAACAAGGAATCACCACCACCCTTACTCTCTTTTCCATTCATAATTCCTTTCGGCAAATACTCAGGATCACTCACTCCACACACATTTTCATCATTCGTACCAGGATACCTTGACATCAAATCAGCCACTCCATTCCGTTCACCAGGCACATACTCAATCACATAGTCAAAGTCACTCAAATCTTCCAAAGTCCTTGCAATCCTACTATCAGCCCACTTCATACGCTGCAGATACACAAGAGGTTGATGATCGGTTTTTATCACAAACCTCACACCATACAAAAATGGACGCAACACTTTCAAACAATATCTTATCGCAGCCAGCTCTCGTTCCACACTCGAATACTTTCGTTCTGCAACATTCATAGCCTTGGATACATACCCAATTATTCGCCTGACATTCTCTCCATTCAAACGCTGCTCTTGCATCAGAAAACCTCCCATACAATACCCACTCGCATCTGTATACAATTCAAGCATTTTAGCATTTACACTATAATCTGGGTAAGCTAATTCAACATCTTCAGCCGCTGCCTCCTTCAGTCTCTCATACGCCTCATTCATCTTATCATTCTACTTGACAACCGTACTACCTTTCTTGCCCATCCACTCAGTCAGAGGCTTACTCACACCAGAACAATCACGTATAAACTTTCGCTGGAACTCAATCAAACCCAAAAATGACTTCAGTTGCTTCACAGTCACCGGTTTAGGAAACATTCGCACCTTCTCAACATACTTCGATGATTTACGCAATCCATTCTCACTCACCATATGCCCAAGGAATTCCACTTCTTTCGCAAACCATTCACACTTCGCCACTTTCACCTTCACACCAACACTCTCCAACGTTCTCAACACATCATTCACCAATCTCATATGCTCCTCAAAAGTCTCAGTCATAATCAAAATATCATCTATAAACGCAATCACATTCTTACTCGCAAACTTACTCAACACAACATTCATTGCCCGCTGGAAGGCTCCGGGAGCATTAGCCAACCCAAAGCTGAGGTTCCGGAACTGGTAATGCCTCTTTGAGGAAGAGAAGGCAGTTACTGGCCGGCTCTCCTCAGCAATGGGCATCTGGTAATACCCCCGTACCAGATCCAGCTTCGTAAACCACTCCATCCCATGCATACTATATACACACTCAGATACCACACACATCGGAAACCTTTCTTTCACAGTCCTTTCATTCACCTTTCGATAATCCACACACAGACGCAATCTTCCATCCGGCTTACGTACAGGTACAATTGGACTATTCCATGCACTCTCACTCTCCTCAATCACCCCCAATTGCTCCAATTCCAAACACTGCTCCTCAATCTCTTCAGCAACCGGACGTGGGAAATGCCTCGGCCGCTGATAGATTGGGGAGTCCTCCTTCAGGACAATCTTGAATTCCGGGAGCTTTGCAACCCCGAAATCCAGATCACCCTTACTGAGGGCTCCCTTTCGCTCAAATATCATTCGATACACATCCTCCCTTTCATACTCAGTCAAACATCCATCCAATTTCACCATGTCCTTCACCTCATTATACATCCATTCACATGTTTTTTCATTCGCAACACTCACCCTGATATCCGTACTATCATCCATACCTACCTCATTGACAGTGGAGAGGTGGCCCAGTACATCTCCGACTTGGATTCCCCTCACCTGCCCTTTCACACTGGGGTCTGCCTGCACACATACAAAAGGATCATTCATTCTCATCAAGCCATCAAACACACAAGCAACACGCCTTACCTTATAACACGCATCCTTTCCATCCAATATCACAGTGTTCTCACTCACATTCAAACTAACATCCTTACTCCAACTCACTCTAACAGACACCCTTTCACCCTTCACAAGCCTTACACTCTCCATAGCAGTCACCTCAATACCAGTAAACACACTCCTCAAAACGCTACCATCTTTCCCTACATACAACTTATACACCCCATTTTTACCAATCTTTCTCTCAATCTGATCACTCGCAGGATGCACAACCATACGATTCATTTTCATAAAATCATAGCCCAAAATCACACCATACTCACTACTCACCTTATCAATCACAGAAAATTCACATTCATTCATCATCATACCATGCATTCGAACAGGTGACCTTATCATTCCAATCACAGGCACTCTCCTATTACCAATACCTACTAAACTACCCTTGCACTCAGACAGGAGGGCTTTCTCGCTAAACTTGTCATACACATCTTTATACACCAAGCTCGCCTTGCATCCAGAATCTATTAAAGCCAAACACTCAATTCCATTCAACTCCACCTTCACACTCAGACACTCATACTTCCTACCAGACAGCACTTTCACACTAGACAGACTTACCAACACATTACTCACACTCATGCACCCAGAGGATACTTCAGCAGGTACCCTCTTACCATTCAGTTTCCCGCTTCAGACTTTCCATTCACACCTTGCGCTCTCAGTCTAATCCAACACTTTTCACTTGAATGTCCTTCCATCGCACAATAGCTACATACATTCCTCTGGTCACGACACATCCTTGCATAATGACCAGCCTTTCCACAATTACCACATGCATATTTCATACTTTCCCCAGCAGTTGCTCCACCATTCAACCTCGGACAATCTTTCTTCAAATGGCCTATTTCTTTACACTCGAAGCACTCTTTCACACTTTCCTGGCAATCCTTTATCATATGCCCTTTCTTACCACACCCAAAACACGCACCAGATGTCCACCTACATTCTGCCAACATATGACCTTTCCTTCCACACCGACGACATTCCACAATCTTTCTCACACCATTCGGTCTCTCATTTGCTGGGACATACCTCGGTTTCTCTCTCATATATCCGTTCCCACGCTTGAAATTCATCTGCCCCCTTCCATTCGACCACCCTCCATTTGCCCATCCATTCTGCCGGCCCAGGAAGTTTGACATCACTCCAGCTGGTGCAGCCTTCAGGGCATCCCTGTAGCTGACAAACTGCTGGGGTGGATGAAAGCTCCTGGGCTTCTTACCCCCAACATTCACACTGTACCATCCATCCTCTTCTAGATCGCTTTCATCATCAAATTGTCCATCTTCTAACAGTTCCAACACATCCTCCCACATCAACCGTTCACCTGTCAGTCTCACTCTCTCCTTTCTCTTTCCACCCAGCCATTCACTCACCTTTCGTGGGATCGTGTCCAAAAACTTCCTCATGAGTGGTTTACATTCATTTACATCATCATCACCATACCTCGTTCTTGCCATACTCTCAAGCCTATGTGCATACATATTCACACTTTCACTCTTCCCCATTCGAGCCTTCTCAAATTCATTTACCCTTTTATACTTCACACTCTCTTTCATTCGTTTCACCTGTCCAATCATCCGCTTCTTCACCACATCGTACCTTGGTTCCCCCACACTTGTAATCACGCGGAAAAACTCCAATACTCTTCCCTCCAAACATTCCCCCAAAACATTCATCCAGTATCCCTTATTCTCCGGGTACTTGAGCTTACAATATCGCTCAAATTCCCCGAAGAATTCTTCCACACTTTTCCCACCATGTAACCTAAATCTATCTATCTTTGGCACTTCCCTTATCAAAATACCCTTTCCCACATTCACTTCACTCTCACTTGAGCTGCCTTCACTCTCACTCATATCAATCATACCATCACTCTCTCCTTCATCCGAGTACAATGAGTCCACACTCTTGCCTCTTACCTTCCTATCCTTCCCCTTTGCACCACTCTTCCTTCTTCTCTTGCATTCAACTCTCTTCCATTCTCCGTCCTTCCTATCACTCATAATCACCCTATCCTCTCTAGACTCGCACACACTCCCATTGATCCCATTAGTCTTATTCCCTTCAGTCGGAGCAGGGGTCAAGGTCGAGGGTCCTAGGGCCGGTCCTGACCCCTTCATCATGTCATACAGGTCCTGCATCCGTCGGTCCGTCTGATCCTGTCGGTCTCCCATTTCCTTCTTCATCCTATCAGTCTTTTCATTCATCCCTTTTATTTTATTCTCCATTCCCTCCATCATTCCCCGTAACATTTCACACTCCTCTTCTTTCTTTCTCAACTCCAGTCTCAATCGCACTACTTCTTCATTCAATGTTTCCGCTACAGCCATTGTTCCCAAGTTAGTAAAAAGATAGGAGGAGGGAAAAATCAATCAAACTACTTGTCACACTAATTGGGTATGGACTGCAATCCAATCCAGTCACGCTCCCAGTTTCGAAGTCTCACGTCCCTATTCGGGCGCCAAATGTAGCGGGCCGAAAATCTAAACTAACCCCCAATCTATCCAACCCGCTTCCTACACTATCCGGACGTGAGAAATCGAAGGAGAATGAAACGGATTGTATATACAGTCCCTTCACTTACAAAGAAATTTACAAAATATCTACAATAGAGAGGGGGCGATTATATTGGAGATCTTACTTTTCACCAAAAATACAAAAGAAAATCCTATATATATGAATACTATTTAATCTATCCTAATAAACATAAAAAAATCAAACAACCCCCCAAAAAAATCCTGACTACAACAGTCAATATATATACAACAACCAAGGCCTCACTTTATACAAAGAGGATGGGAAGATGTCCAGCCACCTGCCACTCGAGCGAGCAAAATGCCTAGGATGGAAGATAATGACTTTAAAAAGCTTGCGTGGCTATTATAAGCCCTCCTTCATTAAGCTATACTAATGGCCTTTATTTATTAATGATAATATAGCTTTCCAGGATATAACGCTTTGTTTGTAATATAAGGATATACAAAACTAAGTCCTATCTTTCCAGAATATGAGGCTTTGTTTGTAATAAAAGGATATATGAAACTAAGTCCTATCTTTCCAGAATATGAGGCCTGGAAAGAAAGAAAAAAAAACATGGTAATCATTTTTATACATAAAATAAACAAAAAAAACAAACCCATTCCCATTCACACACATTCTTACAGAGGGAGGGAGAGGGTACTGAGAAAATAGGTGGGAGAATGGCCCTTTTACACACACTCACATTCGCCCCACCACAACTGTTTTACCCCATCCGCATCGGAATTTTGTCAAAGGTGTCATCCGTTCAAACAAACTAAAGGACTACGACCACACCTCTTTTCAGAGTAAGCTTAGTACCCAACGTGTTGCACATGTACACAGGGTAACTAAAACATTAGGCTCCACTAGAGTCCCAACTGCCACACTGATTTTAACATTTGAACGTCAAGAACTGCCACAGTATATTAAAGCTGGGTATCTTTGTGTCCTGGTAAGTCTCTACATCAAACTACCCAGACACTGCTTCAATTGCAATAAATTTGGACATGTTGGCATCCTTGCTCCTGCGGGAATTGTAGCTCTGACTACCATTGCCCTGAATGCACCAAAACACCCCGCTTGCTTTGCGCGACTCTGTACATCTAGATATAAGAAAGGCCCACCAGCGTGTTTGAGCACAAACCTCACCACTCGGCTGGCTCTTCTCTGGTTTTACATGACACTGGATGAAACTGACCATCATGCGTGAGTTCTGACCAGCCTGAAGCACTTCATCCTACATCTACTTGCAGTGTCGGAAATATTCAGAATATGCAGTCGAAGCATCACTCTTACACCCAGATAACCAATGTAGCCCCTCCTCTCTCCAGCAGCTCTAGCTGGGAGAGACACTCAGGGTAAGACACTTGGAGACATCAGATGTGATTTGAAAGAATCCTCTACATCGACCAGTGAAGGTTCATCCACCCGGCCCTGAGACCCAAAACCCAGTGGTAAGAGGAAGGATTCCTCACCTGGGTCATCGACCACCAATAAGTGGGCAGCCTCTGGAGCTGACTTGGCCGAGCTCTGGGAATCTTCAATGGACTCCCCTCCCCCTATGGCTGAACATTCTATGCCCTTAAGTCCGTCCCGCCCTTCACAGGACTTAGCCCCATCCTGATCCAAACGATGGCAGATATACACCCAGCTCCACACACCTCGCTCAGATCACCTGTTCATTCCACCCGCCCTTAAACCCATGATCTGATGGAAGCAGTTGATACTCCAGCATCACCAATCACGGCGGTTGGACCAACTCCTCAGACACTGAAAATACCCTCGACCCATGAATCCGGATCTAACAGCCAAAAATCCCTTCTTGATCTTCCTTTTCCATCAGGTTGTGAGCCCGAATTACAATCAATGGCCTTGGTCGGTTCTCCAAAACCCATGAAAAAAGCCCCAGTTACTGCGCCATCTAGGATCTCTCCCCCTGCAAAAGCAGGCTCCTCAAAATCAGCTTTTTGGGACGAACCTCAAATACAATATCGGCCTCAAAAGAGAAAAAGATATCCACAGTGGTATCTAATCATCCCACATAATATCCTCCATTTTACAATGGAATTGCCAAGGCGTTCTTCTAAAGTGGGAAGAACTCAAAATTCTTTTGACGACTATCCACCCCGCAGTTATTTGTCTTCAGGAGAATAAACTGGGTATACGGCCGTTTCCGCCGGTACCCTGCTTTCTCACTTTCAACTCTATTGCTCCTGCTGGAAGCTCCTCTCATGGAGAGGTGTCAATCATATTATGGTATCTTCATCCCGCCATGTTTCTCCCATCCCCCTACATACTACCCTCCAAGCTGTTGCCGTGAGGGTTTTTCTTACTAAGCTGTTTACTGTTTGCTCTATTTACCTACCCCCTTGTTTATCATTGTCAAGACCCGACCTTTTAGAACTTATAGACCAGTTGCCCTCCCCATTCTTATTACTAGGAGATTTTAACGCCTGTCACCCATACTTGTGACATCATTCGAAATGCCAAAAGCAGTGTTTTAGAGTCTCTTTTATTATCTGACTTTCTTTGTGTTTTAAATACTGGAGATTTTACCTCTTATCATGTCCAGACGGACTCTTTTAGCTGTGTTGACCTGTCTGTTTGTTCCCCGGATTGCTTCACGGAATTTCGATGGTCAATTCTTGATGATCTCCATGGGAGTGACCGCTTCCCTATTCTCTTGTCGGCCCTTCAAGTTAGCCCTCATACAACTATGCCCCTTAAGTGGGACTTAGGTCATGCAGATTGGGAAGGTTCCGAGAGGTGTCCTTCACAAGTGCATCCTTGGGAACCTTCAATGGAGTGGATGCGGCAGTAGATTACTTTACATCAACTATCTACAATGCAGCAACACAGACCATCCCATGGAGGCGGCCCGCCACAGGCCGCTAAACCGTACCCTGGTGGACCTCGACATGTGCAACAGCTATCAAAAATTACAAGTTAGCCCATGCCCAATTCTGAAAGAACCCAACTATGTGCAACAAGGTTGACCGAAACCGAGCTTGTGCGCTCCACCAAAGAACCCTTCATCAGGCTCGCTGAAATTCATGGCGCCGTTACATTTCATCAATTTCCTCTATGGCACCTACTGCTAAGATCTGGAAGAGGATTAATAAGATCAGGGGCTGTTATGCCCATCATCATACCCCTATACTCAACTTAGACGGTTCCTTGGAGAAAGACGGCCTGGCAGTCAACAATGCTTTTGCTGACCATTTCCGCAAGTCGGCAGTGTCAGCCGTTACGATAAGGCTTTTCAATCCTACAAATCAAAGGAAGAGTCTCATTATCTCAACTTCACAACAAAATCTAACCTTACATATAACGCTCTATTCAGCATCCATGAGCTGCATAGCGCTCTGTCCCTTTGCAGATCTACTTCCCCTGGCCTTTATGAGGTCCATTTCGATATGATTTGGTACCTATATCCACACTCTACTCTCTTCTTACTTGGTTTGTACAACCTTATATGGGTGAAGGGTTTTTACCCGTCATCATGGCGCATTGGAATCATCGTTGCCTTTGTCAACCTGGGCAGGGACGAGTTGGATGCAGATCACTACCGCCCTATAGCTCTTACCAGCTGTTTGAGTAAGTTGCTGGAAAAAGTGGTATTGGAGCGCCTAAACTGGTTCCTAGAAACCAAGCACCTTCTCTCCCCATTTCAATGTGGCTTCCGCTAAGGTCATAGTACCCTTGACCTACTAGTACGTTTCGAGGGATCAGTCCGGAAAGCTTTCTCATTAAAGCACCGAGTCCTGGCTATATTTTTTTATATTGAGAAAGCCTACGACACAACATGGAGATACAGCATCTTGAAGAAGCTATAGGTCTGGGGGATGAGAGGCCTTTTACTGTCACTTATTCAAAGTTTTTTAGCATCTCGATCCTTCAAGGTACGTGTTGGAGATGCATACTCTGACCTGCAACCCCAAGAGGAGGGAGTTCCTCAGGGCAGTGTTTTAAGTGTCTTATGTTTTATAATTGCCATCAATGATATTATTTCGCCTCTCTCAGAGGGTGTATCAGCAACTCTGTTTGTCAATGATTTAGCACTATACTGTTCTTCACCTCACCTTCCATCAGCAGCGCGTTGGCTACAACTGGCGGTCGATGCTGTATCCAAAAGAGCACAACTTAAAGGATTCCACTTTTCCATGAACAAAACCAAAGCAATGTATTTCCACCGAGGCAGAGGGGTTCTTGTTCCGCCATCTATCTCTCTACAAGGCTAAGATATAGAGTTTGTCTCTGAGTTTCAGTTCCTTGGAGTAACTCTCGATCCAAAGTTATCCTGGTTACCACACCTACGCCGACTTCGAACAGGCTGTCTGTGGGCTCTAGACATTTTGAAAGTCCTCTCACACACTTCGTGGGGGAGCGAATGATAAACATTGTGGACATTATACACAGCCCTCGCCCAATCCAAATTGGATTATGGCTGTCAAATTTACTCATTGGCTTTCCCTTCAGCCCTTAAAATGCTGAACCCCATTCAAAACCTCAGAGTTTGCCTTTCTAGTGAAGCCTTCCGTACTTCATCCTGTCAACAGCCTTTACTGCGATAGTGGGGTACTTCCTTTGCCCTACCATAGACTTCAAATCTGCATGCGATACCTCTGCCGAGTACAGCAAGCCCCTGTATCAGAGGCCTACAGATGCCTGTATGCTGTCAAATCAATGGCGGCATATGATAAGTTGCCATCTTTACCCCGCCCCCTGAACCTTCGCATAGGAGATCATCTCTCTAACCTGGGTGCTCCAAGGGTCCTTACGCTTCCATTCTTACTGACCCCTAGTTGGCGTGCTCCTCTCCCCACAGTATGTACCAACATGTGGAGCCTGGAGAAGTCCTCCATGGACCCTCACATCATTAAGAGCCTGTTCTTAGAGCATTCAAGCTCACACAAACAATGCTGCCCACTATACACGGATGGCTTTAAGTCAGACGGTGATGTGGGCGCCGCAGCCATCTACCCAGGAGGAGAATTCCTAACTCTTATCTTTCCTGCCAGCAGCCATCTACCCAGGAGGAGAATTCCTCACTCTTATCTTTCCTGCCAGCAGCATCCATTTTACCGCTGAACTTTCAGCAATCCTTTTAGCCTTTAGACTCATCCAAATTTTACCTTTTAGTGATTTTGTCATTTTTTTTCCAACTCAAGGAGTGTTTTACAGTCAATTAGATCTTTTAATGCGTCCCACCCCTTAGTCACAGAAATTTGCAACTGGCTGATCAGAAAATGCGTCCCGATATATAATTATTTTTTGCTGGGTCCCTGGGCATGTGGCGGTCCTGGGCAACGAGATGGCTGATCAGCTGGCCCGCTCAGCACATTCTGTGTCCCCTGAGAACTCGGCTCTACCCTTTATGGACTACTTTCCTTCAATAATAAAATATATTTTTCAACTGTGGCAGAATGAATGGGATGACTGTTCATCATCCAAACTATACAAAATTAAAAATTCTATTCACTCTTGGCCCTCAAGCCATCATAGAATGTGGTCATTGGATGTGGCCCTTTGCTGAGTTCGCATTTGGCCACACGAGACTTAATCACAGCCATCTTGTTTTGGGTGATGTTCATATCAGCCCTTGCTGTCGTTTTTGCAGTGGGGACCATCGGTTGCCCACCTTTTATTGGATTGTAGCCATTTTGCTATTCTCCATTTGTCCTGTTTTCCCGACCCTTTTAATTATTCCTCAACACACCCGTCTTCGATTCATATTGGTGGAGGAATCTTTTAACCCGTCATTTTTAAAAATTTTTTCACAAAGTGGTCTCCTCCACCTTTTATAGATGATTAGCCTCGTTTCATCCTAGCTGCCATATAGAATCCACTTGGATTGGTTCCTTACCTTAAACCTTATTTAAATTTGTTTAAACATGGTGGATAATGTATATGTTTTATTAGACTGAAGTTTTTTATATTCATTGTAGTAACTGGTAGGTTTACACTTGAGTTTTTTGAAAAATAAAGATATGTTTACTATAATATCATTTGAATACTTTATTGCTTTTTGTATACCTTTAACAACATAACCTTATTATAATTTTGTCTCATATTCAATTTTATTTTCCTCTGTCAACATAGTAATGAGGCAGGATTCAAATAGTATTAGACACACCCGAGTAATATTTTCTCATTTCTATAATAATGAATTCTTTTTTGCACATCAATTGCCAGTGACTGAAATTGAAACTTGGACCATGATATTATCAGATAGAAGTACCTTTAATCAAATCTCAACAGCTTAGGATTGTCTTTTCACACTACATAAATATATGACAATTAAAAATATCCTTGTCTAATTACAAATAGATTTGGACTTCGTGATACCAAAAACTAGAAGTCAGTTATAAAAACATAAGTTGGAGTTGAAAGTCTCATGTACCAACTCTGCACCCCTCATTTAAAATCTAAGATGCATTAAGCCTCTGGAATCTTCATTGCTGGATGAATAGAGAAGTATCTTAAAGAGAATGTATATATGTTCTAATTATCCTGTGATTAGTAGTGTGAGGAAAAATAGTTATTGTATATCCTTGTGGGAACATGTTGCTTATTGCAGTAAAAGGAAAGGTTTTGGGTGCAACTGTAGGGGTAAATTTACTTTCCATGAGCTATGGTAAAAAATGTGGATATTTCCACTTTCCCCAGTGAATGGGTTTATGTCACTGAACTGGCTGACTGAAGAGTCTTGGAGTTTTTGCTCAATATAGTTGGTGAAATGGTCCCAGTCAGCTAATTTATAGTTGGTGTGGGTATTGGGTTATATTTGGCAATTTGTATCATGATTGGTTTGATGTCCTGGAGTAATGATTAAAATTAACCAATAGAAAGTTTATTTTAGGACTATTAAATTTGTATAAAGATGGCTAACCATTGCTATAGTAACTAACAATCAGAGCTGTCTACAATGTACTTTAACTCAAAATTATACTTATTTCTTCAGATTATTTTCTATAAAATCTAGATGGCAATTACTAGGTTTTCTCTTAAATTAGTATGCCTATAGAGGCAATGGAGCAAGAGTTGTGAATGTTTACAATTTAAAAACAAGCCATCATATTATCTTTGAATGAGACAATTACTCAAGAAAATGATGGATAATAAGTAGGCTAAGTGTTAGATAAAATATAGATTTATTAATATGGGTGGTTCTAATAAATTTGCCAATGAAAAACATTCTTCTAAACATGCAAAAGTTGATGAGAATACCAAAGAACAAATTATCAAGAATGAAGTTATTGATTCGCTAGAAATTGATTATAATAAAGAAACACTAAATGAAGATCAAGTACGGTTTGAAGCCATATATATAACTTTTGCCTTGATTTTTAATTTGTGCATTGAATTTAATGATTAAATGATAAACTTTTAGTTATATGATTTTTGCTATATCTAAATGTAACTGCCCAAATAATATTTTAAATTAAATGGTAATATGTGTTGACTATATTTGTATCTTATATTTTAGGACTCAGAATATCCTATTGGAACCGATGATATTTGTGAAGTAAAATTGGAGGTTCAGCAAGAGGAACTTCAACTTACTGATTTTGCCATTAAGGTTTGTTTCATTTCCTGGAATATGATTATATTAGAGAGTACTTATTTTCATTCCCAATATTTGCATTCGATTGGTTCCACCTCATCCTTCTCTTCCCAGTAAGGGGCGGGACGATTTGCCTTCATAGCTGCCGTGCTGTTTGGACACAGCGCCCCATCCGACCCCAGCTTAGCCTCTTGTCCTTACCTCAGGCAGCCTGTGTTTCTCTCCTACTTCCTCACTTCCACTACAACCTCTCCAACAACTTTCTCTGGTCGGCCTTTATTTTCACATTTTAGGTGCTGACCTCCTTCTCAGCCAACTATCGCAGTTCGGGGCTGAGGTGGGAGGGGGCAATGTTCCCTAACCCCCGAGCTTCGGTTTGGGATGATGGGTTTTTAACAACCTGCCTCATCTCGCCCCATACCTTCCTCACATACCATTTACTTCTCACTTCTTACTCTATCATTTTTACGCCATGCCCAAGGTGGAGCCGCCATTCTGAAAGGCTGCCAGGTCACCATGTGGGAGGGGTGGCCTTAAATGGCCCCACCTGGCTCTGCCAGCCATTTATGTACCCGTTACAGAGCGGGCTACTGCAAGGGGTGATTAGCGTCTGCATCCTGTAAAAAAATAGGGTGACCATGCCCAATGATGACAAAAAAAGAAGAAAAATCTCCCCTTAATTTCCTCTCATTCACCGTCGGAGCCACACTTGGGCAGCTCCACAGGCAAAATGGAGGCCCCCCGCCCCTGTGCTCAATGCAGGGGACCCTCCAAATCTCTTTAAGTGGAGAGGAGGCTTACTCCTCTCCTTTGCCTACAGGTGTAGGGGACTTCCCTTCACCCCCTTGTCTGGAGGTGCCTTCAGGCGCCTCCCTCTTTCCAGCGGAAAGCCAGGCCCCTTCAGTTGCTTCCCTCAAAAGACCTGAATATTGAACCTTGACAGGGTCAAGGCTTGTGCTTTCCCAGACTTGACTTGTGACAGTGGTGCCAATGGGACCTGTGATGTCCTGTGGGGGAATGGCCAACTGGAGGCCCTCCCTGAGATAGACATGGTTCTTGAGGCAACCAAGCCTCAGACAGTAGGGCCTTCCATGGGAGCGAATCCAGGCTCAGCGCCAAGCAACGAACTCGAGTTTGCTCCTATGCAAGGTCCTCCTCAAACGGTTAGAGTTTCTAGGGCAGTACAAGGAGGGGAGGGATCTCCTCCAAGTGGTGCCCCTGCAACTGCCAGGACCTTTGCATCCCGGAGAAGGACCTTGCTGAGGCCGGTCCATCTGGCCTGGTGGCTCCTGCTGGCAGAGGGAAGAAGCGTTTCATTCTCCACCCTCATCTTCTAAAAAGAAAAGGACAAATAAAAAAAACTTTGGCCTCTTCTCCTTTCATGGGGGCCACGGGCACGGATGAGGCCGCTAACATCTTTGAACGCGACCAAGCCAAGAGTGGCATGCCCGGGGGAATCTCCCCTTAAAGACCAAAAGTGCGCAGAGCAGAGCCTCGATTATGTCGGGGCCTCTCATTCAGATATTGCCTGGCATTTTCCCCGTAAGGGGTGCAGTGATTTGCCATCCTGGCATAGTACTGACGGGACTCAGCACCCTGTCCGACCCCAGTCTAGCCTCTTCTTCTCTCAGACAGCCTGTATTTCTGCCCTACTTTGTCGCTTTTCATACAACCTCTTCCACAACTTTCTCTCATCAGCCTCTAATTTACAGGGTAGATGCCGACCTTCTTCACAGCCAACTATCCCAGATCGGGGCTGAGGGGGAAGGGGACAATATTGCCTAACCCCTGAGCTCCGGTTTGGGATGGTGGGTTTTTAATAACCTGATTCATCCCCACCCATACCTTCCTCACCTCCCTTTTCCTTCTCACTCACACTCTATCAATTTTACGCCATGTGCTGTAGAGCCGCCATGCTGAGGGACTGCCAGACCACGAGGCTGGAGAGGTGGTCTTAAATGGTGGCACCTGGTTCTGCCAGGCTTGTACACACCTCTTGCAGGGTGGGATACTGCGAGGGGTGATGAGCGCGCACATCCCATGAGAAAATTAGGGTCCCCATGCCCAATGATGGAAATTTAAAAAAAAAAAATCCCCTTTCCCACTCACAACCAATGGAGCCTCCTTCTGGCACCTCCACAGAAAAAAAAATGGAGGTTCCCCCCTTCCTTTGCTTGCGCAGGGGACCCTCAAAATTCCTCGCACTGGAGAGGAGACTTACTCGTCTCCTTCGCCTATGGGTGTAGGGGACTCCCCCTCACCCACTTGTCTGGAGGTGCCTTGGGCACCTTCCTCTTTCCAGCGGCAGTCCCCCCTTTAGTTTTCAAGGGGACTGCCAAGAAAGCCAGCTAGCAGCCCATAGCCGACTGATCCCCATGGAAGCAGCTCGGTTGGGCAAACACCCTTAGGGGGGAGAAGGAAGGCAGGCCCCTTCAGTCGCTTCGCTCAAAAGACCTGCTGGCAAGAATATTGAACCTTGTTGGGGTCAAGGCCTGTGCCTCCCCAGACTTGACTTGTGACAGTGGTGCCAATGGGACCTGTTATGTTCTGGTGGGGATGGCCAACTGGAGGCCCCTCCTGAGATAGACATGGTCCTTGAGGCAACCCAGCCTTAGATGGTAGGGCCTTCCATGGGAGAGAATCCGGGCTCGGCGCCAAGCACCGAACTTGAGTTCTTACCTATGCAAGGTCCTCCTCAAACGGTTAGGGTTTCCAAGGCAGTACAAGGAGGAGAGGGATCTCCTCCAACCGGTACCCCCTGCGACTGCCAGGACCTTCTCCATCTCGGAGAAGAATCTTGCTGAAGCCGGTCCATCTGGCCTGTGGGCTCCTGCCGGTGGAGGGGAGAAGCGTTTCATTCCCCGCCCTCCTCTTCTAAAAAGAAAGGTACAAATAAAAAAAAGACTCAGGGCTCCTCTCCATCCGAAGGTGACCAGTTTCCTGGATGGGAGCTTTTGGCGAATGCGTCAAAACCCTCTGAGTCGGCCATTATTACTGCCCTTCAGGCACGCCTGTGAGTGTGATGCAGTACTCTACCATGAACTTTGTGAAAGGAAAAAGTTTGTGCGAGGAAACTCGTTGACTACTCCATAGACGACATCACCTTAGAGCTTGCTGACCATGGGGCGGTCAAGGTCGAACATGTGATGAGAAAGCAGGGAGGGGCCTCAAGGCCCACCCCTACACTCTTCATCACGTTTGACTGTGACAAGCTCCCTGAGTCGGTGCGTGCCGGTTGGTACCGCTACCGCATGAAGGCAATCATGCCACTGCCACGGAGGTGCTATTACTGTCCCCTCTTCGGCAATACAAATCGCTCATGTAGACATGCAAAGTCTGTGTAAATTGCTCCAAGGCCTCACGCGATAAGTCCAAATCGTGTGTGGCCAAGTGTGTCAATTGTGGAGGGCTGCACCCCACTTCTTCGAAGCAATTTGGTGCATATCTCTTTGAGAAAGAAATCCTGGCCGTTTAGGCCCAGGTTCGACTCTCATTCTGTGAGGCTAAGGACTTAGTCGTGGCATGCCCGTCTCTGCGTTGGACGTCTTATGCCTCAATGCTTAGAAAGACACCCTCTGCTCCTGGTCCATCCAGGCCAACAAGCATGGTTGTATCTGCGCCCATTCGCAGCCCTTCTGCGGGTACTATTCAACCTGGGCACTGCCCTGGTAAATCTGGCAGGATAAAGTGTTCACATTAGCCCCGGCTAAAACCTTGGTTCCGCCCCCTTTTCCCAGTGGGGCCGTTTCCCGTAATGCGAAAGGGCCACACGCATCCACCGAGTCGTTAGACTCACAGGAGGCAACACCCCTGTAGTTGGTCACCAGGCCATCTTCCAGGGTTCCTAAAGCTGCCTACCGAAAGGGAAACAGCAAGAAAAGAGCTTCGGCTCCATCGCCCACGCCTAGTGGTGGGCTGAGTGGCTCAGAGAGTGGATCCTCGAAAAGACCCGCCTCCGAAGACGCAACGCCCACCTAAGGTTTTGAGGTGGTGGGAGGAAAAGACTTGCATGGCGAGCCCAACCTCTCCCAATAAGTCCTCGAAGGCGATAGTGCCTTCAGCGCATTGTCTGGCTAACAGCCCACGAGGATCTCCCTCCGGTAAGCGTACGGCCATTCCCGTGTGGGTCCTTGTCTCCAAGAGAGCCCCCACGTCTCCTACGAGCTAGACCTGGAGGGCATTTTCCTTCAATGAAATTGCCGTGGACTCTGGGCCAACCGAGAGGAGCTGCGGAGGCTCGTCTCATCCCATTCCCCGTTAGCTATTTTTAGGCAGGAGACCATGCTAGGCGCGTGCCCCCTGCCCGCCCTCCCGGGGTATAAGGGTTTTGCAACACCACCACCACGAGATGGGGTTGGGCTAGGGATGCTCAGTTTACACCCGGCATGATGTCTCTTTTCTTTTCACTAGATACCGTGGCACGGTTGACAAGGCCCATTCTCTTGCTTGGAGATCTGAACGGCAGCCATCCTCTCTGGGGAGACTGCTCAATAAATCCCAGGAGACAAGTCCTTGCTGATCTGATCGAAGAGTTTAAGATAGGTGTCCTAAATGTGGATGAGTTTACGCATCACTGCCTGAGAACCGCTTCATTTTCTTGCCTTGATCTACCTCTGCTCTCCAGATGCACAGCCTGATTTTGATTGTGGGGTGGTCGATGAGTTCCATGGTAGTGATCACTTTCTAATTCAAATATCAAATTCTGGGCGCCTGCCGCCTGTGAGCCCACCTCGGTGATGCTTGGCGCGGGCACGGTAGCCTGCATTTCAGGAAATGACTGAATTCTCTATCTCAGTCGAGGATTTTAGGTCGGTAGATGAGGCCATTGAGTTCTCCGGCAACCTCATCGCTGTAGGCCTGACTACTATTCCCAGAACGTCTGGCCGTTTTGCCCGCCGATCCCTCCCGTGGTGGTCGGCCGAGTGTGAGACGGCCCTCAAACAGAAGCGTTATGCCTACATGCGCTATAAGCGCCACTCGAACGATTTCACTGTCGCTGAATTTCGTCGGGCTGGGGCTAGATTCCGGTATATTTCGAAGCACGCCCGTCTCTCTTCTTGGCGGGCATACCTGTCTTCACTTAACGGGAAAGACCCCTCTAGCAGAGGTGTGGAAGTGAGTCAAAAGGATTCGGGGCAAGTTCTCTCAGGCCCCCCCTCCCGTTCTCCAGGAGAATGGGACCGCAATCTCAGACCCTGCGTCCGTGGCTTAATCATTCACGACTGCATTCTCGAGGCGGGATGCTGCTCCGCTAGCATTCAATGCACGTCTTGATGTCACGGAAGGCCGCTGGCTGCACTTGACCTCCAGAGGCGGAGAACCCTTCAATGACAGGTTTATTGTGAGTGAGTTGCGAGTACACCGCCCATGGTCCGGACGATGTCCCGTACGCCATACTTCGACACCCGGGTAAGTGAAGCATGGCCTTTCTCTTAGATTTGTTCAACAAGATCTGTTTGGAGGGTCTTCTCTCAGATTCCTGGCGAATCGTTACTGTGCTTGCCTTTCGCAACCCAGGGAGAGATCACTCTACTCCGGCCGGTTTCCGCCCAATCTCTCTAACCTCTTGCATGTGCAATTTGATGGAGAAATTGGTAAATGTTAGATTAGCCTTTTTCCTGGACAGCGGAGGCCATCTGTCTTCTACACCGACTGGAAAATGCTATCTCCGAGGCCTTCCTTCGTAGACAGCACTACTTCACGGTGTTTTTTGATTTGGAGAAGGCCTATGATACCGCATGGCGATACTGTATCATGGAGACTCTCCACACGATGTGGGCGAGGAGACTCCTCCCAATGTTTATATCTGAGTTTTTGCAAGATCGTCGATTCCGCGTATGGGTAGGGGAAGCCCTATCCGGCCCAATGGAGCGGGAAGAGGGTATCCCGCAGGGAAGTGTTCTCATTGTCACATTCTTTGCCCTGAGCATCAATGGCATCACCTCGGTGGTGCTGGAAGATGTTCTCGCTACGCTCTACGTGGACGACCTTTCAATCTCTTTTGGCGCGGCCCAGATGCCAACTCTTGAGCGTCGACTCCAACAGGCATTGAACCGCGTCTCTCGCTATGCCGAAGCGGTTTTCCGTTTTCTCTGGGTCGGCTTTACCCTGACCCAGATTTGTTTCTTAATGGGGGCGCCTGGAAGTGGTTGAATCGTATAGTTTCCTTGGTCTTGTATTTGACCGACGCCTTGCCTGGGAGGCGCATATTCACACCTTAGGGTCTCTTATACCCGCGCTATGGATATTCTTCGTTCCGTGACGTTCAGCGCCTGGGGTGCTGATAGGGCTACTGCCTTACTTTTTTATCGATCCTTTGTTCATTCGAAGCTCGACTATGGATGCGAGTTTTATGCTTTCGCAGCCGAGCGTCTATTGCAGAAGGTGGACTCAATCCACCACACCGGCCTTCGCTTTGCGACCGTTGACTTCCGCACTTACCCTATTGAAAACCTGCAGGTCGATGCACCATGCCCAGTCCATTACTCGCCGTGCGCACGAGCGCAGCGTCTCCCTTTGTCGCCAACGACTCTCAAAGCATCCGCAGCTGATCTCGACGGTGCCTATGCAAGTCATACCCTAAGCCCTTTTGGTTTATGGCTAGGAAACTCCGAGAGCTAGATATAGCTCTCGGTCCCGTGGCGCCCCTGGTTCTGCCCAGAACGCCACCCTGGAGGGTACCACCGTGGGCAATTTGTCGCCACGCCTCTGCTCCCAAAGCTTGTACAGCGCCGGGAGTATTACTTTCGGCCTTTTTACAGCACATTTCGTGTCACACTGGAACCGTGCCAATGTATACGGATGGCTCCAAGTCCGAAGAGGGGGTCTATTTCCACGCCTAATCCCCTCTGTTTGAAGTCAGTGGGGCTCTACCGGGCGGTGCGTCTGTCTTCACGGCTGAACTGGTGGCAATAGACCACTCGGTACGGGAGATTTGGTGACGTGCCCGGTTCGGAGACCGGATCGTGATTTATAGCGACTCACAGAGCGCCGAGTGCTCTCGGGTCATTGGAATCTCCGCACCCTCTGGTTCGCGATATCCGTGATGCCACGGTTTTAGTGAGCCGGGTGGATGTCGAGATTATCTTCTGCTGGGTTCCTGGACATGTAGGAATTGCGGGGAATGAGCGGGGGGACGAGGGGGCCAAAGATTCCGTGAAGACCGGGTGCCTGGACAAGCGATTCGCTCTTCCACCCACACACTACATGGCAGGAATATGGGCAGCTCTTCGGACTGCTTGGCAAAGAAGATGCGCGACGGGCCAGGGGAACTTAAAGTTGCGGGACATTGCGTCGCGACTGTTTCCATGGACCTATCCCCCAATGCCGCGACGGCTTCAGATCGCTTTCTGTCATCTCCGAATCGGGCATAATCGTGTGACGCATCGTCATTTTGTGGAGCGCTCGCCTGCGCCCTATTGTGACGACTACGTCGTCCCCCAGGCTGTTCGGCACATTCTTGTCGAATGTCCCAGTCTGGGTGATCTTTGCGCACGATACCTGTCCCGGTACCAGGATCGGCGGGGTCGCTACCGTCTATCCCTTGTACTCGGGACGAGTGCGTGCACATTGACTGGTGGACTTGTAGACTTTTGGGGGCAGGCCGGCGTTCTCCCTTTTATTTAACTAGTTTTTTTTTTTTAGTTCGCAGGTTCCTGCGCCGGGGGGACCTTTCCCGACGCAGGAGCTTGTTTCCTCCTTGTTACGATATTCCCTTATTATTGTCGTTGTTATTGTTTTTATTCTTATTTTAAAGTAGCCTAATGGTAGGCTGTCGTGAACGCGGCGCCTTATGCCCAAGTGGGTAGTTGCCAGATAGGCTCTTAAAAAAAAAAGAATTGCATTATTATACGTTCTTTCCTCTTTAACTTCTGACCATTCCCATGTCTCCAAAATACATTCCTGGTTGGTCAAGAACTCTTCCAGATACAAAGTAGAGTTTTGTTGGGTTTCCTAGTTATGTTGGAGTCCAGGGTAACGAGTGGGCTGATGAGGCAGCTCGAATTGTGGCCACCCAGCCACCAACTTTGTGCAGTTTGCCTTATTATGACTTTTATCCTCTTATTAGGGACTACATTCGGTCACTGAATGGAGTGGCTGCATCAGTAACAAATTGCATTCCATTAAGCCCTCGATTTTACTATGGGCTAGCTGTTATCAACCTCATCGGAGCTCTGAACGGAGCCTTTGTAGCCTGGGAATCGGCCACACACGCCTCACACATGGGCACCCCGGTGCCGCGATTTGCCATCCTGGCCACCGTACCGAAAGGACAGCACCCCTTCCGAACCCAGATTAGCTTCTTCTCCTTTCAGACAACCTGTATTTCTCCCCTACATGCTCACTTTCCTTACAACCTCTCTGACAACTTTCTCTGGTCAGCCTCTAATTTCACAGGGTAGAGTCTGACCTTAATCTCAGCCAGCTCAGTAGGGCAAACCCCCTTATGTCGGAAGGGAAGCCAGGCCCCTTCGGTCACTTACCTCAAAAGACCTGCTGACTAGAATACTAAACCTAGCGGGGGTCAAGGCCTGTGCCTCCCAAGACAAGACTAATGACACTGCTGCCAATAGGACCTGTGATGTCCTGGAGGGGGGGGGGGGCAAATGGAGGACCCACCCTAGAGACATGGTCCTGGAGGCAACCCAGCCTCAGAGGGTAGGGCCTTCTATGAGAGCGAATCCGGCTTCGACGTCAAGCACCGAACTCGAGTCCGCTCCTATGCAAGGTCCTCCTCAACAGCTAGGGTTTCCAAGGCAGTACAAGGAGGGGAGGGATCTCCTCCTCCGACTGGTGCCCTTACAACTTCCAAGATCTTCTCCATCTCGGAGAAGGACCTTGCTGAGGCCGGTCCATCTGTCCTGGGAGCTCTTCCTGGAGAAGGGGAGAAGATGGTTCATTCCCCGCCATCCTCTCCTAAAAAGAAAAAAACAACAAAAAAAAGGACTAAAAAGACTCGGAGAGCCGCTGCGTCTGTCTTCACGGCCGAACTGGTGGCAATACACCACTCGGTACGGGAGATTACGCCACGTGCCCGGTTCAGAGACCGGATTGTGATCTATAGCGACTCACAAAGCGCCCTGAGTGCTCTCGGGGCATTGGAATCTCCGCATTCCCTGGTTCGCGATATCCGTGACGCCACGGTTTTGGCAAGCCGGGTGGATGTCGAGATTATCTTATGATGGCTTCCTGGACATGTATGAATTGTGGAGAATGAGAGCGCCAAAGAGGAATCTGCGACCGGACAGGCGTTTGGCTCTTGCTCACACCGACTACATGGCAGGAATACGTGCTGCTTGGCAAAGAAGATGGACGACTGTCGAATGGAACTTAGAGTTGCCTGCCATTGCGCTGCGACTGTTCCTATGGACCAACCCCCCAATGCCGCAAAGGCTTCAGGCTGCTTTCTGTCGTCTCCGAATTGGACACACTCGCGGGATGCACTGCCATTTGATGGTGCGCTCGCCAGCGCCCTACTGTCAAGACTGCGTTGTCCCGCAGACTGTTCAGCACATTCTTGTAGAATGTCCCAGTCTGGGTGATCTTTGCGCACGATACCTGTCCCGGTACCAGGATCGGCGGGGTCGCTACCGTCTATCCCTTGTACTCGGGACGAGTGCGTGCACATTGACTGGTGGACTTGTAGACTTTTGGGGGCAGGCCGGCGTTCTCCCTTTTATTTAACTAGTTTTTTTTTTTTAGTTCGCAGGTTCCTGCGCCGGGGGGACCTTTCCCGACGCAGGAGCTTGTTTCCTCCTTGTTACGATTTTCCCTTATTATTGTCGTTGTTATTGTTTTTATTCTTATTTTAAAGTAGCCTAATGGTAGGCTGTCGTGAACGCGGCGCCTTATGCCCAAGTGGGTAGTTGCCAGATAGGCTCTTAAAAAAAAAGAATTGCATTATTATACGTTCTTTCCTCTTTAACTTCTGACCATTCCCATGTCTCCAAAATACATTCCTGGTTGGTCAAGAACTCTTCCAGATACAAAGTAGAGTTTTGTTGGGTTTCCTAGTTATGTTGGAGTCCAGGGTAACGAGTGGGCTGATGAGGCAGCTCGAATTGTGGCCACCCAGCCACCAACTTTGTGCAGTTTGCCTTATTATGACTTTTATCCTCTTATTAGGGACTACATTCGGTCACTGAATGGAGTGGCTGCATCAGTAACAAATTGCATTCCATTAAGCCCTCGATTTTACTATGGGCTAGCTGTTATCAACCTCATCGGAGCTCTGAACGGAGCCTTTGTAGCCTGGGAATCGGCCACACACGCCTCACACATGGGCACCCCGGTGCAGCGATTTGCCATCCTGGCCACCGTACCGAAAGGACAGCACCCCTTCCGAACCCAGATTAGCTTCTTCTCCTTTCAGACAACCTGTATTTCTCCCCTACATGCTCACTTTCCTTACAACCTCTCTGACAACTTTCTCTGGTCAGCCTCTAATTTCACAGGGTAGAGTCTGACCTTAATCTCAGCCAGCTCAGTAGGGCAAACCCCCTTATGTCGGAAGGGAAGCCAGGCCCCTTCGGTCACTTACCTCAAAAGACCTGCTGACTAGAATACTAAACCTAGCAGGGGTCAAGGCCTGTGCCTCCCAAGACAAGACTAATGACACTGCTGCCAATAGGACCTGTGATGTCCTGGAGGGGGGGGGGGGCAAATGGAGGACCCACCCGAGAGACATGGTCCTGGAGGCAACCCAGCCTCAGAGGGTAGGGCCTTCTATGAGAGCGAATCCGGCTTCGACGTCAAGCACCGAACTCGAGTCCGCTCCTATGCAAGGTCCTCCTCAACAGCTAGGGTTTCCAAGGCAGTACAAGGAGGGGAGGGATCTCCTCCTCCGACTGGTGCCCTTACGACTTCCAAGATCTTCTCCATCTCGGAGAAGGACCTTGCTGAGGCCGGTCCATCTGTCCTGGGAGCTCTTCCTGGAGAAGGGGAGAAGATGGTTCATTCCCCGCCATCCTCTCCTAAAAAGAAAAAAACAACAAAAAAAAGGACTAAAAAGACTCGGAGAGCCGCTGCGTCTGTCTTCACGGCCGAACTGGTGGCAATACACCACTCGGTACGGGAGATTACGCCACGTGCCCGGTTCAGAGACCGGATTGTGATCTATAGCGACTCACAAAGCGCCCTGAGTGCTCTCGGGGCATTGGAATCTCCGCATTCCCTGGTTCGCGATATCCGTGACGCCACGGTTTTGGCAAGCCGGGTGGATGTCGAGATTATCTTATGATGGCTTCCTGGACATGTATGAATTGTGGAGAATGAGAGCGCCAAAGAGGAATCTGCGACCGGACCAGCGTTTGGCTCTTGCTCACACCGACTACATGGCAGGAATACGTGCTGCTTGGCAAAGAAGATGGACGACTGTCGAATGGAACTTAGATTTGCCTGCCATTGCGCTGCGACTGTTCCTATGGACCAACCCCCCAATGCCGCAAAGGCTTCAGGCTGCTTTCTGTCGTCTCCGAATTGGACACACTCGCGGGATGCACTGCCATTTGATGGTGCGCTCGCCAGCGCCCTACTGTCAAGACTGCGTTGTCCCGCAGACTGTTCAGCACATTCTTGTAGAATGTCCCAGTCAGGGCGATCTCCGCGCAGGTTACCTGTCCTGGTACCGGGAGGGGCGGGGTCGTTACCGCCTGTCCCTTTTACTCGGGACGAGTTCGTGCACATTGACTGGTGGATTTATAGACTTTTGGGTAGAGGTCGGTCTTCTCCCGACAGGCCCCTTATGCCCCCTCTGTTTATCCCCCATATCAGTACATTATCTTTTGGTCGATTGCCATCCCTTGTCTGCCTTACATATGAAATGCTTCCCATCTTTTTTACGTTTCCCATTAGACTGCGCTTCTTCTTAGCCGAGGGCCCCTCTTATAGTTCTGATTTTTAATTCAATGTTTTTCCACACTTTTATAGCTTATCAATACACCGTTTTAATTAACTAGAAATGTAAATATTATTAAACGCATGTCATTTGTTTATTGCCCCTGTGTCCCTTTTTATTATTTTAATCCTTTTATTGCTTTTATTTTAACCTTACCGCTCTTTGTACCCTTTTATGTCCTACCACTCCATAATCTTTTTAGATTTTGGTGGTGTACACCCTGCTCCAAATAATAATAATGTTTGCTAGTGCACTATTCATTAGCAATTGATAGAGTAACACAGCATATTACAGCCTAATAAAACTTTTATATGCCACATTATTCTATTCTTTGGGTTTGTAAGTAGGTGGAAAATTATGTTCATCAACACTATCATAAAGATGCTACCTAATGAATGCGTATTGGCATGTGTCTTTGCCATAAGAAAAAAAAGATAGAATACTGAAAGAAACCACGCTCCCTCTAATTCTACTGGCCCCACATGGTTAAGGTGTTCTAAGCACCTGAAGACAGTCCCTCAACCTTAACCAAATATTGGGATTATTATTCAAGAGTGTTAGTTCCTGACCACACTTCATTCTTGTGTGTAGTCTCACTTAGTTCCCTCCTATGTGTATCTAAAGCCACACTGTGGGTATTATTTACCCAATCAAAATTATTGTAGTTTATAGGTTCTTTATTTTTTGTATGAATCTGCCCCTTTTGAGGCTTTAAATGTACATGCCTGCCCCACAAGCTGGGGTAGGCGTGTATCAATGCCATTAAAACTTCCCACCCTTCATAGCCAAATTCATCCTTGATGATGGTACCTTTTTCTATTGATTTGTATTTTATTTTTTCCTGCTTCACTGAATAGATTGTCCAGTAGGTGCAAAGAACAAATTTGTATAAGTAGCGCAAACATTCCATTCAAGGCTACAAACTTACCGGTTGCTAGTGGAAGGTTAAGGATTTGATTTTCCTTAGATCTTTATTGTGCACTATCAGTTTACTCATCTTCAATTTCTAAGGATGAAACATTTATGGTTTAATTTTATTTATTATTTTTTTTAGGATTGTTCCAAAGATGAAGTTTTGGATTCTACCACACCCATGGAAAAAGGCAGCTCATCCAAAGGTACTAGGAAATCAAAGCATTTTCAATGCTCACAGTGCAAAAAGTTTCTTAAAACCAGAAAGTCTCTTTCTAAACACATAAAAATTCATTCAAAAGAGACCTACAAATGTACAAAGTGTAGTTATACATCTCATGTTAAGCGGTATTTGAGAGTACATGAATCTAGTCATTCACAAACTGAAGTTTCATCTTCTTTGGATATTATTTCTGATGACCATGAAACTAAGGGTGATTCTCAACTTGAAGAAAAAGTTGACAAACAAGTAAATTCATCCTCAAAAAGATTCAAGTGTGTAAAATGCAAATACGAAACCCATCTTCTTCGTTATTTGAGAGCCCATATGAACACCACACATTCAGACTTTACTTATAAGTGTTCAGTTTGTTCTCACAAAACTAAAAGAAAAGATGCATTGAGGAAACATGAAAAAATTCACCTCATACGCAACAAGGAAAATTGCTCTGAGCCAGGGCTCTATAAGTGTTCCAAATGTCAGTTCGTTTCTGACAAGAGACTGGCCTTACAAGCCCATTGTAAAAGTTTTCACCCACCCTCCATTCACAAATGCAATATCTGTGAGTATGGAACAAGCCGGAAAGACAATCTTCGAAAACATTCACTCATCCATTTGAACTTCAAGTTATTCAAATGTTCGAAATGCAATTATGAAACAAATAACAAGTATTCCTTGGAAGTTCACGAACTTAGTCATACAGATACAAAAAGATATAAATGTGACAAATGTTGTTATGCAACTAACTGCAGAAATGGCCTCAGACAACATATGTTGACTCACCGTGGCGAAAAAATGCTAATGTGCCCACATTGCGAGTATAGAACTAATTTTAAGAATAACTTTACCATTCATCTTAGAGTTCATTCAAGCAAAAAGTTGCATAGATGTACTTTATGTGAATATGAAACTAATTTTAAGCAAAGTATGAAAATCCATGCTTTAAATCATTCATCTTATAGAAGATTTAGGTGTGAGCAGTGCAATTATGGGACCAATATTAAAAGTTGTCTCAAGCAGCATATGTTATCTCATTCGAAGGACCACAAATACATGTGCCAATCTTGCCCTTATAAAACTAATTTTAAGGGAAATTTATTAAATCATGAAAAAATGCATGCCCAAAAATACCAAAGTGGAGAGATAGCAGATATCTCCCATTAGGTAGGTACATTCTAGTCTAAAATCTGTTGATTGCATGTGTATTTTGTCAGCTATTTGTGCAATATTTTTTTAATATTACATTATTTTTTAAACCCCTTGACCAGCTAGTAAAAATTGAGACTACCTTAACCCCTTAACTGTGGGATTTAACCCTTTGGCTGCTGCTGGTCTCTATATGGTCTCTCTCAGAAACAGTGGTTAACTGCTCTCGATCCAAATATGGTTTCTGCCTTCTCTCTTTCTCTTTCCTAAGCCGGTGTACGTAATATTCGGCCAGTTCCTCTCTATGACAACTAGCTATATGTTGACATCTATTAAATAGTAATATTTTAGCTTTGTTCAGTTATTTACCCCCAAAATGTCAAGACTTGATGAACAACAATTTTGCGAGTCCAATTTAAATGCCGAACGTATCATGGAGACGAGTCAATTTAATGAAAATGTAGACTCTGACCATTTAAGTAGCCAATCAAGTGACGATGAATAGACTTTGAGTTTATCATTAGAAAGTTTGACAACTTTAATAATTTAGTTGAAGAGAATAGGTCAAATTTGAGTGAGACAGAAGAGTCATAAGAATGGCCACGGAAATGAACACATCAAGAGCCTGGCGACAATTCACACATGTTGGCATGGGTATGGCTTTCAAGGGCAAATTTTTCTACCTGCCTGCAAGCGTTTGATTCCATGTATTCAGGTTTGACCACGGCATTCTCCATCGGACAAAATGCAAAAGAAATTGATTATTTCAAACAATATATTGATAATTTTTTAATAGCTCTCACTGTCAAAGAAAGCAATAGTTACTATAAATATATTAAAGAAAATTTTACTTACAAACCAAATAGTTGCCTATCCAATTTCAAGGAAACGAATGCAGATGGAATTTGAGTATTTCTCTGCCTAATAATTTTGATGGGACATAATAAGCAAAACAAAATAAACGATTATTGGTCAAAAAGATGTTCGGAAGATTGAAATGGAGGGATCACTTCCTTCAGATTTTAGGATTGCTGTATTTTACTGATAACACTAGAAAATTAAACCTGCATTTGATCTCCTGAAAAATAATTTCAAGAAAAAATTCATCGCATTTTAAGATCTGCATAGATCTTCTTCTAAGGCGAGGAAGACTGCATTTTTGCCAATATATCACATCTAAATGACATAAATTTGGAATAAAAGTATTTGCATTGTGTGATTGCAAAACAGGTTATGTACGAGATATAATTATTTATATCGGAAAGGGGACTGAAATTGTTTTTGAGTCCCATTTAGACATTAGGGGATCAGTACTAATGGCACTTCTTCAAAGTTATTTAAATAAGGGAAATATTCTTTATACTGATAACTGGTACACTAGCCCAGCTTGTGTTGATAACTGATTCAAGAAAGAGACAAGCGCTTGTGGAACAGTTTGCCAAAATAGAAAATATATGCCCAAATTTTAAACAACCAAAGAAAGGTGAATTGTCCCTTGCACAGTGCAATAACATTCTCTGTATAAAATGGTGTGACAAACGGAGTGTACATGTTCTTACAATAGTACATGATGAACAAATGTCTGATAGTGGTAAAAAAGATAAAGATGAAAATATTGTATGGAAACCTAGATCTGTAATTGAATATAATAATAATATGCATCTTGCAGATAAGGGTGATGTGTTATTGAGTGAAAATATCATAAATATAATCAGAGACCAAATGGGCAAATAGGTAATAAATCACTGCATCTCATTGAGGGGCATTTTATGAAGCCTATAAAATCAAGGATGAGATGTCACATTTGTGGTCATACAAAAAGGGGCAAAGAAAACTCAGTGAACAAATTTTATTTGTTAAGAATGCGATGTTCCTTTGTCTTTATTTATCCCTGTTTTAACAAATATCACTGTGAGAAAGATTTTTAAAATTTTAAATTTAATAAAATATCTGTCCATAATATAATTATATTTTTGTTATAATTTTTCTATTTTCCTTGGAATAACGAGTAATTTACTTTTTTTTAATAGTCACCATTGAAAAGGCCAGAGAAAATGGTTGAAACCAGGCCTAGGATTATAACGGGATTTCTAATTTTGCGCATTCCATTGGTGTTCAAACAACGTGTATCTGAATTTTTTTATGTGTTTCTTTAAGGAATAAAAGTTTGAACCAGTCAGCTATTATTTATTAGTAAATCATGTAATTATGATATTTAATTACTTTAATAAAGTTTAATTCATATTATGCGCGAAAGAAGAGGGTACAGAATGCCCTTTTACGCCTGGCAGGGAGAATGCAGAAATATTCCCCAAAATTATATGAGTGCTTCTGTTCAAACTGCTTAGTGTAGAAATGGGGAAAAGTATCACTGTAATCAGAAAGCCAAAACGAATGGTGTCAATAAAATTTTGAGTAGAAGAAAATTGAATTATTTTTTTAAAAAAAACCTCTGGCGCAGAGAATAATTCCTTGAATTACAACCGACGCAGTCAAAGTGTTAAACATAGTAAAACAGCCTCACTTTACTGAGTTATTTTTCCCAATTTCACCTTCTTTTCAGTTTCTTACTTTTCTTAATTTAATTGCTTATTGTTTTTTCTATATATATTTCTACTTTTTTATTATATTTTTATAATTATATTATCTATTGTGCAAATTCATTACCACCTAATTCAACAAACAAATTGATAATTACTATAGAAAAATCTAAAATATTATTTACCGTATTCACGATTCCTCAACAGAAACATCTTTCCAATCATGAAGAGTACTTCATTTTTTTTCTCTTAATGCACAACTTGCATCAGAAATAAACTTACCTGTGTAATTGTTTGTCTCATCACAAATAAATTTTATAATATCATTCACTACAGATTCAAAGATTTGTAAAACATCACTTGCTTCTATATTTTGATTTATTTTACAACCAGTATTACCCGTAAATACAAATGGATCACAAGCAGTCCATGAATCACTTTCAGTCGCATCACTGTTGGCAAATCATGCTCAAATTTGTTATCAAAACCCTGTAAGGGGCGCGGCGATTTGCCATCCTGGCCGCCGTGCTGACGGGATCCAGCGCCCCGTCCGGCCCCAGCTTAGCCTCTCTTCCTTCCTTCAGATAGCCTGTATTCCTATCCTACCTCGTCGCTTTTCATACAACCTCTCCCACAACTTTCTCTGGTCAGCCTCTAATTTCACAGGGTAGAATGCTGACCTTCTCAAGCCAAGCACCCCGGATCGGGGCTGAGGGGGGAGGGGACATTGTTCCCTAACCCCTCAGCTCCGGTTCGGGATGGGGTTTTTTTAACAACCTGCTTCATCCCCACCCATACCTTCCTCACATCCCTTTTCCTCTCCTCTTCACAACCTATATTTTTTACACCGTGTTCAAGGTGGAGCCGCCATGCCGAAGGACTGCCAGGCCACCAGGCGGGAGGGGTGGTCCCGAATGGCGGCGCCTGGCTCTGCCGGACTTGTAAGCACCTCTCGCAGTGCGGGCAACTGCGAGAGGTGATGAGCTATTGCGTCCCGTAATAAAAAGAGGGTCACCATGCCCATGAATGAAAAAAAACACCAAAAAACCCAACCCCCAACTTCCCCAAGAAAATCAACGGAGCCGCCCTCGGGCAGCTCCACCGAGAAAATGGAGGTCCCCCCCCTTGTGCTTGCGCAAGGGACCCTCCATAATTCTTTAACCGGAGAGGAGGCTTACTCCTCTCCTACGCCTACGGGTGTAGGGGACTCCCCCTCACCCCCTTCTCTGGAGGTGCTTTCGGGCACCTCCCTATCTCCAGCGGCAGTCCCTCCTTTGCTTTCTAAGGGGACTGCCAAGAAAGCCAGCAGGCAGCCCTCTGCCGACCGCCCCTCGTGCAAGCGGCTCGGTAGGGCAAACCCCCTTAGGGGGGAGAGGGAAGCCAGGGCCCTTCGGTCGCTTCCCTCAAAAGACCTGCTGGCAAGAATTTTAAACCTTGCTGGGGTCAAGGCCTGTGCCTCCCCACACCACCTGACTAGAGACAATACTACCAAGGGGACCTGCGATGTCCTGGGAGGGGATGGCCAACTGGAGGCCCCTCCTGTGATAGACATGGTCCTTGAGGAGACCCAGCCTCAGACGGTAGGGCCTTCCATGGGGGGGAATTCGGGCTCGGCGCCAAGCACTGAACCCGAATCCGCCCCTATGCAAGGTCCTCCTCAAATGGCTGAGGGCTCCGAGGCAGTAAAAGGAGGGGAGGGATCTCCTCCGACAGGTGCCCTTACGACAACCAGGACCTTCTCCATTTCGGAGAGGGACCTGGCTGAGGCTGGTCCATCTGGCCTGGGGACTTCTGCCGGCGGAGGTGAAAAGCGGGTTCATTCCCCGCCCTCCTCTCCGAAAAAGAAAAAGAAAAAGACTAAAAAGACAAAAAAGACTCGGGGCTCCTCTCCATCCACGGGGGCTGCGGGGACGGATGGGTCTGCTGCCACTCTGGCAAGCGACCAAGCCAAGATCGGCACATCCGGCCCCTCTACCCCCTCGTGTGCGGAGCCCCTGACAAAGAAGACTAATACCAAGAGTGCACAGGGCGGAGCCTCGATGACATCGGGGCCCCTGATTCAGAGGTTACCTGGCGTTTTCGAGCCCGCTGGCTTCGAACGCTTCCTCGTTATTCGCTCCACTGATGGCACCATGTTGTCCAAGGGCAACATGATCCATCAGAGGAGAGGATTAGCTAGTGCAATTGGTAGAGAGCCGAAGGTAACCCGTTTCTCGGACGGGAGCCTTCTGGCGAATGCGGCGAATCCCGCCGAGGCGGCCAAGATAAGTGCTCTTCGGACACTTCATGGCACCCCGGTGAGTGTGACGCCGCACTCTACCATGAACTTTGTGAAAGGAGTAGTTTATGCGAGGGAACTCGTTGACTACTCCATTGAGGACATCACCTTAGAGCTGGCCGACCATGGGGCGGTCAAGGTCGAACGTGTGATGAGAAAACAGGGAGGGGCCTCGAGACCCACCCCTACACTCTTCGTCACGTTCGACTGTGACAAGCTCCCTGAGTCGGTGCGTGCTGGTTGGTACCGCTACCGCGTGAAGGCATTCGTGCCACTGCCGCGGCGGTGCTATTACTGTCACCGCTTCGGCCATACGAATCGATCATGTAGACGTGCAAAATCGGGGTCACCCGAAGTCTGTGTAAATTGCTCCAAGGTCGCACACGATAAGTCCAAATCGTGTGTGGCCAAGTGTGTCAATTGCGGAGAGCCGCACCCTGCTTCTTCGAAGCAATGTGGTGCATATCTCCTTGAGAAAGAAATCCTGGCCGTTCAGGCCCAGGATCGACTCTCATTCCGCGAGGCAAAGGACTTGGTCCTGGCGCGCCCGGCTCTGCCTGGGACGTCATATGCCTCAATAGTTAGGAAGGCACCCTCTGCTCCCGGCCCATCCAGGCCAACGAGCACGGTTGTTTCCGCGCCCATTCGGAGCCCTTCTGCGGGCTCTACCCAACCCGGGCGCTCCCCTGGTAAAGCTGGCGGCAAAAAGGGCTCATACCCTGCCCCGGCTAAAACCAGGGCTCCCCCCTCTTCCCCCAGCGTGACCGTTTCCCGTAAGGCAAAACGGCCACGCGCCTCCACCGAGTCGTTAGACTCACAGGAGGCAACACCCCTGAAGATGGTCGCTAGGCCATCTTCCGGGGTTCCTAAAGCTGCCCCCCGAAAGGAGCTTCGGCTCCTTCGCCCACGCCCCGAGGTGGAGCGAGTGGCTCGGATACGGTGGTTCCTCGAAAAGAGGGCCCCCCGCCTCCGAAGCCGCAACGCCCGCCTAAGGTTTCGAGGCGGAGGGAGGAAAAGACTCGCATGGCGAGCCCAACCTCCCCCAATAAGTCCTCGAAGGCGACAGCGCCTTCAGCGCTTTGTCCGGCCAACAGCGCCCGGGGTTCTGCCCCCGGGAAGCGTACGGCCATTCCCGTGAGGGTCTTCAATTCGAGGAGGGCCCCCGCGTCTCCTCCGAGCTAGGCCTGGAGGGCATATTCCTTCAATGGAATTGCCGTGGACTCCGGGCCAACTGGGAGGAGCTGCGGAGGCTCGTCTCGTCCCGTTCCCCGTTAGCTATTTTTTTGCAGGAGACCATGCTAGGTGCGTGCCCCCTCCCTGCCCTCCCGGGGTATAAGGTTCTTGCGACCCCACCACCGCGGGATGGCCGGGCTGGGGGATGCGCAGTTTACACCCGGCATGATGTCTCCGTTCTTCCTTTCTCTTTAGATACCTCCTTTCAGGCAGTGGCTGTGCAGCTGCACCTGGATAGGAGGTATACTATCATTTCTGCGTACATTCCACCGTCAGCTGACTTCGACGCGGGGGACTTCCGCCGCGTCGTTGTACGGTTGCCGAGGCCCTATCTCTTGCTTGGAGATCTGAACGGCAGGCATCCTCTCTGGGGAGATTACTCCATAAATCCCAGGGGACAAGTCCTTGCCGATCTGATCGAAGAGCTTGAGATGGGTGTCCTAAACGTGGATGATTTTACGCATCACTGTCCGAGAACCGCTTTATTTTCTTGCCTTGACCTATCTTTGTGCTCTTCGGATGCACAGCCTGATTTTGATTGGGGGGTGGTCGATGACCTCCATGGTAGTGATCACTTTCCCATTCAAATATCATTTTGAGGGCAACTGCCGCCTGAGAGACCACCTCGGTGGTGCTTGGCGCGGGCGCGGTGGCCTGCATTTCAGGAAATGACTGAATTCTCTATCTCAGTCGAGGAGTTTAGGTCGGTAGATGAGGCCGTTGAGTTCTTCTCCGGCAACCTCATCGCCGTGGGCCTGACTACTATTCCTAGGACGTCTGGCCGTTTTGCACGCCGACCACTCCCATGGTGGTCGGCCGAGTGTGAGACGGCCCTCAAACAGAAGCGTTATGCCTACATGCGCTATAAGCGCCGCCCGAACGATTTCACTGTCGCTGAATTTCGTCGGGCTAGGGCTAGGTTCCGGTATATTTCGAAGCACGCCCGCCGCTCTTCTTGGCGGGCATACGTGTCTTCACTTAACGGGAAGACCCCTTTAGCTGAGGTGTGGAAGCGAGTCAAAAGGATTCGGGGCAAGTTCTCGCAGGACCCCCCTCCCGCTCTCCAGGAGAATGGGACCGCAATCTCAGACCCCGCGTCCGTGGCGGAATCCTTAGCGACCGCTTTTTCCGCATTCTCTAGCCGTGATGCTGCTCCGCCAGCATTCAATGCACGTCGTGATGTCGCGGAAGGCCGCCGGCTGGACTTTACCTCCAGTGGCGGAGAACCCTTCAACGACAAGTTTACTGTGAGTGAGTTGCGTTCCGCTCTCGCTTCGTGCGCGGACACCGCCCATGGTCCGGACGATGTCCCGTACGCCATGCTTCGACACCTGGGTGAGCGAGGCATGGCCTTTCTGTTAGATCTGTTCAACAGGATCTGGGTGGAAGGTCTTCTCCCAGACTCCTGGCGAATCGCTACTGTGCTCGCCTTTCGCAAACCGGGGAGAGATCACTCTACTCCGACCGGTTTCCGCCCAATCTCTCTAACCTCTTGCGTGTGCAAGTTGATGGAGAAATTGGTAAACGTTAGATTAGCTTTTTTCCTGGACAGCGGAGGCCATCTGTCTTCCGCACAGTGCGGCTTCCGCAAGTTCCACTCCACGTCGGATGCTCTGCTCCGACTGGAAAATGCCGTCTGCGAGGCTTTTCTTCGTAGACAGCACTACGCCACGGTGTTTTTCGATCTGGAGAAGGCCTATGATACCGCATGGCGATACGGTATCATGGAGACTCTCTACACGATGGGGGCGAGGGGACGCCTCCCAATGTTTATATCTGAATTTTTGCGAGATCGTCGATTCCGCGTACGGGTGGGGGGAGCTCTCTCCGGCCCAAAGGAGCAGGAAGAGGGTGTCCCGCAGGGAAGTGTCCTCAGTGTCACACTCTTTGCCCTGAGCATCAACGGCATCACCTCGGTGCTGCCGGAAGATGTTCTCGCTACGCTCTACGTGGACGACCTTTCGATCTCTTTTGGCGCGGCCCAGATGCCAACTCTGGAGCGTCGACTACAACAGGCATTAAACCGCGTCTCTCGCTATGTCGAAGCGCACAGGTTTCGGTTTTCTTTGGCCAAGACTAAGGTGGTGCACTTCTGCCGCCACCCACGGCTTCACCCCGACCCAGATTTGTTTCTTAATGGGGTGCGCCTGGATGTGGTTGAGTCGCACCGTTTCCTTGGTCTTGTATTCGACCGACGCCTCACCTGGGAGGCTCATATTCGCAGCCTTAGGGTCTCTTGTACCCGCGCCATGGACATTCTCCGTTCCGTGACGTTCAGCGCTTGGGGCGCTGATAGGGCTACCGCCTTACTTTTTTATCGATCCTTTGTTCGCTCGAAGCTCGACTACGGATGCGAGTTTTATGCATCCGCAGCCGAGCGTTTATTGCGGAAGGTGGATTCGATCCACCACACCGGCCTTCGCCTTGCGACCGGTGCCTTCCGCACTTCCCCCATTGACAGCCTGTTGGTCGATGCTGGGGAGATGCCACTCGCTCTGCGCCGCGTGCAGTGCATCACTCGCCTGTACGCGCGAGCCCGGCGCCTCCCTCAGTCGCCAACAGCTCTCACTGCATCCGCAGCTGATCTCGATGGTGCCTATGCCGCCGAGAGACGCCAGTCATGCCCTAAGCCCTTTGGGTTTAGGGCCAGGAAACTCCTTCGAGAGCTAGATATAGCTCTCGGGCCGGTGGCGCCCCTGGTTCTGCCCAGGACGCCACCCTGGAGGGTACCACATTTGGCTATTTGTCGCCACGCCTCTGCTCCCAAAGCTTGTACTGCGCCGGGAGTATTGCGTTCGACCTTTTTGGAGCACACATCGTGTCACGCTGGAACCGTGCCAGTGTATACGGATGGCTCCAAGTCCCAAGAGGGGGTCGGCTTCCACGCCGTATCCCCTCTGTTTGAAGTCAGCGGGGCTCTACCAGGCGCTGCGTCTGTCTTCACGGCCGAGCTGGTGGCAATACACCACTCGGTACAGGAGATTACGCGACGTGCCCGGTTCGGAGACCGGATTGTGATCTATAGCGACTCACAAAGCGCCCTGAGTGCTCTCGGGGCATTGGAATCTCCGCATCCCCTGGTTCGCGATATCCGTGATGCGACGGTTTTGGCGAGCCGGGCAGATGTCGAGATTATCTTCTGCTGGGTTCCTGGACATGTGGGAATTGCGGGGAATGAGCGCGCCGATGAGGGCGCCAAAGAGTCCGCGAGGACTCTGCGACCGGACCAGCGTTTCGCTCTTCCTCACACCGACTACATGGCAGGAATACGGGCAGCTCTTCGGACTGCTTGGCAAAGAAGATGGGAGACGGTCGAAGGGAACTTAAAGTTGCGTGCCATTGCGCCGCGACTGTTCCCATGGACCTATCCCCCAATGCCGCGGCGGCTTCAGGTTGCTTTCTGTCGTCTCCGAATCGGACACACTCGTGTGACGCATCGCTATCTGGTGGAGCGCTCGCCTGCGCCCTATTGCAACGACTGCGTCGTCCCCCAGACTGTTCAGCACATTCTTGTCGAATGTCCCAGTCTGGGTGATCTTCGCGCACGACACCTGTCCCGGTACCGGGATGTGCGGGGTCGCTACCGCCTGTCCCTTGTACTCGGGACGAGTGCGTGCACTTTGACTGGTGGACTTGCTAACTTTTTGGGGGAGGCCGGCCTTCTCCCTTTTTTTTAACCAGGCTTAATTTTTGTTGTTGTTGTTTTTGTTGTTGTTGTTTTTGTTGTTGTTGTTGTTGTTGTTTTTGTTATTGTTTTTTTTATTGTTATTTCTTTTTTGTTGTTCCCTGTTCCATTTTTTGAAGTAGCCTAGAACTAGGCCGTTTGTTTACGGCGACTTATGCCTAAGTCGGCAGTCGCCAGATAGCCCCTTAAATAAAAAAAAAAAAAAATTGTTATCAAAAACTTCATCTATATCTACATCACTATCTGAATCACTAAGATGAAAGCTTGACATATCACTATCATCAATTAATAGCTCTTCACAATAGTTTTGATTTATATTTCTCTTGGCAATGTTAGCTGGACCTATTTCAAATTCTTCACAGAGAAAACAATACAGCTCACTCAACATTTCACAACATACTGAGTAAATAATTTGGGATAATTCAGAATTGCTATTGGTGAGGTATCTCAGAAGTTACCCCGTAAGGGGTGTGGCAATTTGCCATCCTGGTCACCATGCCGACGGGACTCAGCACCCCATCCGACCCCAGCTTAGCCTCTTCTTCCTTTGCATAAGGGGCACAGCAATATGCCATCCTGGCCCCATGCTGATGGGACTCAGCAACCCGTCCGACCCCAGCTTAGCCTCTTCTCCTTCTTTCAGACAGCATGTATTTCTCGCCTACTTCATCACTTTTCATACAACCTCTCCCACAACTTTCTCTGGTCAGCCTCTAATTTCACAGGGTAGATGCTGACCTCCTTCTCGGCCAACTGTCCTGGATCGGGGCTAAGGGGGGAGGGGACAACTTTCCCTAACCCTTGAGCTGCGGTCTCGAGTGGTGGGTTTTTAATGACCTGCTTCATCCCCACCCATACCTGACTCACATCCCTTTTCCTTCTCACTTCACCATCTATTTCTTTTTATGACGTGTCCAAGGTGGAGCCGCCATGCAGAAGGACTGCCATGCCACCAGGCGGGAGGGGTGGTCCTGAATGGCAGGGAGCTGGCTCTGCCAGGCCTGTACGCACCCCTTGCAGGGTGGGCTACTGTGGGGGGTGATGAGTGTATGCATCCCGTGAAAATTTAGGGTCCCCATGCCCACTGATGAGAAAATTAAGAATCTACCCTCAATTTTCCCTTATCTATCGACGGAGCTGGCCTCGGGCAGCTCCACAGAAAAAAAGGGAAGCCCCCCCCCCCTGTACTTGCGCAGGGGACCCAAAAGATTTCTCTTAACTGGAAAGGAGGCTTACTCCTCTCCTTCGCCTACAGGTGTAGGGGACTCCCTCTCACCCCTTCTCTGGAGGTGCTTTCAGGCACCTCCCTCTTTCAAGGCACATTCTCCCCTTTTCTTTCCAAGGGGAATGAAAAGAAAGCCGGCAGGCATCCCATAGCCGACCGCTCCCCATTAAAGCAGCCCGGTAGGGCAAACCTCCTTAGGGGGGAGAGGGCAGCCAGGCCCCTTCGGTCGCTTCCCTCACAAGAATATGGAACCTTGCCGGGGACAAGGCCTGTGCCTCCCAACACATTTCTTGTGACAACGCTGCCAACAAGACTTCCCCGTAAGGGGTGCGGCGATTTGCCATCCTGGCTGCCGGGCTGACGGGATCCAGCACTCCGTCCGGCCCCAGCTTAGCCTCTCTTCCTTCCTTCAGAGAGCCTGTATTTCTCCCCTACTTCGTTGCTTTTCATACAACCTCTCCCACAACTTTCAATATCAGCCTCTAATTTCACAGGGTAGATGCTGACCTTCTTGTCAAGCCAACCATCCCGGATCGGGGCTGAGGGGGGAGGGGACAACGTTCCCTAACCCCTGAGCTCCGGTTCGGAATGGGGTTTTTTTAACAACCTGCTTAATCCCCACCTACACCTTCCTCACATCCCTTTTCCTTTCTTCACACTCAGTTTTACGCCACGTCTTAGGTTGAGACACCATGCCGATGGACTGCCAGGCCACCAGGCAGGAGGGGTCGTCCCAAATGGCGGCGCCGAGCTCTGCCAGGACTGTAAGCACCTCTTGCAGTGCAGGCAACTGCGATAGGTGGTGAGCTATTGCGTCCCGTATAAAAAAGAGGGTCAGCATGTCCATGAAGGCAAATAAAAAAAAACCCAAATCTCTCCCCATTCTCCCTTGTACACCGAAGGAGCCGCCCTCGGGCAGCTCCACCGAAAAAATGGAGGTCCCATCCCCAGCTGTGCTTGCGCAGAGGACCCTCCATATTTCTTTAACCGGATAGGAGGCTTACACCTCTCCTACGCCTACGGGTGAAGGGCACTCCCCCTCACCCCCTTCTCTGGAGGTGCTTTCGGGCACCTCCCTATTTCCAGCGGCAGTCCCTCCTTTTTTTTCTAAGGGGACTGCCAAGAAAGCCAGCAGGCAGCCCATTGCTGGCCGCCCCTCGTGTAAGCGACTCGGTAGGGCAAACCCCCTTAGGGGGGAGAGGGATGCCAGGCCCCTAAGGTCGCTCCTTCAAAAGACCAGCTGGGAAGAATACTTATCCTTGTCGGGGTCAAGGCCTGTGCCTCCCCACACCAGATGACTAATCACAATACTGAAAACGGGACCTGCGATGTCTTGGGGGGGGAGGGCAACTGGAGACCCCCCTGAGGTAGACATGGTCCTTGAGTCAACCCAGCTTCAGACGGTAGGGCCTTCCATCGGGGGGAATCCGGGCTCGGCGCCAAACACCGAACCCGAATCCGCCCCTATGCAAGGTCCTCCACAAACGGATGGGGCCTCCGAGGCAATACAAGAAGGGGAGGGATCTTCTCCTCCGACCGGTGCCCCTACGACTACCCGGAACTTCTCCATTTCGGAGAAGGACCTGGCTGAGGCCGGTCCATCTGGCTAGGGGCTTCTGCCGGTGGAGGTGAGAAGTGGTTTCATTCCCCGCCCTCCTCTCAAAAAAAGACTAAGACAAAAAACACTAAGAAGACTCGGGGCTCCTCTCCATCCGCGGGACCCCGTAAGGGGCGCGGCGATTTGCCATCCTGGCCGCCGTGCTGACGGGATCCAGCGCTCCGTCCGGCCCCAGCTTAGCCTCTCTTCCTTCTTTCAGATAGCCCGATTTCTCCCTTACCTCGTCGCTTTTCATACAACCTCTCCCACAACTTTCTCTGGTCAGCCTCTAATTTCACAGGGTAGATGCTGACCTTCTTCTCAAGCCAATTACCCCGGATCGGGGCTGAGGGGGGAGGGGACATTGTTCCCTAACCCCTGAGCTCCGGTTCGGGATGGAGGTTTTTTAACAACCTGCTTCATCCCCACCCATACCTTCCTCACATCCCTTTCCCTCTCCTCTTCACATTCTATCAATTTTACGCCGTGTCAAGGTGGAGCCGCCATGCCGATGGACTGCCAGGCCACCAGGCGGGAGGGGTGGTCCCGAATGGCGGCGCCGGGCCTGTAAGCACCTCTTGCAGTGCGGGCTACTGCAAGAGGTGGTGAGCGATTGCGTCCCGTAAAACAAAGATGGTCACCATGCCCAATGATGCAAAACAAAAACATCTCCCCTTAATTTCCGCTAAAACAACGGAGCCACCCTCATGCAGCTCCACAGAAAAGTGTGAGGTCTCCCTCCCTGTGCTTGTGCAGGGGACCCTCCATACCTCTTGAACCGAAGAGGAGGCTTTCTCCTCTTCTGCGCCTACGGGTGTAGGGGACTCCCCCTCCCCCCTTTCTCTGGAGGGGCTTTCGGGCACCTCCCTATCTCCAGTGGCAGTCCCTCCTTTGCTTTATAAGGGGACTGCCAAGAAAACCAGCAGGCAGCCCATTGCCGACCGCCCCTCGTGCAAGCGGCTCGGTAGGGCAAACCCCCTTAGGGGGGAGAGGGCAGCCAGGCCCCTTCGGTCGCTTCCCTCAGAAGACCTGCTGGCAAGAATCTTAAACCTTGCCGGGGTCAAGGCCTGTGCCTCCCCACAAAAGACTGGTGAAGCTGCCAAGGGGACCTGCGATGTCCTGGAAGGGGATGGCCAACTGGAGGCCCCTCCTGTGATAGACATGGTCCTTGAGGAAACCCAGCCTCAGAGGGTAGGGCCTTCCATGGGGGGGAATCCGGGCTCGGCGCCAAGCACCGAACCTGAATCCGCCCCTATGCAAGGTCCTCTTCAAACGGCTGGGGCCTCTGAGGCAGCACAAGGAGGGGAGAGATCTCTTCTGACCGGTGCCCCTTCGTCCAACCTTTTCCATTTCGGAGAAGGACCTGGCTGAGGCCGGTCCATCTGGCCTAGGGGCTTCTGTCGGCGGAGGAGAGAAAGGGGTTCATTTCCCACCCTCCTCTCCTAAAAAGAAGAAAAAGACAAGAATGACTAAGAAGACTCGGCGCTCCTCTCCATCCGCGGGGGCTGTGGGGATGGATGGGTCTACTGCCACTCTAGCAAGCGACCAAGCCAAGATTGGCACATCCCGCCCCTTTCCTCCCCCCCGGGTATGGAGTTCCTGACCATGACAAAGAACAAAAGTGCACATGGCGGAGCCTCGATGACATCGGGGCCCCTCATTCAGAGGTTACCTGGCGTTTTTGAGCCCGCTGGCTTCAAACGCTTCCTCGTTATTCGCTCCACTGATGGCACCATGTTGTCCAAGGGCAACATGATCCATCAGTGGAGAGGATTAGCTAGTGCAATTGGTAGAGAGCCGAAGGACGGGAGCCTTCTGGCGAATCCCGCCGAGGCGGCCAAGATAAGTGCTCTTCGGACACTTCATGGCTCCCCTGTGAGTGTGACGCCGAACTCTCCCATGAACTTTGTGAAAGGAGTAGTTTATGCGAGGGAACCCCGTAAGGGGCGCGGCGATTTGCCATCCTGGCCGCCGTGCTGACGGGATCCAGCGCTCCGTCCGGCCCCAGCTTAGCCTCTCTTCCTTCCTTCAAAATACTTGTTTCCTCTCTTTTCACACAACCTCTCCCACAACTTTCAATATCAGCCTCTAATTTGACAGGGTAGATGCTGACCTTCCTTTCAGCCAACTGTCCCGCATTGGGGCTGAGGGGGTGGGGGACAATGTTCCCTAACCCCTGAGCTCCGGTCTGGGGTGGCTGGTTTTTAACAACCTGCTTCATCCCCACCCATACCTTCCTCACATCCCTTTTCCTCTCCTCTTCACAATCTATTATTTTTTACGCCATGTCCAAGGTGGAGCCGCCATGCCGATGGACTGCCAGGCCACCAGGTGGGAGGGGTGGTCTTAAATGGCGGCGCCTGGCTCTGACAGGCCCTTAAGCACCTCTCGCAGTGCGGGCTACTGCGAGAGGTGATGCGCGATTGCGTCCCGTGTCAAAAAGAGGGTCACCATGCCCAATGATGAGTTTAAAAAAAAAACCCAACCCCCAACTTCCCCTATAACATCGACGGAGCCGCCATTGGGCAGCTCCAGCAAAAAAATGGAGGTCCCTCCCCCCTGTGCTTGCTCAGGGGACCCTCCATATATCTCTAACCGGAGAGGAGGCTTACTCCTCTCCTTCGCTTACGGGTGTAGGGGACTCCCCCTCACCCCCTTCTCTGGAGGTGCTTTTGGGTGCCTCCCTTTTACCAGCGGCAGTCCCCTCTGTTTCCAAGGAAACTGCCAAGAAAGCCAGCAGGCAGCCCTTAGCCAGCCGCTCCACATCGAAGCGGCTCGGTAGGGCAAACCCCCTTAGGGGGGAGAGCCCCGTAAGACGCGGCGATTTGCCATCCTGGCCGCCGTGCTGACGTGACTCAGCACCCCGTCCGGCCCCAGCTTAGCCTCTCTTCCTTCCTTCAAAACACTTGTTTCCTCTCCTTTCACACAACCTCTCCCACAACTTTCTCTGTTCAGCCTCTAATTTCACAGGGTAGATGTTGACCTTCCTTTCAGCCAACCGTCCCGCATCGGGGCTGAGGGGGTGGGGGACAATGTTCCCTAACCCCTGAGCTCCGGTCTGGGGTGGCTGGTTTTTAACTACCTGCTTCATCCCCACCCATACCTTCCTCACATCCCTTTTCCTCTCGTCTTCAAAATCTATCATTTTTACGCCGTGTCTAAGGTGGAGCCGCCATGCCGATGGACTGCCAGGCCACCAGGCGGGAGGGGTGGTCCCAAATGGCGGCGCCTGGCTCTGCCGGGCCTGCAAGCCCCTCTTGCAGTGCGGGCAACTGTGAGAGGTGGTGAGCTGTTGCGTCCCGTGTAAATAAGAGGGTCACCATGCCCAATGATGAGAATAAAAAAAAAACCCAACTTCCCCAAGAACAACGGAGCCGCCCTCGGGCAGCTCCACCAAAAAAATGGAGGTCCCCCCCCTTGTGCTTGCGCAGGGGACCCTCCCTACTTCTTTAACCGGAGAGGAGGCTTACTCCTCTCCTACGCCTACGGGTGTAGGGGACTTCCCCTCACTCCCTTCTCTGGAGGTGCTTTCGGGCACCTCCCTATTTCCAGCGGCAGTCCCTCCTTTTCTTTCTAAGGGGACTGCCAAAAAAGCCAGCAGGCAGCCCATTGCCGACCGCCCCTTTTGTAAGCGGCTCGGTAGGGCAAACCCCCTTCGGGGGGAGAGGGAAGCCAGGCCCCTTCGGTCGCTTCCCTCAAAAGACCTGCTGGCAAGGATATTAAACCTTGCCGGGGTTAAGGCTTGTGCCTCCCCACAAATGACTCTTGACGCTGCCAAGGGGACCTGCGATGTCCTGGGAGGGGATGGCCAACTGGAGGCCCCTCCTGTGATAGACATAGTCCTTGAGGAGACCCAGCCTCAGACGGTAGGGCCTTCCATGGGGGGGAATCCGGGCTCGGCGCCAAGCACCGAACCCGAGTCCGCCCCTATGCAAGGTCCCCCTCAAACGGCTGAGGGCTCCGAGGCAATACAAGGAGGGGAGGGATCTCCTCCGAAAGGTGCCCCCACGACTACCAGGAACTTCTCCATTTCGGAGACCCCGTAAGGGGCGCGGCGATTTGCCATCCTGGCCGCCGTGCTGACGGGATCCAGCGCTCCGTCCGGCCCCAGCTTAGCCTCTCTTCCTTCCTTCAGATAGCCCGATTTCTTCCCTACCTCGTCGCTTTTCATACAACCTCTCCCACAACTTTCTCTGGTCATCCTCTAATTTCACAGGGTAGATGCTGACCTTCTTCTCAAGCCAACCACCCCGGATCGGGGCTGGGGGGGAAGGGGACATTGTTCCCTAACCCCTGAGCTCCGGTTCGGGATGGGTTTTTTTCAACAACCTGCTTCATCCCCACCCATACCTTCCTCACATCCCTTTTCCTCTCCTCTTCAAAATCTATCTTTTTTACGCCGTCTCCAAGGTGGAGCCGCCATGCCGTCGGACTGCCAGGCCACCAGGCGGTAGGGGTGGTCCCGAATGGCGGCGCCTGGCTCTGCCGGGCTTGTAAGCACCTCTCGCAGTGCGGGCTACTGCGAGGGGTGATGAGCTGTTGCGTCCCGTGGCAAAAATAGGGTCACCATGCCCATAGATGAACAACCAAAAAAAACCCAAACCCCTTTAACTCCCCCTTGCTCATCGACGGAGCCGCCCTTGGGCAGCTCCACCGAAAAAATGGAGGTCTCCCCCCCCTGTGCTTGCACAGGGGACCCTCCATATTTCTCTAACCGGAGAGGAGGCTTACTCCTCTCCTTCGCCTACGGGTGCAGGGGACTCCCCCTCACCCCCTTCTCTGGAGGTGCTTTCGGGCACCTCCCTTTTCCCAGCGGCAGTCCCATCTTTTCTTTTCAAGGGGACTGCCAAGAAAGCAGCAGGCAGCCCTTAGCCAGCCGCTCCCCATAAAACGGCTCGGTAGGGCAAACCCCCTTAGGGGGGAGAGGGAAGCCAGGCCCCTTTGGTCGCTTCCCTCAAAAGACCTGCTGGCAAGAATATTAAACCTTGCCGGGGTCAAGGCCTGTGCCTCCCCATACAAGACTGGCGACACTGCCAAGGGGACCTGCGATGTCCTGGGAGGGGATGGCCAACTGGAGGCCCCTCCTGTGATAGACATGGTCCTTGAGGAGACCCAGCCCCAGACGGTAGGGCCTTCCATGGGGGGGAATTCGGGCTCGGCGCCAAGCACCGAACCCGAATCCGCCCCTATGCAAGGTCCTCCTCAAATGGCTGAGGGCTCCGAGGCAGTAGAAGGAGGGGAGGGATCTCCTCCGACAGGTGCCCCTACGACAACCAGGACCTTCTCCATTTCGGAGAGGGACCTGGCTGAGGCTGGTCCATCTGGCCTGGGGACTTCTGCCGGCGGAGGTAAAAAGCGGGTTCATTCCCCGCCCTCCTCTCCGAAAAAGAAAAGGAAAAAGACAAAAAAGACTCGGGGCTCCTCTCCATCCGCGGGGGCTGCGGGGACGGATGGGTCTGCTGCCACTCTGGCAAGCGACCAAGCCAAGATCGGCACATCCGCCCCCTCTGCCCCCCCGGTTGCGGAGCCCCTGACAAAGAAGACTAATACCAAGAGTGCACAGGGCGGAGCCTCGATGACATCGGGGCCCCTGATTCAGAGGTTACCTAGCGTTTTCGAGCCCGCTGGCTTCAAACGCTTCCTCGTTATTCGCTCCACTGATGGCACCATGTTGTCCAAGGGCAACATGATCCATCAGAGGAGAGGATTAGCTAGTGCAATTGGTAGAGAGCCGAAGGTAACCCGTTTCTCGGACGGGAGCCTTCTGGCGAATGCGGCGAATCCCGCCGAGGCGGCTAAGATTAGTGCTCTTCGGACACTTCATGGCACCCCGGTGAGTGTGACGCCGCACTCTACCATGAACTTTGTGAAAGGAGTAGTTTATGCGAGGGAACTCGTTGACTACTCCATTGAGGACATCACCTTAGAGCTGGCCGACCATGGGGCGGTCAAGGTCGAACGTGTGATGAGAAAACAGGGAGGGGCCTCGAGACCCAACCCTACACTCTTCGTCACGTTCGACTGTGACAAGCTCCCTGAGTCGGTGCGTGCCGGTTGGTACCGCTACCGCGTGAAGGCATTAGTGCCACTTCCGCGGCGGTGCTATTACTGTCACCGCTTCGGCCATACGAATCGCTCATGTAGACGTGCAAAGTCGGGGTCACCCGAAGTCTGTGTAAATTGCTCCAAGGTCGCACACGATAAGTCCAAATCGTGTGTGGCCAAGTGTGTCAATTGCGGAGAGCCGCACCCTGCTTCTTCGAAGCAATGTGGTGCATATCTCCTTGAGAAAGAAATCCTGGCCGTTCAGGCCCAGGATCGACTCTCATTCCGCGAGGCAAAGGACTTGGTCCTGGCGCGCCCGGCTCTGCCTGGGACGTCATATGCCTCAATAGTTAGGGAGGCACCCTCTGCTCCCGGCCCATCCAGGCCTACGAGCACGGTTGTTTCCGCGCCCATTCGGAGCCCTTCTGCGGGCTCTACCCAACCCGGGCGCTCCCCTGGTAAAGCTGGCGGCAAAAAGGGCTCATACCCTGCCCCGGCTAAAACCAGGGCTCCCCCCTCTTCCCCCAGCGTGACCGTTTCCCGCAAGGCGAAACGGCCACGCGTCTCCACCGAGTCGTTAGACTCACAGGAGGCAACACCCCTGAAGATGGTCGCTAGGCCATCTTACGGGGTTCCTAAAGCTGCCCCCCGAAAGGAGGACAGCAACAAAGGAGCTTCGGCTCCTTCGCCCACGCCCCGAGGTGGAGCGAGTGGCTCGGAGACGGTGGTTCCTCGAAAAGAGGGCCCCCCGCCTCCGAAGCCGCAACGCCCGCCTAAGGTTTCGAGGCGGAGGGAGGAAAAGACTCGCCTGGCGAGCCCAACCTCCCCCAATAAGTCCTCGAAGGCGACAGCGCCTTTAGCGCTTTGTCCGGCCAACAGCGCCCGGGGTTCTGCCCCCGGGAAGCGTACGGCCATTCCCGTGAGGGTCTTCAATTCGAGGAGGGCCCCCGCGTCTCCTCCGAGCTAGGCCTGGAGGGCATATTCCTTCAATGGAATTGCCGTGGACTCCGGGCCAACTGGGAGGAGCTGCGGAGGCTCGTCCCGTTAGCTATCTTTTTGCAGGAGACCATGCTAGGTGCGTGCCCCCTCCCTGCCCTCCCGGGGTATAAGGGTCTTGCGACCCCACCACCGCGGGATGGCTTGGCTGGGGGATGCGCAGTTTACACCCGGCATGATGTCTCCGTTCTTCCTTTCTCTTTAGATACCTCCTTTCAGGCAGTGGCTGTGCAGCTGCACCTGGATAGGAGGTATACTATCATTTCTGCGTACATTCCACCGTCAGCTGACTTCGACGCGGGGGACTTCCGCCGCGTCGTTGCACGGTTGCCGAGGCCCTATCTCTTGCTTGGAGATCTGAACGGCAGGCATCCTCTCTGGGGAGATTACTCCATTAATCCCAGGGGACAAGTCCTTGCCGATCTGATCGAAGAGCTTGAGATGGGTGTCCTAAACGTGGATGAGTTTACGCATCACTGTCCGAGAACCGCTTCATTTTCTTGCCTTGACCTATCTTTGTGCTCTTCGGATGCACAGCCTGATTTTGATTGGGGGGTGGTCGATGACCTCCATGGTAGTGATCACTTTCCCATTCAAATATCATTTTGAGGGCAACTGCCGCCTGAGAGACCACCTCGGTGGTGCTTGGCGCGGGCGCGGTGGCCTGCATTTCAGGAAATGACTGAATTCTCTATCTCAGTCGAGGAGTTTAGGTCGGTAGATGAGGCCGTTGAGTTCTTCTCCGGCAACCTCATCGCCGTGGGCCTGACTACTATTCCTAGGACGTCTGGCCGTTTTGCACGCCGACCACTCCCATGGTGGTCGGCCGAGTGTGAGACGGCCCTCAAACAGAATTGTTATGCCTACATGCGCTATAAGCGCCGCCCGAACGATTTCACTGTCGCTGAATTTCGTCGGGCTAGGGCTAGGTTCCTGTATATTTCGAAGCACGCCCGCCGCTCTTCTTGGCGGGCATACGTGTCTTCACTTAACGGGAAGACCCCTTTAGCTGAGGTGTGGAAGCGAGTCAAAAGGATTCGGGGCAAGTTCTCGCAGGACCCCCCTCCCGTTCTCCAGGAGAATGGGACCGCAATCTCAGACCCCGCGTCTTTGGCGGAATCCTTAGCGACCGCTTTTTCCGCATTCTCTAGCCGTGATGCTGCTCCGCCAGCATTCAATGCACGTCGTGATGTCGCGGAAGGCCGCCGGCTGGACTTTACCTCCAGTGGCGGAGAACCCTTCAACGACAAGTTTACTGTGAGTGAGTTGCGTTCCGCTCTCGCTTCGTGCGCGGACACCGCCCATGGTCCGGACGATGTCCCGTACGCCATGCTTCGACACCTGGGTGAGCGAGGCATGGCCTTTCTGTTAGATCTGTTCAACAGGATCTGGGTGGAAGGTCTTCTCCCAGACTCCTGGCGAATCGCTACTGTGCTCGCCTTTCGCAAACCGGGGAGAGATCACTCTACTCCGACCGGTTTCCGCCCAATCTCTCTAACCTCTTGCGTGTGCAAGTTGATGGAGAAATTGGTAAACGTTAGATTAGCTTTTTTCCTGGACAGCGGAGGCCATCTGTCTTCCGCACAGTGCGGCTTCCGCAAGTTCCACTCCACGTCGGATGCTCTGCTCCGACTGGAAAATGCCGTCTGCGAGGCTTTCCTTCGTAGACAGCACTACGCCACGGTGTTTTTCGATCTGGAGAAGGCCTATGATACCGCATGGCGATACGGTATCATGGAGACTCTCTACACGATGGGGGCGAGGGGACGCCTCCCAATGTTTATATCTGAATTTTTGCGAGATCGTCGATTCCGCGTACGGGTGGGGGGAGCTCTCTCCGGCCCAAAGGAGCAGGAAGAGGGTGTCCCGCAGGGAAGTGTCCTCAGTGTCACACTCTTTGCCCTGAGCATCAACGGCATCACCTCGGTGCTGCCGGAAGATGTTCTCGCTACGCTCTACGTGGACGACCTTTCGATCTCTTTTGGCGCGGCCCAGATGCCAACTCTGGAGCGTCGACTCCAACAGGCATTGAACCGCGTCTCTCGCTATGCCGAAGCGCACAGGTTTCGGTTTTCTTTGGCCAAGACTATGGTGGTGCACTTCTTCCGCCATCCACGGCTTCACCCCGACCCAGATTTGTTTCCTAATGGGGTGCGCCTGGATGTGGTTGAGTCGCACCGTTTCCTTGGTCTTGTATTCGACCGACGCCTCACCTGGGAGGCTCATATTCGCAGCCTTAGGGTCTCTTGTACCCGCGCCATGGACATTCTCCATTCCGTGACGTTCAGCGCTTGGGGCGCTGATAGGGCTACCGCCTTACTTTTTTATCGATCCTTTGTTCGCTCGAAGCTCGACTACGGATGCGAGTTTTATGCATCCGCAGCCGAGCGTTTATTGCGGAAGGTGGATTCGATCCACCACACCGGCCTTCGCCTTGCGACCGGTGCCTTCCGCACTTCCCCCATTGACAGCCTGTTGGTCGATGCTGGGGAGATGCCACTCGCTCTGCGCCGCGTGCAGTGCATCACTCGCCTGTACGCGCGAGCCCGGCGCCGCCCTCAGTCGCCAACAGCTCTCACTTCATCCGCAGCTGATCTCGATGGTGCCTATGCCGCCGAGAGACGCCAGTCATACCCTAAGCCCTTTGGGTTTAGGGCCAGGAAACTCCTTCGAGAGCTAGATATAGCTCTCGGGCCGGTGGCGCCCCTGGTTCTGCCCAGGACGCCACCCTGGAGGGTACCGCATTTGGCTATTTGTCGCCACGCCTCTGCTCCCAAAGCTTGTACTGCGCCGTGAGTATTGCGTTCGACCTTTTTGGAGCACACATCGTGTCACGCTGGAACCGTGCCAGTGTATACGGATGGCTCCAAGTCCCAAGAGGGGGTCGGCTTCCACGCCGTATCCCCTCTGTTTGAAGTCAGCGGGGCTCTACCAGGCGCTGCGTCTGTCTTCACGGCCGAGCTGGTGGCAATACACCACTCGGTACGGGAGATTACGCGACGTGCCCGGTTCGGAGACCGGATTGTGATCTATAGCGACTCACAAAGCGCCCTGAGTGCTCTCGGGGCATTGGAATCTCCGCATCCCCTGGTTCGCGATATCCGTGATGCGACGGTTTTGGCGAGCCGGGCAGATGTCGAGATTATCTTCTGCTGGGTTCCTGGACATGTGGGAATTGCGGGGAATGAGCGCGCCGATGAGGGCGCCAAAGAGTCCGCGAGGACTCTGCGACCGGACCAGCGTTTCGCTCTTCCTCACACCGACTACATGGCAGGAATACCGGCAGCTCTTCGGACTGCTTGGCAAAGAAGATGGGAGACGGTCGAAGGGAACTTAAAGTTGCGTGCCATTGCGCCGTGACTGTTCCCATGGACCTATCCCCCAATGCCGCGGCGGCTTCAGGTTGCTTTCTGTCGTCTTCGAATCGGACACACTCGTGTGACCAATCGCTATCTGGTGGAGCGCTCGCCTGCGCCCTATTGCAACGACTGCGTCGTCCCCCAGACTGTTCGGCACATTCTTGTCGAATGTCCCAGTCTGGGTGATCTTCGCGCACGACACCTGTCCCGGTACCGGGATGGGCGGGGTCGCTACCGCCTGTCCCTTGTACTCGGGACGAGTGCGTGCACTTTGACTGGTGGACTTGCTAACTTTTTGGGGGAGGCCGGCCTTCTCCCTTTTTTTTAACCAGGCTTAATTTTTGTTGTTTTTGTTGTTGTTGTTGTTGTTGTTTTTGTTATTGTTTTGTTATTGTTATTTCTTTTTTGTTGTTCCCTGTTCCATTTTTTGAAGTAGCCAAGAACTAGGCTGTTTGTTTACGGCGACTTATGCCTAAGTCGGCAGTCGCCAGATAGCCCCTTAAATAAAAAAAAAAAAAAAAAATCCATTTCGGAGAGGGACCTGCCTCTAGCCGGCCCATCTGGCATGATAGCTTCTGCCGGCGGAGGTGAGAAGCGGGTTCATTCCCCGCCCTCCTCTCCAAAAAAGAAAAAGACTACAAAGACAAAGAAGACTCGGGGCTCCTCTCCATCCGCGGGGGCTGCGGGGACGGATAGGTCTTCTGCCACTTTGGTAGGCGACCAAGCCAAGATCGGCACATCCAGCCCCTCTACCCCCCCGTTTGCGGAGCCCCTGACTAAGACCAAGAGTGCACAGGGCGGAGCCACGTTGACATCGGGGCCCCTCATTCAGAGGTTACCTGGCGTTTTCGAGCCCGCTGGCTTCAAACGCTTCCTCGTTATTCGCTCCACTGATGGCACCATGTTATCCAAGGGCAACATGATCCATCAGAGGAGAGGATTAGCTAGTGCAATTGGTAGAGAGCCGAAGGTGACCCGTTTCTCGGACGGGAGCCTTCTGGCGAATGCGGCGAATCCCGCCGAGGCGGCCAAGATAAGTGCTCTTCGGACACTTCATGGCACCCCGGTGAGTGTGACGCCGCACTCTACCATGAACTTTGTAAAAGGAGTAGTTTATGCGAGGGAACTCGTTGACTACTCCATTGAGGACATCACCCTAGAGCTGGCCGACCATGGGGCGGTCAAAGTCGAACGTGTGATGAGAAAACAGGGAGGGGCCTCGAGACCCACCCCTACACTCTTCGTCACGTTCGACTGTGACAAGCTCCCTGAGTCGGTGCGTGCCAGTTGGTACCGCTACCGCGTGAAGGCATTCGTGCCACTTCCGCAGCGGTGCTATTACTGTCACCGCTTCGGCCATACGAATCGCTCATGTAGACGTGCAAAGTCGTGGTCACCCGAAGTATGTGTAAATTGCTCCAAGGTCGCACACGACAAGTCCAAATCGTGTGTGGCCAAGTGTGTCAATTGCGGAGAGCCGCACCCTGCTTCTTGGAAGCAATGTGATGCATATCTCCTGGAGAAAGAAATCCTGGCCGTTCAGGCCCAGGATAGACTCTCATTCCGCGAGGCTAAGGACTTGGTCCTGGCGCGCCCAGCTCTGCCTGGGACGTCATATGCCTCAGTAGTTCGAAAGGCACCCTCTGCTCCTGGCCCATCCAGGCCAACGAGCACGGTTGTTTCCGCGCCCATTCGGAGCCCTTCTACGGGCTCTACCCAACCCGGGCGCTTCCCTGGTAAAGCTGGCGGCAAAAAGGGTTCATACCCAGCCCCGGCTAAAACCAGGGCTCCCCCCTCTTCCCCCAGCGTGACCGTTTCCCGCAAGGCGAAACGGCCACGCGTCTCCACCGAGTCGTTAGACTCACAGGAGGCAACACCCCTGAAGATGGTCGCTAATGCCATCTTCGGGGGTTCCTAAAGCTGTCCCCCGAAAGGAGGACAGCAACAAAAGAGCTTCGGCTCCTTCGCCCACGCCCCGAGGTGGAGCGAGGGGCTCGGAGACGGTGATTCCTCGAAAAGAGGGCCCCCCCGCCTCCGAAGCCGCAGCGCCCGCCTAAGGTTTCGAGGCGGAGGGAGGAAAAGACTCGCATGGCGAGCCCAACCTCCCCCAATAAGTCCTCGAAGGCGACAGCGCCTCCAGCGCTTTGTCCGGCCAACAGCGTCTGGGGTTCTGCCCCCGGGAAGCGTACGGCCATTCCCGTGAGGGTCTTCAGTTCGAGGAGGGCCCCCGCGTCTCCGAGCTAGGCCTGGAGGGCATATTCCTTCAATGGAATTGCCGTGGACTCCGGGCCAACTGGGAGGAGCTGCGGAGGCTCGTCTCGTCCCGCTCCCCGTTAGCTATCTTTTTGCAGGAGACCATGCTAGGCGCGTGCCCCCTGCCCGCTCTCCCGGGGTACAAGGGTCTTGCGACCCCACCACCGCGGGATGGCCGAGCTGAGGAATGCGCGGTTTACACCCGGCATGATGTCTCCGTTCTTCTATCCTCTTTAGATACCTCCTTCCAGGCAGTGGTTGTGCAGCTGCACCTGGATAGGAGGTATACTATCATTTCTGCGTACATTCCACCGTCAGCTGACTTCGACGCGGGGGACTTCCGCCGCGTCGTGGCACGGTTGCCGAGGCCCTATCTCTTGCTTGGAGATCTGAACGGCAGGCATCCTCTCTGGGGAGATTACTCCATAAATCCCAGGGGACAAGTCCTTGCTGATCTGATCGAAGAGCTTGAGATGGGTGTCCTAAACGTGGATGAGTTTACGCATCACTGTCCGAGAACCGCTTCATTTTCTTGCCTTGACCTATCTTTGTGCTCTTCGGATGCACAGCCTGATTTTGATTGGGGGGTGGTCGATGACCTCCATGGTAGTGATCACTTTCCCATTCAAATATCATTTTGAGGGCAACTGCCGCCTGAGAGACCACCTCGGTGGTGCTTGGCGCGGGTGCGGTGGCCTGCATTTCAGGAAATGACTGAATTCTCTATCTCAGTCGAAGAGTCTAGGTCGGTAGATGAAGCCGTTGAGTTCTTCTCCGGGAACCTCATCGCCGTGGGACTGACTACTATTCCTAGGACGTCTGGCCGTTTTGCACGCCGACCGCTCCCGTGGTGTTCGGCCGAGTGTGAGACGGCCGTCAAACAGAAGCGTTATGCCTACATGCGCTATAAGCGCCGCCCGAACGATTTCACTGTCGCTGTATTTCGTCGGGCTAGGTTCCGGTATATTTCGAAGCACGCCCGCCGCTCTTCTTGGCGGGCATACGTGTCTTCACTTAACGGGAAGACCCCTTTAGCTGAGGTGTGGAAGCGAGTCAAAAGGATTCGGGGCAAGTTCTCGCAGGACCCCCCTCCCGTTCTCCAGGAGAATGGGACCGCAATCTCCGTGGCGGAATCCTTCGCGACCGCATTTTCCGCATTCTCTAGCCGTGATGCTGCTCCGCCAGCATTCAATGCACGTCGTGATGTCGCGGAAGGCCGCCGGCTGGACTTTACCTCCCTAGGCGGAGAACCCTTCAACGACAAGTTTACTGTAAGCGAGTTGCGTTCCGCTCTCGCTTCGTGCGCGGACACCGCCCATGGTCCGGACGATGTCCCGTACGCCATGCTTCGACACCTAGGTGAGCGAGGCATGGCCTTTCTGTTAGATTTATTCAACAGGATCTGGGTGAAAGGTCTTCTCCCAGACTCCTGGCGAATCGCTACTGTGCTTGCCTTTCGCAAACCGGGGAGAGATCACTCTACTCCGACCGGTTTCCGCCCAATCTCTCTAACCTCTTGCGTGTGCAAGTTGATGGAGAAATTGGTAAATGTTAGATTAGCCTTTTTCCTGGACAGCGGAGGCCATCTGTCTTCCGCACAGTGCGGCTTCCGCAAGTTCCACTCCACGTCGGATGCTCTGCTCCGACTGGAAAATGCCGTCTGCGAGGCTTTCCTTCGTAGACAGCACTACGCCACGGTGTTTTTCGATCTGGAGAAGGCCTATGATACCGCATGGCGATACGGTATCATGGAGACTCTCCACACGATGGGGGCGAGGGGACGCCTCCCAATTTTTATATCTGAATTTTTGCGAGATCGTCGATTCCGCGTACGGGTGGGGGGAGCCCTCTCCGGCCCAAAGGAGCAGGAAGAGTGTGTCCCGCAGGGAAGTGTCCTCAGTGTCACACTCTTTGCCCTGAGCATCAACGGCATCACCTCGGTGCTGCCGGAAGATGTTCTCGCTACGCTCCCCCGTAAGGGGCGCGGCGATTAGCCATCCTGGCCGCCGTGCTGACGGGATCCAGCGCCCTGTCCGGCCCCAGCTTAGCCTCTCTTCCTTCCTTCAGATAGCCCGATTCCTCCCCTACCTCGTCGCTTTTCATACAACTTCTCCCACAACTTTCTCTGGTCAGCCTCTAATTTCACAGGGTAGATGCTGACCTTCCTTTCAGCCAACCGTCCCGCATCGGGGCTGAGGGTGTGGGGGACAATGTTCCCTAACCCCTGAGCTCCGGTCTGGGGTGGCTGGTTTTTAACAACCTGCTTCATCCCCACCCATACCTTCCACACATCCCTTTTCCTCTCTTCTTCACAACCTATATTTTTTACGCCGTGTCTAAGGTGGAGCCGCCATGCCGATGGACTGCTAGGCAACCAGGCGGGAGGGGTGGTCCCAAATGGCGGCGCCTGGCTCTGCCGGGATTGTAAGCACCTCTTGCAGTGCGGTCAACTGCAAGAGGTGATGAGCTATTGCGTCCCGTGGCAAAAATAGGGTCACCATGCCCATGGATGAATAAAAAAAACCTCAAACCCCTTTAACTCCCCCTTACTCATCGACGGAGCCGCCCTCGGGCAGCTCCAGCAAAAAAATGGAGGTCCCCCCCCTGTGCTTGCACAGGGGACATTCCATATTTCTCTAACCGGAGAGGAGGCCTACTCCTCTCCTTCGCATACGGGTGCAGGGGACTCCCCCTCACCCCCTTCTCTGGAGGTGCTTTCGGGCACCTCCCTTTTCCCAGCGGCAGTCCCCTCTTTCCTTTCCAAGGGGACTGCCAAGAAAGCCAGCAGGCAGCCCTTAGCCAGCCGCTCCCCATCGAAGCGGCTTGGTAGGGCAAACCCCCTTAGGGGGGAGAGGGAAGCCAGGCCCCTTAGGTCGCTTCCCTCAAAAGACCTGCTGGCAAGAATTTTAAATCTTGCCGGGGTCAAGGCCTGTGCCTCCCCACACAAGACTGGCGACACTGCCAAGGGGACCTGCGATGTCCTAGGAGGGGATGGCCCACTGGAGGCCCCTCCTGTGATAGACATGGTCCTTGAGACCCAGCCTCAGACGGTAGGGCCTTCCATGGGGTGGGAATTCGGGCTCGGCGCCAAGCACCGAACCCGAATCCGCCCCTATGCAAGGTCCTCCTCAAATGGCTGAGGGCTCCGAGGCAGTAAAAGGAGGGGAGGGATCTCCTCCGACAGGTGCCCCTAAGACAACCGGGACCTTCTCCATTTCGGAGAGGGACCTGGCTGAGGCCGGTCCATCTGGCCTGGGGGCTTCTGCCGGCAGAGGTGAGAAGCGGGTTCGTTCCCCGCCCTCCTCTCAGAAAAAGAAAAGGACTAAAAAGACGAAAAAGACTCGGGGCTCCTCTCCATCCGCGGGGGCTGCGGGGACGGATGGGTCTGCTGCCACTTTGGTAGGCGACCAAGCCAAGATCGGCAAATCCGCTCCCTCTACCACCTCGTGTGCGGAGCCCCTGACCAAGACTAAGACAAAGAATGCACAGGGCGGAGCCTCGATGACATCGGGGCCCCTCATTCAGAGGTTACCTGGCGTTTTCGAGCCCGCTGGCTTCAAACGCTTCCTCGTTATTCGCTCCACTGATGGCACCATGTTGTCCAAGGGCAACATGATCCATCAGAGGAGAGGATTAGCTAGTGCAATTGGTAGAGAGCCGAAGGTGACCCGTTTCTCGGACGGCAGCCTTCTGGCGAATGCGTCGAATCCCGCCGAGGCGGCCAAGATAAGTGCTCTTCGGACACTTCATGGCACCCCGGTGAGTGTGACGCCGCACTCTACCATGAACTTTGTGAAAGGAGTAGTTTATGCGAGGGAACTCGTTGACTACTCCATTGAGGACATCACCCTAGAGCTGGCCGACCATGGGGCGGTCAAGGTCGAACGTGTGATGAGAAAACAGGGAGGGGCTTCGAGACCCACTCCTACACTCTTCGTCACGTTCGACTGTGACAAGCTCCCTGAGTCAGTGCGTGTCGGTTGGTACCGCTACCGCGTGAAGGCATTCGTGCCACTGCCGCGGCGGTGCTATTACTTTCACCGCTTCGGCCATACGAATCGCTCATGTAGACGTGCAAAGTCGGGGTCACCCGAAGTCTGTGTAAATTGCTCCAAGGTCGCACACGATAAGTCCAAATCGTGTGTGGCCAAGTGTGTCAATTGCGGAGAGCCGCACCCTGCTTCTTCGAAGCAATGTGGTGGATATCTCCTGGAGAAAGAAATCCTGGCCGTTCAGGCCCAGGATAGACTCTCATTCCGCGAGGCTAAGGACTTGGTCCTGGCGCGCCCAGCTCTGCCTGGGACGTCATATGCCTCAGTAGTTCGAAAGGCACCCTCTGCTCCTGGCCCATCCAGGCCTACGAGCACGGTTGTTAACGCGCCCATTCGGAGACCTTCTGCGGGCTCTACTACACCCGGGCGCTCCCCTGGTAGAGCTGGCGGCAAAAAGGGTTCACACCCAGCCCCGGCTAAAACCAGGGCTCCCCCCTCTTCCCCCAGCGTGACCGTTTCTCGTAAGGCGAAACGGCCACGCGCCTCCAAAGAGTCGTTAGACTCACAGGAGGCAACACCCCTAAAGATGGTCGCTAGGCCATCTTTTGGGGTTCCTAAAGCTGTCCCCCGAAAGGAGGACAGCAACAAAGGAGCTTCGGCTCCTTCGCCCACGCCCCGAGGTGGAGCGAGTGGCTCGGAGACGGTGGTTCCTCGAAAAGAGGGTCCCCCGCCTCCGAAGCCGCAGCGCCCGCCTAAGGTTTCGAGGCGGAGGGAGGAAAAGACTCGCATGGCGAGCCCAACCTCCCCCAATAAGTCCTCGAAGGCGACAGCGCCTCCAGCGCTTTGTCCGGCCAACAGCGCCCGGGGTTCTGCCCCCGGGAAGCGTACGGCTATTCCCGTGAGGGTCTTCAATTCGAGGAGGGCCTTGCGTCTCCTCCAAGCTAGGCCTGGAGGGCATATTCCTTCAATGGAATTGCCGTGGACTCCGGGCCAACTGGGAGGAGCTGCGGAGGCTCGCCTCGTCCCGTTCCCCGTTAGCTATTTTTTTGCAGGAGACCATGCTAGGCGCGTGCCCCCTGCCTGCCCTCCCGGGGTATAAGGGTCTTGCAACCCCACCACCGCGGGATGGCCGGGCTGGGGGATGCGCGGTTTACACCCGGCATGATGTCTCCGTTCTTCCTTTCTCTTTAGATACCTCCTTTCAGGCAGTGGCTGTGCAGCTGCACCTGGATAGGAGGTATACTATCATTTCTGCGTACATTCCACCGTCAGCTGACTTCGACGCGGGGGACTTCCGCCGCGTCGTGGCACGGTTGCCGAGGCCCTATCTCTTGCTTGGAGATCTGAACGGCAGGCATCCTCTCTGGGGAGATTACACCATAAATCCCAGGGGACAAGTCCTTGCCGATCTGATCGAAGAGCTTGAGATGGGTGTCCTAAACGTGGATGAGTTTACGCATCACTGTCCGAGAACCGCTTCATTTTCTTGCCTTGACCTATCTTTGTGCTCTTTGGATGCACAGCTTGATTTTGATTGGGGGGTGGTCGATGACCTCCATGGTAGTGATCACTTTCCCATTCACATATCCTTTTCAGGGCAACTGCCGCCTGAGAGACCACCTCGGTGGTGCTTGGCGCGGGCGCGGTGGCCTGCATTTCAGGAAATGACTGAATTCTCTATCTCAGTCGAGGAGTTTAGGTCGGTAGATGAGGCCGTTGAGTTCTTCTCCGGCAACCTTATCGCCGTGGGCCTGACTACTATTCCTAGGACGTCTGGCTGTTTTGCCCCCTGACCACTCCCATGGTCGTCGGCCGAGTGTGAGACGGCCCTCAAACAGAAGCGTTATGCCTACATGCGCTATAAGCGCCGCCCGAACGATTTCACTGTCGCTGAATTTCGTCGGGCTAGGGCTAGGTTCCGGTATATTTCGAAGCACGCCCGCCGCTCTTCTTGGCGGGCATACGTGTCTTCACTTAACGGGAAGACCCCTTTAGCTAAGGTGTGGAAGCGAGTCAAAAGGATTCGGGGCAAGTTCTCGCAGGACCCCCCCTCCCGTTCTCCAGGAGAATGGGACCGCAATCTCGGACCCCGCGTCCGTGGCGGAATCCTTAGCGACTGCTTTCTCCGCATTCTCTAGCCGTGATGCTGCTCCGCCAGCATTCAATGCACGTCGTGATGTCGCGGAAGGCCGCCGGCTGGACTTTACCTCCCTAGGCGGAGAACCCTTCAACGACAAGTTTACTGTGAGTGAGTTGCGTTCCGCTCTCGCTTCGTGCGCGGACACCGCCCATGGTCCGGACGATGTCCCGTACGCCATGCTTCGACACATGGGTGAGCGAGGCATGGCCTTTCTGTTAGATCTGTTCAACAGGATCTGGGTGGAAGGTCTTCTCCCAGACTCCTGGCGAATCGCTACTGTGCTCGCCTTTCGCAAGCCGGGGAGTGATCACTCTACTCCGACCGGTTTCCGCCCAATCTCTCTAACCTCTTGCGTGTGCAAGTTGATGGAGAAATTGGTAAATGTTAGATTAGCCTATTTCCTGGACAGCGGAGGCCATCTGTCTTCTGCACAGTGCGGCTTCCGTAAGTTTCACTCCACGTCGGATGCTCTGCTCCGACTGGAAAATGCCGTCTGCGAGGCTTTCCTTCGTAGACAGCACTACGCCACGGTGTTTTTTCGATCTGGAGAAGGCCTATGATACCGCATGGCGATACGGTTTCATGGAGACTCTCCACACGATGGGGGCGAGGGGACGCCTCCCAATGTTTATAGCTGAATTTTGCGAGATCGTCGATTCCGCGTACGGGTGAGGGGAGCCCTCTCTGCCCCAAAGGAGCAGGAAGAGGGTGTCCCGCAGGGAAGTGTCCTCAGTGTCACACTCTTTGCCCTGAGCATCAACGGCATCACCTCGGTGCTGCCAGAAGATGTTCTCGCTACGCTCTACGTGGACGACCTTTCGATCTCTTTTGGCGCGGCCCAGATGCCAACTCTGGAGCGTCGACTCCAACAGGCCTTGAACCGCGTCTCTCGCTATGCCGAAGCGCACAGGTTTCGCTTTTCTTTGGCCAAGACTAAGGTGGTGCACTTCTGCCGCCATCCACGGCTTCACCCCGACCCAGATTTGTTTCTTAATGGGGTGCGCCTGGATGTGGTTGAGTCGCACCGGTTCCTTGGTCTTGTATTCGACCGACGCCTCACCTGGGAGGCTCATATTCGCAGCCTTAGGGTCTCTTGTACCCGCGCCATGGACATTCTCCGTTCCGTGACGTTCAGCGCTTGGGGCGCTGATAGGGCTACCGCCTTACTTTTTTATCGATCCTTTGTTCGCTCGAAGCTCGACTACGGATGCGAGTTTTATGCATCCGCAGCCGAGCGTTTATTGCGGAAGGTGGATTCAATCCACCACACCGGCCTTCGCCTTGCGACCGGTGCCTTCCGCACTTCCCCCATTGACAGCCTGTTGGTCGATGCTGGGGAGATGCCACTCGCTTTGCGCCGCGTGCAGTGCATCACTCGCCTGTACGCGCGAGCCCGGCGCCTCCCTCAGTCGCCAACAGCCCTCACTGCATCCGCAGCTGATCTCGATGGTACCTATGCCGCCGAGAGACGCCAGTCATACCCTAAGCCCTTTGTGTTTAGGGCCAGGAAACTCCTTCGAGAGGTAGATATAGCTCTCGGGCCGGTGGCGCCGCTGGTTCTGCCCAGGACGCCACCCTGGAGGGTACCACATTTGGCTATTTGTCGCCACGCCTCTGCTCCCAAAGCTTGTACTGAGCCGGGAGTATTGCGTTCGACCTTTTTGGAGCACACATCGTGTCACGCTGGTACCGTGCCAGTGTATACGGATGGCTCCAAGTCCCAAGAGGAGGTCAGGTTCCACGCCGTATCCCCTCTGTTTGAAGTCAGCGGGGCTCTACCAGGCGCTGCGTCTGTCTTAACGGCCGAGCTGGTGGCAATACACCACTCGGTACGGGAGATTACGCGACGTGCCCGGTTCGGAGACCGGATTGTGATCTATAGCGACTCACAAAGCGCCCTGAGTGCTCTCGGGGCATTGGAATCTCCGCATCCCCTGGTTCGCGATATCCGTGACGCCACGGTTTTGGCGAGCCGGGCAGATGTCGAGATTATCTTCTGCTGGGTTCCTGGACATGTAGGAATTGCGGGGAATGAGGGCGCCAAAGAGTCCGCGAGGACTCTGCGACCGGACCAGCGTTTCGCTCTTCCTCACACCGACTACATGGCAGGAATACGGGCAGCTCTTCGGACTGCTTGGCAAAGAAGATGGGAGACGGTCGAAGGGAACTTAAAGTTGCGTGCCATTGCGCCGCGACTGTTCCCATGGACCTATCCCCCAATGCCGAGGCGGCTTCAGGTTGCTTTCTGTCGTCTCCGAATCGGACACATTCGTGTGACGCATCGCTATCTGATGGAGCGCTCGCCTGCGCCCTATTGCAACGAAGGCGTCGTCCCCCAGACTGTTCGGCACATTCTTGTCGAATGTCCCAGTCTGGGTGATCTTCGCGCACGACACCTGTCCCGGTACCGGGATGGGCGGGGTCGCTACCGCCTGTCCCTTGTGCTCGGGACGAGTGCGTGTACTTTGACTGGTGGACTTATTGACTTTTTGGGGAGGCCGGCCTTTTATTTAACCCGATTTAATTGTTGTTGTTGTTTTTGTAATTGTTTTGTTATTGCTTTGTTATTGTTATTGTCATTTCTTTTTATTGTTTTCAGTTTAATTTTTTAAAGTAGCCTAAAACTAGGCTGTTTGTTTACGGCAACTTATGCCTTAGTCGGCAGTTGCCAGATAGCCCCTTAATTAAAAAAAAAAAATCTCGCTACGCTCTACGTGGACGACCTTTCTATCTCTTTTGGCGCGGCCCAGATGCCAACTCTGGAGCGTCGACTCCAACAGGCATTGAACCGCGTCTCTCGCTATGCCGAAGCGCACAGGTTTCGGTTTTCTTTGGCCAAGACTAAGGTGATGCACTTCTGCTGCCATCCACGGCTTCACCCCGACCCAGATTTGTTTCTTAATGGGGTGCGCCTGGATGTGGTTGAGTCGCACCGTTTCCTTGGTCTTGTGATCGACCGACGCCTCACCTGGGAGGCTCATATTCGCAGCCTTAGGGTCTCTTGTACCCGCGCTATGGACATTCTCCGTTCCGTGACGTTCAGCGCTTGGGGTGCTGATAGGGCTACTGCCTTACTTTTTTATCGATCCTTTGTTCGCTCGAAGCTCGACTACGGATGCGAGTTTTATGCATCCGCAGCCGAGCGTTTATTGCGGAAGGTGGATTCGATCCACCACACCGGCCTTCGCCTTGCGACCGGTGCCTTCCGCACTTTCCCCATTGAGAGCCTGTTGGTCGATGCTGGGGAGATGCCGCGTGCAGTGTATCACTCGACTGTACGCGCGAGCCCGGCGCCTCCCTCAGTCGCCAACAGCTCTCATTGCATCCGCAGCTGATCTCGATGGTGCCTATGCCGTCGAGAGACGCCAGTCATACCCTAAGCCTTTTGGGTTTAGGGCCAGGAAACTCCTTCGAGAGGTAGATATCGCTCTCGGGCCGGTGGCGCCCTTGGTTTTGCCCAGGACGCCACCCTGGAGGGTACCACATTTGGCTATTTGTCGCCACGCCTCTGCTCCCAAAGCTTGTACTGCGCCGGAAGTATTACGTTCGACCTTTTTGGAGCACACATCGTGTCACGCTGGAACCATGCCAGTGTATACGGATGGCTCCAAGTCCCAAGAGGGGGTCCGCTTCCACGCCGTATCCCCTCTGTTTGAAGTCAGCGGGGCTCTACCAGGCGCTGCGTCTTTCTTCACGGCCGAGCTGGTGGCAATACACCACTCGGTACGGGAGATTACGCGACGTGCCCGGTTCGGAGACCGGATTGTGATCTATAGCGACTCACAAAGCGCCCTGAGTGCTTTCGGGGCATTGGAATCTCCGCATCCCCTGGTTCGCGATATCCGTGACGCCACGGTTTTGGCGAGCCGGGCAGATGTCGAGATTATCTTCTGCTGGGTTCCTGGACATGTAGGAATTCCGGGGAATGAGGGCGTCAAAGAGTCCGCGAGGGCTCTGCGACCGGAACAGCGTTTCGCTCTTCCTCACACCGACTACATGGCAGGAATACGGGCAGCTCTTCGGACTGCTTGGCAAAGAAGATGGGAGACGGTCGAAGGGAACTTAAAGTTGCGTGCCATTGTGCCGCGACTGTTCCCATGGACCTATCCCCCAATGCCGCGGCGGCTTCAGGTTGCTTTCTGTCGTATTCGAATCGGGCACACTCGTGTGACGCATCGCTACTTGATGGAGCGCTCGCCTGCGCCCTATTGCAACGACTGCGTCGTCCCCCAGACTGTTCGGCATATTCTTGTCGAATGTCCCAGTCTGGGTGATCTTCGCGCACGATACCTGTCTCAGTACCGGGATGGGCGGGGTCGCTACCGCCTGTCCCTTGTACTCGGGACGACTGCGTGCAACATGACTGGTGGACTAACTGACTTTTGGGGGGAGGCCGGCCTTCTCCCCTTTATTTAAGGTTCCTTTTTTTGTTATTGTTTTGTTTGTATTTGCACTCTCCTGCACCGGGGTGAGGGGAACCTCCCCCCGCTGCCGGAGATTGCTTCGATTGTTAAGTTTTTCCAATTTATATCATTGTTAAGTTTTCATATTTTTACTTTAAAGAAGCCTAGTTCTAAGCGGGCGGGTTTTTCGGCAACTTATGCCCAAGTGAGTAGTTGCCAGATGGGCTCCATAAAATTAAAAAAAAAAAAAATTATGCGAGGGAACTCGTTGACTACTCCATTGAGGACATCACCCTAGAGCTGCCTGACCATGGGGCGGTCAGGGTCGAAAGTGATGAGAAAACAGGGAGGGGCCTCGAGACCCACCCCTACACTCTTCGTCACGTTCGACTGTGACAAGCTCCCTGAGTCGGTGCGTGCCTGTTGGTACCGCTACCGCGTGAAGGCATTCGTGCCACTGCCGTGGTGGTCCTATTACTGTCACCGCTTCGGCCATACGAATCGCTCATGTTGACGTGCAAAGACGGGGTCACCCGAAGTATGTGTAAATTGCTCCAAGGTCGCACACGATAAGTCCAAATCGTGTGTGGCCAAGTGTGTCAATTGTGGAGAGCCGCACCCGGCTGCTTTTAAGCAATGTGGTGCATATCTCCTTGAGAAAGAAATCCTGGCCGTTCAGGCCCAGGATCGACTCTCATTCAGCGAGGCTAAGGACTTGATCCTGGCGCGCCCGGCTCTGCCTGGGACGTCATATGCCTCAATAGTTAGAAAAGCACCCTCTGCTCCTGGCCCATCCAGGCCAACGAGCACGGTTGTTTCCGCGCCCATTCGGAGCCCTTCTGCGGGCTCTACCCAACCCAGGCCCATCATACCCAGCCCCGGCTAAAACCAGCTCTCCCCCCTCTTCCCCCATCGTGACCGTTTCCCGTAAGGCGAAATGGCCACGCGCCTCCACCGAGTCGTTATACTCACAGGAGGCAACACCCCTGAAGATGGTCGCTAGGCCATCTTCCTGGGTTCCTAAAGCTGTCCCCCGAAAAGAGGACAGCAACAAAGGAGCTTCGGCTCCTTCGCCCACGCCCCGAGGTGTGGCGGGCTGCTCGGAGACGGTTGTTCCTCGAAAAGAGAGCCCCCGCCTCCGAAGCCGCAACGCCCGCCTAAGGTTTCGAGGCGGAGGGAGGAAAAGACTTGCATTGCGAGCCCAACCTCCCCCAAGAAGTCCTCGAAGACGACAGCGCCTTCAGCCCTTTGTCCGGGGTTCCTAAAGCTGTCCCCCGAAAAGAGGACCGCAACAAAGGAGCTTCGGCTCCTTCGCCCACGGCCCCAGGTGTGGCGGGCTGCTCGGAGACGGTGGTTCCTCGAAAAGAGAACCCCTGCCTCCGAAGCCGCAACGCCCGCCTAAGGTTTCGAGGCGGAGGGAGGAAAAGACTTGCATTGCGAGCCCAACCTCCCCCAATAAGTCCTCGAAGACGACAGCGCCTTCAGCCCTTTGTCCGGTCAACAGCGCCCGGGGTTCTGCCCCCGGGAACCGTACGTCCATTCCGTGAGGGTCTTCAATTCGAGGAGGGCCCTCGCGTCTCCTCTGAGCTAGGCTTGGAGGGCATATTCCTTCAATGGAATTGCCGTGGACTCCGGGCCCACTGGGAGGAGCTGCGGAGGCTCGTCTCGTCCCGTTCCCCGTTAGCTATCTTTTTGTAGGAGACCTTGCTAGGCGCGTGCCCCCTGCCTGCCCCGTAAGGGGCGCGGCGATTTGCCATCCTGGCCGCCGTGCTGACGGGACTCAGCACCCCGTCCGGCCCCAGCTTAGCCTCTCTTCCTTCCTTTAAAACACTTGTTTCCTCTCTTTTCACACAACCTCTCCCACAACTTTCTCTGGTCAGCCTCTAATTTCACAGAGTAGATCCTGACCTTCCTTTCAGCCAACCGTCCCGCATCGGGGCTGAGGGGGTGGGGGACAATGTTCCCTAACCCCTGAGCTCCGGTCTGGGGTGGCTGGTTTTTAACTACCTGCTTCATCCCCACCCATACCTTCCTCACATCCCTTTTCCTCTCGTCTTCAAAATCTATCATTTTTACACCGTTTCCAAGGTGGAGCCGCCATGCCGATGGACTGCCAGGCCACCAGGCGGTAGGGGTGGTCCCAAATGGCGGCGCCTTGCTCTGCCGGGCCTGCAAGCACCTCTTGCAGTGCGGGCAACTGTGAGAGGTGGTGAGCTGTTGCGTCCCGTGTAAATAAGAGGGTCACCATGCCCAATGATGAGTATCAAAAAAATACCCAACCCCCAACTTCCCCAAGAACAACGGAGCCGCCCTCGGGCAGCTCCACCAAAAAAATGGAGGTCCGCCCCCTTGTGCTTGCACAGGGGACCCTCCATACTTCTTTAAACGGAGAGGAGGCTTACTCCTCTCCTACGCCTACGGGTGTAGGGGACTTCCCCTTACTCCCTTCTCTGGAGGTGCTTTCGGGCACCTCCCTATTTCCAGCGGCAGTCCCTCCTTTTCTTTCTAAGGGGACTGCCAAGAAAGCCAGCAGGCAGCCCATTGCCGACCACCCCTCTTGTAAGCGGCTCGGTAGGGCAAACCCCCTTAGGGAAGAGAGGGAAAGCAGGCCCCTTCGGTCGCTTCCCTCAAAAGACCTGCTGGCAAGGATATTAAACCTTGCCGGGGTTAAGGCTTGTGCCTTCCCACAAATGACTCTTGACGCTGCCAAGGGGACCTGCGATGTCCTGGGAGGGGATGGCCAACTGGAGGCCCCTCCTGTGATAGACATGGTCCTTGAGGAGACCCAGCCTCAGACGGTAGGGCCTTCCATGGGGGGGAATCCGGGCTCAGCGCCAAGCACCGAACCTGAGTCCGCCCCTATGCAAGGTCCCCCTCAAACGGCTGAGGGCTCCGAGGCAATACAAGAAGGGGAGGGATCTCCTCCGACAGGTGCCCCCACGACTACCAGGAACTTCTCCATTTCGGAGAGGGACCTGGCTAGGGCCGGCCCATCTGGCATGATGGCTTCTGCCGGCGGAGGTGAGAAGCGGGTTCATTCCCCGCCCTCCTCTCCAAAAAAGAAAAAGTCTACAAAGACAAAGAAGACTCGGGGCTCCTCTCCATCCGCGGGGGCTGCGGGGACGGATAGGTCTTCTGTCACTTTGGTAGGCGACCAAGCCAAGATCGGCACATCCAGCCCCTCTACCCCCCCGTGTGCGGAGCCCCTGACTAAGGCCAAGAGTGCACAGGGCGGAGCCACGTTGACATCGGGGCCCCTCATTCAGAGGTTACCTGGCGTTTTCGAGCCCGCTGGCTTCAAACGCTTCCTCGTTATTCGCTCCACTGATGGCACCATGTTATCCAAGGGCAACATGATCCATCAGAGGAGAGGATTAGCTAGTGCAATTGGTAGAGAGCCGAAGGTGACCCGTTTCTCGGACGGGAGCCTTCTGGCGAATGCGGCGAATCCCGCCGAGGCGGCCAAGATAAGTGCTCTTCGGACACTTCATGGCACCCCTGTGAGTGTGACGCCGCACTCTACCATGAACTTTGTAAAAGGAGTAGTTTATGCGAGGGAACTCGTTGACTACTCCATTGAGGACATCACCCTAGAGCTGGCCGACCATGGGGCGGTCAAAGTCGAACGTGTGATGAGAAAACAGGGAGGGGCCTCGAGACCCACCCCTACACTCTTCGTCACGTTCGACTGTGACAAGCTCCCTGAGTCGGTGCGTGCCGGTTGGTACCGCTACCGCGTGAAGGCATTCGTGCCACTTCCGCAGCAGTGCTATTACTGTCACCGCTTCGGCCATACGAATTGCTCATGTAGACGTGCAAAATCGGGGTCACCCGAAGTATGTGTAAATTGCTCCAAGGTCGCACACGACAAGTCCAAATCGTGTGTGGCCAAGTGTGTCAATTGCGGAGAGCCGCACCCTGCTTCTTGGAAGCAATGTGGTGCATATCTCCTGGAGAAAGAAATCCTGGCCGTTCAGGCCCAGGATAGACTCATTCCGCGAGGCTAAGGACTTGGTCCTGGCGCGCCCAGCTCTGCCTGGGACGTCATATGCCTCAGTAGCAAGAAAGGCACCCTCTGCTCCTGGCCCATCCAGGCCAACGAGCACGGTTGTTTCCGCGCCCATTCGGAGCCCTTCTACGGGCTCTACCCAACCCGGGCGCTCCCCTGGTAAAGCTGACGGCAAAAAGGGTTCATACCCAGCCCCGGCTAAAACCAGGGCTCCCCCCTCTTCCCCCAGCGTGACCGTTTCCCGCAAGGCGAAACGGCCACGCGTCTCCACCGAGTCGTTAGACTCACAGGAGGCAACACCCCTGAAGATGGTCGCTAGGCCATCTTCGGGGGTTCCTAAAGCTGTCCCCCGAAAGGAGGACAGCAACAAAAGAGCTTCGGCTCCTTCGCCCACGCCCCGAGGTGGAGCGAGTGACTCGGAGACGGTGATTCCTCGAAAAGAGGGCCCCCCGCCTCCGAAGCCGCAGCGCCCGCCTAAGGTTTCGAGGCGGAGGGAGGAAAAGACTCGCATGGCGAGCCCAACCTCCCCCAATAAGTCCTCGAAGGCGACAGCGCCTCCAGCGCTTTGTCCGGCCAACAGCGTCTGGGGTTCTGCCCCCGGGAAGCGTACGGCCATTCCCGTGAGGGTCTTCAGTTCGAGGAGGGCCCCCGCGTCTCCGAGCTAGGCCTGGAGGGCATATTCCTTCAATGGAATTGCCGTGGACTCCGGGCCAACTGGGAGGAGCTGCGGAGGCTCGCCTCGTCCCGTTCCCCGTTAGCTATTTTTTTGCAGGAGACCATGCTAGGCGCGTGCCCCCTGCCCGCTCTCCCGGGGTACAAGGGTCTTGCGACCCCACCACCGCGGGATGGCCGAGCTGAGGAATGCGCGGTTTACACCCGGCATGATGTCTCCGTTCTTCTATCCTCTTTAGATACCTCCTTCCAGGCAGTGGTTGTGCAGCTGCACCTGGATAGGAGGTATACTATCATTTCTGCGTACATTCCACCGTCAGCTGACTTCGACGCGGGGGACTTCCGCCGCGTCGTGGCACGGTTGCCGAGGCCCTATCTCTTGCTTGGAGATCTGAACGGCAGGCATCCTCTCTGGGGAGATTACTCCATAAATCCCAGGGGACAAGTCCTTGCCGATCTGATCGAAGAGCTTGAGATGGGTGTCCTAAACGTGGATGAGTTTACGCATCACTGTCCGAGAACCGCTTCATTTTCTTGCCTTGACCTATCTTTGTGCTCTTCGGATGCACAGCCTGATTTTGATTGGGGGGTGGTCGATGACCTCCATGGTAGTGATCACTTTCCCATTCAAATATCATTTTGAGGGCAACTGCCGCCTGAGAGACCACCTCGGTGGTGCTTGGCGCGGGCGCGGTGGCCTGCATTTCAGGAAATGACTGAATTCTCTATCTCAGTCGAGGAGTTTAGGTTGGTAGATGAGGCCGTTGAGTTCTTCTCCGGCAACCTCATCGCCGTGAGCCTGACTACTATTCCTAGGACGTCTGGCCGTTTTGCACGCCGACCACTCCCATGGTGGTCGGCCGAGTGTGAGACGGCCCTGAAACAGAAGCGTTATGCCTATATGCGCTATAAGCGCCGCCCGATCGATTTCACTGTCGCTGAATTTTGTCGGGCTAGGGCTAGGTTCCGGTATATTTCGAAGCACGCCCGCCGCTCTTGGCCGGCATACGTGTCTTCACTTAACTGGAAGACCCCTTTAGCTGAGGTGTGGAAGCGAGTCAAAAGGATTCGGGGCAAGTTCTCGCAGGACCCCCCTCCCGTTCTCCAGGAGAATGGGACCGAAATCTCGGACCCCGCGTTCGTGGCAGAATCCTTAGCGACCGCTTTTTCCGCATTCTCTAGCCGTGATGCTGCTCCGCCAGCATTCAATGCACGTCGTCATGTCGCGGAAGGCCGCCGGCTGGACTTTACCTCCAGAGGCGGAGAGCCCTTCAACGACAAGTTTACTGTGAGTGAGTTGCGTTCCGCTCTCGCTTCGTGCGCGGACACCGCCCATGGTCCGGACGATGTCCCGTACGCCATGCTTCGACACATGGGTGAGCGAGGCATGGCCTTTCTGTTAGATTTGTTCAACAGGATGTGGGTGGAAGGTCTCCTCCCAGACTCCTGGCGAATCGCTACTGTGCTCGCCTTTCGCAAACCGGGGAGAGATCACTCTACTCCGACCGGTTTCCGCCCAATCTCTCTAACCTCTTGCGTGTGCAAGTTGATGGAGAAATTGGTAAATGTTAGATTAGCCTATTTCCTGGACAGCGGAGGCCATCTGTCTCTGCACAGTGCGGCTTCCGTAAGTTTCACTCCACGTCGGATGCTCTGCTCCGACTGGAAAATGCCGTCTGCGAGGCTTTCCTTCATAGACAGCACTACGCCACGGTGTTTTTTGATCTGGAGAAGGCCTATGATACCGCATGGCGATACGGTATCATGAAGACTCTCCACACGATGGGGGCGAGGGGACGCCTCCCAATGTTTATATCTGAATTTTTGCGAGATCGTCGATTCCGCGTACGGGTGGGGGGAGCCCTCTCTGCCCTAAAGGAGCAGGAAGAGGGTGTCCCGCAGGGAAGTGTCCTCAGTGTCACACTCTTTGCCCTGAGCATCAACGGCATCACCTCGGTGCTGCTGGAAGATGTTCTCGCTACGCTCTACGTGGACGACCTTTCGATCTCTTTTGGCGCGGCCCAGATGCCAACTCTGGAGCGTCGACTCCAACAGACATTGAACCGCGTCTCTCGCTATGCCGAAGCGCACAGGTTTCGGTTTTCTTTGGCCAAGACTAAGGTGGTGCCCTTCTGCCGCCATCCACGGCTTCACCCCGACCCAGATTTGTTTCTTAATGGGGTGCGCCTGGATGTGGTTGAGTCGCACCGTTTCCTTGGTCTTGTATTCGACCGACGCCTCACCTGGGAGGCTCATATTCGCAGCCCTAGGGTCTCTTGTACCCGCGCCATGGACATTCTCCGTTCCGTGACGTTCAGCGCTTGGGGCGCTGATAGGGCTACTGCCTTACTTTTTTATCGATCCTTTGTTCGCTCGAAGCTCGACTACGGATGCGAGTTTTATGCATCCGCAGCCGAGCGTTTATTGCGGAAGGTGGATTCAATCCACCACACCGGCCTTCGCCTTGCGACCGGTGCCTTCCGCACTTCCCCCATTGAGAGCCTGTTGGTCGATGCTGGGGAGATGCCACTCGCTCCGCGCCGCGTGCAGTACATCACTCGCCTGTACGCGCGAGCCCGGCGCCTCCCTCAGTCGCCAACAGCTCTCACTGCATCCGCAGCTGATCTTGATGGTTCCTATGCCGCCGAGAGACGCCAGTCATACCCTAAGCCCTTTGGGTTTAGGGCCAGGAAACTCGTTCGAGAGGTAGATATAGCTCTCGGGCCGGTGGCGCCCCTGGTTCTGCCCAGGACGCCACCCTGGAGGGTACCACATTTGGCTATTTGTCGCCACGCCTCTGCTCCCAAAGCTTGTACTGCGCCGGGAGTATTGCGTTCGACCTTTTTGGAGCACACATCGTGTCACGCTGGTACCGTGCCAGTGTATACGGATGGCTCCAAGTCCCAAGAGGGGGTCGGCTTCCACGCCGTATCCCCTCTGTTTGAAGTCAGCGGGGCTCTACCAGGCGCTGCGTCTGTCTTCACGGCCGAGCTGGTGGCAATACACCACTCGGTACGGGAGATTACGCGACGTGCCCGGTTCGGAGACCGGATTGTGATCTATAGCGACTCACAAAGCGCCCTGAGTGCTCTCGGGGCATTGGAATCTCAGCATCCCCTGGTTCGCGATATCCGTGACGCCACGGTTTTGGCGAGCCGGGCAGATGTCGAGATTATCTTCTGCTGGGTTCCTGGACATGTAGGAATTGCGGGGAATGAGCGCGCCAAAGAGTCCGCGAGGACTCTGCGAACGGACCAGCGTTTCGCTCTTCCTCACACCGACTACATGGCAGGAATACGGGCAGCTCTTCGGACTGCTTGGCAAAGAAGATGGGAGACGGTCGAAGGGAACTTAAAGTTGCGTGCCATTGCGCTGCGACTGTTCCCATGGACCTATCCCCCAATGCCGCGGCGGCTTCATGTTGCTTTCTGTCGTCTCCGAATCGGACACACTCGTGTGACGCATCGCTATCTGATGGAGCGCTCGCCTGCGCCCTATTGCAACGACTGCGTCGTCCCCCAGACTGTTCGGCACATTCTTGTCGAATGTCCCAGTCTGGGTGATCTTCGCGCACGATACCTGTCCCAGTACCGGGATGGGCGGGGTCGCTACCGCCTGTCCCTTGTGCTCGGGACAGATTCGTGCACACTGACTTGTGGAACTGTTGACTTCTTGGGGGAGGCCGGCCTTCTCCCTATTATTTAAGCAAGGTTTGTTTGTTTTTTTTGTTTTGTTTTGTTGTTTATTTGCATTTGTTTTGTTTTTTGTTTGTTTTTTTCTTTAGTTGCACGCTCCTGCGCCAGGGGGACCTCTCCCCGACGCACCAGCTTGCTTCCTTTCCCCCTTTTGGGGTGTTTTTTTTTTTTTCTCTCTTTAATTTTATTTTAAAGTAGCCTAGAACTAGGTCAGTTTTAATACGGCGACTAATGCCCAAGTAGGCAGTCGCCAGATGAGCTCTTAAAAAAAAAAAAAAAATTGCTTTGTGCGCGGACACCGCCCATGGTCTGGACGATGTCCCGTACGCCATGCTTCGACACCTGGGTGAGCGAGGCATGGCCTTTCTGTTAGATTTGTTCAACAGGATCTGGTTGGAAGGTCTTCTACCAGACTCCTGGCGAATCGCTACTGTGCTCGCCTTTCGCAAACCGGGGAGATATCACTCTACTCCGACCGGTTTCCGCCCAATCTCTCTAACCTCTTGCGTGTGCAAGTTGATGGAGAGATTGGTAAATGTGAGATTAGCCTTTTTCCTGGACAGCGGAAGCCATCTGTCTTCCGCACCGGGCGGCTTCCGCAAGTTCCACTCCACGTCGGATGCTCTGCTCCGACTGGAAAATGCCGTCTGCGAGGCTTTCCTTCGTAGACAGCACTACGCCACGGTGTTTTTCGATCTGAAAAAGGCCTATGATACCGCATGGCGACACGGTATCATGGAGACTCCCCAGACGATGGGGGCGACGGGACGTCTCCCAATGTTTACATCTGAATTTTTGCGAGATCGTCGATTCCGCGTACGGGTGGGGGGAGCCCTCTCCGGCCCAAAGGAGCAGGAAGAGGGTGTCCCGCAGGGAAGTGTCCTCAGTGTCACACTCTTTGCCCTGAGCATCAACGGCATCACCTCGGTGCTGCTGGAAGATTTTCTCGCTACGCTCTACGTGGACGACCTATCGATCTCTTTTGGCGCGGCCCAGATGCCAACTCTGGAGCGTCGACTCCAACAGGCATTGAACCGCGTCTCTTGCTATGCCGAAGCGCACATGTTCCGGTTTTCTTTGGCCAAGACTAAGGTGTTGCACTTCTGCCGCCATCCACGTCTTAACCCAGGCCCAGATTTGTTTCTTAATGGGTTGCGCCTGGATGTGGTTGATTCGCACCGGTTCCTTGGTCTTGTATTCGACCGACGCCTCACCTGGGAGGCTCATATTCGCAGCCTTAGGGTCTCTTGTACCCGCGCTATGGACATTCTCCGTTCCGTGACGTTCAGCGCTTGGGGTGCTGATAGGGCTACTGCCTTACTTTTTTATCGATCCTTTGTTCGCTCGAAGCTCGACTACGGATGCGAGTTTTATGCATCCGCAGCCGAGCGTTTATTGCGGAAGGTGGATTCGATCCACCACACCGGCCTTCGCCTTGCGACCGGTGCCTTCCGCACTTCCCCCATTGAGAGCCTGCTGGGGAGATGCCACTCGCTCTGCGCCGCGTGCCGTACATCAGTCGCCTGTACGCGCGAGCCCTGCGCCTCAGTCGCCAACAGCTCTCACTGCATCCGCAGCTGATCTTGATGATGCCTATGCCGATGAGAGACGCCAGTCATACCCTAAGCCCTTTGGGTTTAGGGCCAGGAAACTCCCTCGAGAGGTAGATATAGCTCTCGGGCAGGTGGCGCCCCTGGTTCTGCCCAGGACGCCACCATGGAGGGTACTACATCTGGCTATTTGTTGCCACGCCTCTGCTCCCAAAGCTTGTACTGCGCCGGGAGTATTGCGTTTGACCTTTTTGGAGCACACATCATGTCACGCTGGAACCGTGCTAGTGTATACGGATGGCTCCAAGTCCCAAGTGGGGGTCGGCTTCCACGCCGTATCCCCTTTGTTTGAAGTCAGCGGGGCTCTACCATGCGTTGTGTCTGTCTTCACGGCCGAGCTGGTGGCAATACACCACTCGGTACGGGAGATTACGCGACGTGCCCTGTTCCAGGACCGGATTGTGATCTATAGCGACTCACAATGCGCCCTGAGTGCTCTCGGGGCATTGGAATCTCCGCATCTTCTGATTCGCCATATCCGTGACGCCACGGTTTTGGCGAGCCGGGCGGATGTCGAGATTATCTTCTTCTGGGTTCCTGGACATGTAGGAATTGCGGGGAATGATGGCGATTAAGATTCTGTGAGGTCTCTGGGACCGGACCAGTGTTTCACTTTTCCTCACACCGTCTACATGGCAGGAATACGGGCACCTCTTTGGACTGCTTGGCAAAGAAGGTTGGAGACGGTTGCGTACCATTTCCCCGCGACTGTTCCCACGGACCTATTCTCCAATGCCACGATGGCTTCAGTTCGCTTTCTGTGGTCTCCGAATTGGGCACACGTGTGACGTATCGCCATTTGATGGAGCGCTTGCCAGCGCCCTATTGTGACGACTGCGTCGTCTCCCAGTCTGCTCGGCACATTCTTATCGAATGTCTCAGTCTGGGTGATCTTCGCGCATGATACCTGTTCCGGTACCGGGTGATGAGCGTGTGCATCCTGTGAAAAATTTTGGGTCACCATGCCCAATGATGCAAATATAAAGAAAAAACCCTTCCCCTTTCCCCCTCACAATCGTCGGAGCCGCCCTCGGGCCGCTCTACAGAAATAATGAAGAAACCCCCCCCTCCCCTTGTGCACTCACAGGGGACCCTCCATTATTTCTCTAACCAGAAATTAGGCTTACTCCTCTCCTTCGCTTACGGGTGTAGGGGACTCCCACTCACCTTCCTCTTCCCAGCCGCATTCCCGCCTCTTCTTTCCAGGGAAACTGCCAAGAAAGCCAGCAGGCAGGCCATAGCCGACTTCTCAATTGAAGCGGCTTGGTAGGGCAAACTTCCTTAGGGAGGAGAGGAAAGCCAGGCCCCATCGGTCGCTTCCTTCAAAAGACCTGCTAGCAAGACTATTTTACCCTGCCGGGGTCAAGGCCTCCCCAGACTTGACTTGTGACAACGCTTCTAATGGGACCTGTGATGTCCTGGGTGGTGGGGGGGTCAACTGTAGGCCCCCCTGAGATAGAGATGGTCTTCAAGGCAACTCAGTCTCAGATGGTAGGGCCTTCCATGGGAGCCAATCCGGGATCGGCCCAAGCACCGAATTCGAGTCGGTCCCTATGCAAAGTCCTCCTCAAACGGCTAGGGTTTCCAAGGCACTACAAGCAGGGGAGGGATCTCCCACCAGTGCCCCTGCGACTGACAGGACCTTCTTTATCTCAGAGAATGACCTTGCTGAGGCCGGTCCATCTGGCCTGGGGGCTCCTATCGGCGGAGGGGAGAAGCGGGTTTATTCTCCGCTTTTTAGGAGAGTAGCTCTGCGATCATACAATCGTCGGTAGGATTCAATCCACCGTCTCGGGCGGCAAAGCAGCTGAGATAGACAATTTTTTACTACCCCGTAACGGATGCTTCGTTGAAGACGGGAGGCCGATGGCGATGAAATTCGTCAGGTCTGCTTTTTAGTTGGTAAAGTGAGCAATATATTTCGCTATTTCGTCGAATCCACCTTCGCCACAATCCTTCGGAGGGGTCACCGGTTATGGATGTGTCTCCCTTATTGGGAGAAGAGCACCTCATAACTGGTCGTCTTCTTCTGGATCTTGGGTATTCTCGGATCGCGGCGAACTAGGAGCTTCCACTTGTGGTGTTAACCTCTTAATTCCGTCGAAACTTCTTCAGATGTTACTCTCTCTTCGTATGTAATATCTTTTCTTGATTAGGGAATCCATCTTCACGCGCATATACGAGGCATTTTAACATACACTATATTAGAATTAATTTTTATACATTTAATTAGTTCCCATAATATTAAATTTCTACTTTCTACTTACATTAACATTATTTTATAGTAAAATTGTTTGTATTTTAATCACATCTAAATATTTCAGAAGCAAAACAAAATATCAATTAGGTATATTTGTTGTTTTCATATTCCAACTTACGATGTGGTTAAAACACTAGAGAGAAACGCATCATTGGCCCCTTTTCTCCCCGCGTATGAGAACTCGGGCAGACTCTTCGGTCAATAAAGATGGTGTTGTGGATCCGTATCCATTCGCCAGGAGGACATACTGGACGCAACCGAATCGAGAATTGAAGTAGCGCCGGGCCCTTGTAAGCCTCCGTGGTGGGGAGTCCCGAGGAAGAATGCTAAGTTAATTAATTCTGTTCCCAATAGATTGCCATAAACCTATAACTTTTCCTTCTCGTAAGGGTTTTCATGCCCAACGTTCTTCAGCTTCCTTTTCATCCTTTTCTCGCTCGTTAGATCTCTATACCAACGATGCGGGCCCAGATTTAGATTTTCCCCGCTTTCTGTTCTCGAGTTCGTCATCTGACACCCCACTTGCAAAAGTTAATGTATTTGACGTTAATAAATCATTTAAGTCCCGTTAGTGTGAACCCCGCCTGATGTGCTGATATCGTGGTTGAATTGTCATTCCTCTCTCAACACAACCCTGTCCAAAATCTGTCGTCCGATTGCCGAAGGTCCCGGAACCGTTTCGCCTCACCCACGTCTCAATTCTGTCAGAGGTGTCGTCCGTTCAACTGCCACATTGATTTTGACATTCGAACGTCAGGAACTGTCCTAGTTTATTAAAGCTAGGTACCTTGGTATCCCGGTAAACCCCTATGCGGAACTACCCAGAAGTTGCTTCAATTGTAATGTTGGTCGATCCGCCTCTATGAATTGTGGTTCTGAATACAATGGCCCTGGATGCGCCAAAACCACGCTGTGTCAAATAGAATAGTGCTCACAGTGCTGCGTCGAAAACTTGCCCAATATTTTATATGAAAAGGAGGTCCTCGCTTTTCGCGACTCTGCGTCTGGACGTGAGAGAGGCTCGCGAACGTGCTCGAGCACAAACCTCACCTTTTGGCCGTCTCGTCTCAGATGTTTTGCGTGACACTAGACGAAACCGATCATCACGTTCGAATTCTGACACGCTTAAAGCATCACATCGCCCACCTGCCGTTGATGTCAGAAGTATTCCAGATATACCGTCGAATCATCGCTCTCATACCGAGATACCTAATGTTGCACCCCTCTTCCCGGAGGCTCTAGCCGGTACCGCCACTCAGGGTGAGACACTCGACGACATCAGACGTTATCTGAAAGAATTTTGTCGACCATGGATGATTCTTCTACACGGCCTCGGGACCCAAAGCCTTGTGGTAAGAGGAAGGATTCCTCACCTGAATCATCGACCACCAATAATTTGGCAGCCTCTGCTGCTCACAAGTGCCCCTTTGAGGACCTTCAATGGTGTGGACGCGGTAGTGGTGTACCTCACATCGATTGTAATCTACAACGCGGCCAAACAGTCCTTTGCCCGGAGGTGACCCATACTGGGTCGCTTAACCGTGGCCTGATGGACCTCGGAGGGAGTGTGCGACAGCCGTCAAAAACTACAAGTTAGCTCATGCCCGATTCGGGCGCTTCGTCAAGCACGCCGAACTTCATGGCGCCGTTATGTTTCATCATTTGCTCTTTGACCCCCCTACCGCAAAGATCTCGAAGAGGATTAACAAGATCCGAGGTCGTTATGTCGGCCATAATACCCCCACACTCAATATAGAGGGATCCTTAGTGAATGACAGCTTGGTTGTCAGCAACGCCTTGGCTGACCATTTCCGTGCCGACAGCAGTGTCAGCCCTTACAATAAGGCTTTTCTAGCCTATAAATCAAACGATGAGTCTCATCTTCTGTATTTTATGACGAACTTCCAACCTTTCATATAATGCCTTATTCTCCATCCACAAGTTACTTGCTCCATTGTTCCTTTCTGGATTTACTTCTGGCTTTAATGGGATCCATTTTAATATGATTCGGCACCTGAATTGACACTAATTTTTTTATTTGACTTATACAACCTTATATGGGTGAAGGGTTCTTACTCATCATAATAGCGCGTTGGGATTGTCCTTCCTTTTATCAAACCGGGCAGGGACGGGTGGATGTAGATCTCTACCGCTCTTACCAGCTGTCTGAGCAAGCTGTTAGAGAAGATGGAGTTAGTGTGCCTGAATTGGTTCCTAGAAGCAAATCACTGTCTCCATTTCAGTGCGTTTTTCGCAGAGGGTGATAGTACCCTTGACCTCTTGCTACGTTTCGAGGGATCGGTCCGGAAAGCTTTCTGGTTAAAGCACCAAGTCTTGGCCAGATATTTCAACATTGACAAAGCCTACAATACAACATAGAGGTACGGCGTTTTAAGGCAGCTACCCCTTTGGGGTGTAGATAGAGGAGAGTAGGGAAAGGGGGTAAAGGAAAAGAAATATAGTGTTCGGCCAGTTGCGAACAGCTTCCCGCGTCGCTGGACCACTGTTAGCCAGCTTCAAATCCACTTGGCTAACCTGAGTCTAAAAAGACTCATTCAAGCGAAGCTTTTAGGCCGCTCGACTGCAGTTCTCGGACGCTACACAACCCCCATTCTAGAAGCGGAGCGTATTTTGACGAAATGAAGATAACCCGTTTGGAAATGTTATCGAAGAGCTAACGCTCCCCGTACCGGGCCTTGGGACCATTGTAGATAGAGCTACAAGGAAAATAAGTACCCTAGAAGACCTTACGGTCCATACAAGAAGGGTACTTTTGGCGCAATCTTCGAAGGTGTCCGTTGGCAACCTCGAAGATCACTCGCGAGGATCTTAACGGCGAATTCGCAAGACTATATCTAGTCTTAACTTGAACTGGTCAACAGATTCACTGTTGACAACTTCCGTCGGAAGTGAGTTCTAACTACCGTAGATACTGTAAGTGAAGAATTTCCCACACAGATCACGGTGGTATCGCTTCAGGTCAAGTTTGAAGCCGTGATTGCGCGTTCTGTTTTCACTAAGTGTGAAAATATCCTGGTAATCAACATTGTCGAACCCTCGAAGTATTTTGAAAACTTCGATGAGCTGACCACGCAGTCTACGGGTTTCCAGCGAGGACATATCTAATTCCCTTAATCTATCTTCATAACTTTTATGTCTGATAGAGGGAATCAGTTTGGTTGCTCTAGCTTGCACTCGTTCCAACCTTGCGATATCCTTTCGAAACGACGGACTGCAAAATTGTACGGCATACTCCAGGTGCGGCCGAACGAGGGAGTTGTACAGACAAAGTACTATCTCTTTGTTACGGTATCCAAACTGGCGCTTTATGTAGCCTAACATCCTTTGGGCTTTCTTCTCTGCCTCGATGCACTGTTTCGAGAACTTGAGGTCGCTAGTGATAGTTACACCCAAGACCACCTCAGTGTCACTCGATTCAAGAGCAGTGCCCTTATGGATATACTCAGATTGGGGGTTTCTGTGGCCGATATGCATTACTTTGCATTTCTCCACGTTAAAAGGCATTTGCCACGTGTCCGACCACTCCCAAATCCTTTGAAGGTCCTCTTGGAGGCGGGCAATGTTTCCCTCCTTTGTCACATTGATACCAAGCTTGGTGTCGTCGGCAAATTTGGAAATCTTGGCAACCATGTCACCGTCCATGTCGTTGACGTAGATAATAAACAGTAGTGGTCCCAGGATGGAACCTTGAGGGACACCACTAGATACGGGCGCCCATTCAGAGGCCTGTCCATTCACCACTACTCGTTGCCGTCTGTCACTTAGCCAGCTCTCTATCTAACCTGCTACCTTGCTGTCTATGCCCTGCGCACGCACTTTCCGGAGAAGGCGGCGGTGTGGTACCTTATCAAAGGCTTTCTCAAAGTCAAAGTACACCACATCCACAGCCTTGTCCCGATCGTGCTCACTGAAGACGAAGTGGAAGAATTCCACAAGGTTCGTTAGGCATGACCGTTGCCTTCGGAAGCCGTGCTGGGAAGTCCTCAGTAGCAGGGTTGACTCTAAATACGACGTCATTTTGTCCACCATCATGCTTTCCATGTGTTTACCGACTATAGAAGTTAGACTGATAGGTCGGTGGTTTGACGGATAACTGGGGTCTCCTTTCTTGAAGATCGGAGTCACCTCCGCCTCGCGCCAGTCTCTAGGAACGCATCCGGTCCGGATTGACATGTTAAAGATAGTGCACAAATGTTGTGATACTTCATCGCACACTTCCTTCAACACCTTGGATAGAAACCCGTCCGGTCCAGGGGACTTATTCGTCTTTAGGTCAGCGATCTTTTTCTTTATTTCTCCTTCGGTGAAGTCCATTGCCTCCATCCTTTCCCCCGAGTAGGAATCCGTCGGCTGGGGGATGGGACCACACTCTTTAGTAAACACTGAATAGAAGTAGTCATTGAGCAGGTTAGCATTTTCTGCATCTGACGGAGTTAATGCACCCTCCTCGTCCACTAAGGGTCCAATCCTACGATGGATTGGTTTACGGCCATTTACATAGCCGAAGAACTCCTTGGGATTCTCCTTGCAGAGTCTCGCCACTCGCAGTTCCTCAGTACGCTTAGCCGCCCTTATGCTGGACTTCACTCTCCTGGCTACCCTCCGGTACTCGTCAAAGGCACCCGAGATCTTCGATCGCCGGTACGCATTTCTCTTCTCCCTAAGCAGTTAGCCGATTTTTCGATTAAACCACTTTGGTTGAACAGAAGACCGACGGAGGCATTTCAGAGGGATGCAACTTGATTGAAGACTCATGAACTTATTTTTGAAATTGTTCCACGAATCCTCAACATCTTCGCATACCGCTAGCCTTACATCAGTCAACCCAGCACGAAGGCTTGCAAACTCTGCTCTTCTCAAGTCAAGTTTCCTTGATTGACTGGCAAAAGACCTTACCTTCGGGACCCTGACGGTAAATCTAACTAGCTGGTGATCACTGCCACCGAGCTCTTCGCCTACAGAGACATCCTCAACGATATCATCCTCAGAGGTGAAGACCAAGTCGAGGATATTGTCTCCTCTCGTCGGCTCTCTGACCCATTGAGTGAGGAACTCGTTATTGGCGAACTCCAAGAGTAGCGCGCTCTCGCCACAGGCTGCTCTGGTTTCCCAGTCAACTTGTCTGTTGAAGTCGCCCATAACGATGCACACTCTGCCTTGAACAAGCTCGCCCAGCAGCTGGTACAGTTCCCTGTCCTTCTCAACGGGTTGGGAAGGGGGTCTGTAAAGCACCAGGGTCCAGTATCTGACAGGACCTATCTCTAGGTCAACGCCTAGAAGCTCGTAATCGGATATAATGTTGGAGTTCGTAGATTTGATTGTTTTCTTGACATACAACATTACACCGCCACCCTCTCTGTCTGGCCTATCTTTGTGGAAGAGTTGGTATCCAGGAACCGTGAATTCGAATTCAAAGTCTCGGTTTGAGGTTTTTATCCACAATTCTGTTATGGCTACCATTTCGGGATCTTCCGTCGCTACGAGGCCACGGAGCTCAGGAAACTCGTTCCTGATTGACCTCGCATTGAACAGAACTTTCAGGGAGTCCCCGACTGTAGGACTCCCTACGCTCTTCCGTTTCCCGGCTTGTTTGTTGGCGGGGCACCCCTCTTTGCGACCTCTGAGAAGGTCGTTCCTGGAGTGACACGGGCGTACTGGCGTACATCCGCCCTCACTCTGGGCCGGATACTCCTTTGTGTCCTCTCTACGACACCCTGGTTCATGTTAGACAGAAAGGCATTTCCTTTAAAGGAAAGGTGTGCCCCTTTCCTTTGGTAGAGATCATTTCTACCATAAAAGGTGCGGTACGGGTCCACAAAAAAGACCCCCTCTGCCGTACACAAATCTGCCAGGCGCCGGTTTAAAGAGACATTCATCGAGTGAGCGGTCCGTGTTGGACCTCTCCTCGGGAGCATCTCGACTACGACACGCTTGCGGGTTTTAAGGCCCACAGTCGTCCACGGCACCTCTGACCGTGTGGAGGATTTTATCTGTAGTGCCTACCCTACCTGCTCTCAGGTAGAGGTCATTTCCACTGACCATCAGAGCAACGACTGAGCTCTCAGAAATCTGTGATTTCTGAGCCTCTACTCTGATGTGGTGGTTACCACATCCTGGCAGGCAGCTTACCTTCACACTAGTGCGAAGGCGGGCCGCTAGCAGGGGCTGTAGACCCAGTGCTTGAGAATCACCAATAAGGGTGACTCTTTCACATTTGTCTGTAGACGAATTAGTCTTTCCTTTCGGAAGTGACTTGCCGCTTTCCCAGGACCACTGTTAGCGAGAGGCAAATCCATTCGGCAATACTGAGTCTTAAAAAACTCATTCAAGCGAAGTTTTTAAGCCACTCGCCTGCCGTTCTCGCAACCTACAGGGAAATGAGAGGTCTTTTACCCTCTTTTATTCAAAGCTACCTATCATATCGATCCTTTATGATATGTGTGGGGTAATTACACGTGGAATTTCTTTTCCAGCACGGAAGTGAAGTCCATGCGCTGGTGAAGATTCTAGAATTTGGTTAGGCTTAAATTGGTAAGCCCCCCCCCCCATCCCATCCACAAGTGGTAGTCTTGAATCGCGTCCACCACGGACCACCTTTACGCGGGTTAGAATCGCCTCGGCGTGAAGATTCGAGAGTAGCGTTGTTTCACCCACCCTCGCGGGGGTAGCCTCGGATATATATATAGGGCTCGTCTTCCATGTCGGAGAGACAGAGTTGAGGAGTCTCGCCCGGACCTAAGAAGAGTCCCCTAGTTCCAAGTCAGGTGCTAACAACAAAGCAAAGTGACGGCTGAACTTTTTGTGTGTTGGAATTAGCCGCAGCCAGTGAGGTAATTCCATTTGACGAATGCTACCGAGCGATTTTTACGACTCCACTCATCACCTCCTGTCGAAGCCCTCTTCGTTCGCCCGTCGTTTTCGGGTGGCCGAAATACTCTTCCCTGGACCGGACGTTACCCCCGCTTCCTTTTTGGAAAACCGTCATCAAGTCAACTTCCCGCTCAGAACCTCCGAGCGCCCTCGTCCTCACGTTTAGTGCCTGCAGAAGACATCCGTGAAGCTTTACTCTGACGTCTCACCCGGAATCCTCCGTAAGCCAACCCTTTTTCCCTTCAGCAACCCATTTGAGTTAATCCTCCCCATTTGAATAGTCTCTTTCTGTAACGCATTTATTTCTAACTTCAGAGTCTGATGCATAACTGCAATTCTCCCCTCGTTTACCGATGTAATTTTGCCCATTAATTCTCTTAGTTGATGTAAATAAAATTATATTTTTGTACATGCCTCTTTAAATAACCTTGAGCTTTGTCATTGCCCAAATTTTGCCCGACCTCGTTGCACTCCTTCTCGCTGTTCCGCGCGTCGAAACTCGTAGCGTTCCGTCCCTTGTCGGTTCGCCTTTAAGTTAATGATCCCTCCCTCATAGATATAATATGGTATTGATATAATATAATGTCATACCACGACAATATGGAACCCTAAGAGGAGGGAGTTCCTCAGGGCAGCGTTTTATGTTTTGTAATTGCGATCAATGATATCATTTCCTCTCTCCCAGAGAATTTATCGGCGACAACTTGGCAATATACTGTTCCTCGCCTCGCCTTCCATCGACGTTGCGGCGTCTACAGCTAGAAGTCGATGCGGTTTCGAAAGGTGCACAACATGGGAGATTTCGCTTTTCTAAGAGCAAAACGAAGGAAATGTATTTCCCCCGCTTAGAAGGCCTCTTTTTCCGCCACCTATCTCCTTACAAGTTGTAGATTTTGAGTTCATTTCCGAGTTTCTGTTTCTGGGCGTAACTCTTGATCCCAAGCTATCCTGGTTAACACACCTACGCCATCTTCAAACGAGGTCCATTCGAGCTCTAGACATTTTGAAAGACCTCCCGCACATGTCGTTGAGCAGTGATCGACAAACACTGTGGCCACTATACACAGCCCTCGTCTAATCAAAATTGGACTATGGCTGCCAAATTTACACCCCGCTTCTCCCTCGGCTCTTAAAATGCTAAACCCCATTCGCAACCTCGGAGTTCGTCTTTCCAGTGGATCCTTCCGCACCTCCCCCGTGAACAGTCTTTACTCTGAGAGTGGGGTACTCCCCTTGGTCTATCATCGACTCCAGATCTGAATGCGATACCTGTCGTGTGCAGCAGGTCCCTGTACCAGAGCTTTACAGATGCCTTTATGCTGCCGAGTCAAAGGCAGCATTCGATTAGTTACCATCTTTACACCGCCCCTTGAACCTCAGGATAGATCATCATCCCTCCAACCTGGGTGTCCTTGCCCTTCCGTGGTCGCCGACCCCTAGTTGGCGTGCTCCACCTTCAAGTTTGTACCAGCATGTCGAGCCTGGACAAGTCGTTCGTGTACCCTTGTTCCCTTAAGAGCCTATGCCTCGAGCATGCGACCTCACATACATAACACTGCCCGATATACAAAGATTGTTTAAGTAAATTGAGGTGTGTGTGCTGCAGCCGCCAACTCAGGAGTTTTTAATTTTGTCTTTGCTGCTGGGAGGGCACCGTACGTGCCCTCCCCCTCTTCCTCGACGGATGCCAGTTTACCGGTTAAGGATAGGATGAAAGGCACTTCGAAGGGGCACCGTGGTGTCTTAGGGGGAGGGGGGGGGCACATGATTTACACCCGCCATGATGTATCCGTTCTTCCATTTGCCTTAGATACCTCCTTCCAGTCAGTAGCCGTGCAGCTGCACCTGGATAGGACGTATAGTTATTTCCGCGTACATTCCGCCGTCCGCCGACTTCGACGCGGGGGACTTCCGCGGCGGCGTGGCCCTTTCTCTTGCTCGGAGATCTAAATAGTAGACACACCCTCTAGGGAGACTACTCAATTAATCCGAAGGGGCAAGTCCTTGTCGAAGAGCGGAGATGGGTGTCCTACTCGTAAATGTGGATGAGTTTACCCATCACTGCCCGAGAACAGCTTCATTTTCCTGTATTGATTCATCTTTGTGCACTCTGGAGGCACAATTATTTTCCATGTATCAATTTTAATAACCTCTAGGATAACGATGGCCTACTGATTCTATCTCTTACCTTTTTTCCATCCTATGACAAGGATGCATGCTAATGAACATTTGATAAAATAAATGGCCTGATGAAGCTGCGTTAAAGTAAAAACATAAAATAATAGGGTACTTCTAACTAATACTGTTGTACTTTATACTTTTAAGAAGTTTCCAAAACAACAATACTAACTCAAGATAAAATATTTATTATTCTCTCTTATTATAGTTGTCTGAGACACGGTAAAACATTAGGGTTTTTAGTATAGGCTTTGCGATAATGAAAACTGCACTTCTTCAGATTTCAAACAAGATTTTACCTTCTACAATCTGCCCCAAAACATGTCAAAGAAAGTACAACGGTATACGACACATTACTAAAAATAAACAATGTTAAAAAAAGCACGTGACCTTAATCAACAAGCCCGAAAAGTTAAAATTTATAACTAATTTGGTCTGTTAAAGTTTGCTAATTTCAAAAAGTAAAAAAAAAAAAACAATTTGTGCAAAGGAGTTATTATTGGCAAGAACTCGGTTGATTTGACAATTATGAGTTTTCTTCAGACTTAAGGCTCTGTTTCATCACAGTTAATGCTTAAACTAGTTACCCTCTTTATAATGAGGTACACAACAATACAGGGAATATTGGGGAAAATAAAGTGGCAGAATTGATAGACATCGATTAAGGACATTGATACTAACAACTAAGCATGCTACATATCAATGCATGATTATAATATATCAATGTCAACATCATTTGCTAAAATAATATCACAAAAAATAGGGTCGCCCAAGTTTCCCTAAAATATTTTCTTTCGCATTCACGTTAAAGAATACCCTGTCAAAAATCCCAGGCTTGGCAAACCTTCCTAAATGCATCCATACACCAGCATTCAAAAAAACTTCCTGCATGCAACATTTCTGTGATCTCTAATGACGACCCATATAAAGGTAAAAAAGTATATGATCTACATATTCCCCTCGAATGAGGATCCACAAATTGCAAGAAATGGACTAAACACTGACTGTTGACAGAAGTCCGGGTGTTAAGAAGATGTAAGGACATTCCTAGAGTCAGTATCAGCAGGCATCCAGAAAAGAAGACCAACCATCACACGATTGAAATGTAATACATGTTCTTTAAATGACGTATTTCAAGCGACTCGCGTCTTCGGTTATTTTAGCTTCGACAGAGGATCTCGTAATTCCATAGAAGGAGCGAGGTTTTAAGTTCTTTTCGGCGGTAAATAGCCAACCAACGTGCTTATGACATGAGCTACACACGGCGATTTTCCAGGCATACCTGAAAGTAAAAATAAATGCAAGTGGCAATATATTGTTAATTATTAATAGCAAAAACCAAGAATTTCAGTAGATATCTACACAATATCCTGGAATTTGATCGAAGAATTTTATTATAAATGCCACACTTTGTTGTGCGAACAACCTCCCCAAAACACAAGATCAGTGTTACCGTTGTCATAACTAGTCAATTCCCCTAAAGATAAACTTGCTAAAGGTGTCTTGTATGGAGTAGTCCAAGAGTTCCATATCATAACCAAGTCCGTTCACGAAGTTCATGGTAGAGTGCTGCGTTAAGCAATAAGTGTCAAAAGAGCTCTAATGATGCCTGCCTCGGAGGGATCCGACGCATTTGCCAGAAGGTTCCCGTCCGAGAAACGGATCATCTTAGGCTCTCTTGCCAATTAAGCTAGCTAATGCTCGCCTCTGATGGTCATGTTGTCCTTGGCCAGCATGCTGCCATCAGTGGAGCGAATAATCAGAAAGTATTTGAAGCCAGCGGGGTCGAAAACGCCAGGTAGTCTCTCAATGATGGTCCCCAATGTAATTGAGGCTCCGCTCAGTGCAAATGCGAATTTGGTCTTTGTCTAAGCCCCCAACAGGATGGCGCCTCGGGGCTGGACGTGCCAAGCTTGGCCTGATCACTTGTCGAAACAGCAGCGAAGCCATCCGTCACCGGGGCCCCGACGGAGGGAGAGGAACCTTTACTCTTTAGGAGGAGGGTGGTGAATGAACCAACTTCTCTCCAAGGCCGGAAAGAGCCCTTTGGCCTGATGGCACGGCCTCAGCAATATCCTTCTCCGAGATGGAGAAGGTTTTAGCTGCTAAAGGCGCACCAGCCGGGAAAGGAAGTCCCTCCTCTCCTTGTGAGTCCTCGCAGGCCCTAGTCACGAAAAGAGAAGCTTGCACAGGGGCGGATCTAGGTTCGTTGTTTGGCACCGAGCCCAGGTTCCCCCGATGGAAAATCATGCCCTACGTGGCCTGCACCATGTCAATCTTAGGGGGATGGGGGCTCCATGTGGCAACCATCCCCTCTCCAAGGCATCATGGATCCCAATCAAGGATTTTGTCTTTTCTTTTGTCGAACCATGCGGGACGTTATGGGGTACGGCCGACAGGCCCTGCTCTCCCTTATCGATCTGCTCCAACTGGGAACGGTCGATTTTGGGCGACATGCCTTCTCTCTTGACAGTCCCCTTTGATAAGAAAAGAGGGACTGCCGCTGATAGGGAGATGGAGTCAGCCAAGGGCAAAGAAGGGGGTGAGGGGTAAGACAACTCACTTGTAGGGGCATAGGAGAGAAGTAAACCTCCTTTCCGAAATGAGGGTTGGGAGAGCATCTGATAAAGCACGGACGGGGGGATGGAGCACCACCAGATAGGTAGGTCCACTAACGAGTAGGGTGGGTGATCACCCATTAATTATTATCATACCCTGGTGCTAGGTGATCCCAGGATGACATGCAGTACAGCAAGGTACCACGGCTACCAGGCTAAACTCTGCCCAAGTGAGAACAGTCCTGTTACAAAGTGTGGGTAGAAAGGTTTGAGGGGATATCTGTAATGATAAATAATATTATTAAATAACAATAAATAATTATAATAAAAACAATAGCAATAATACATAATAAGAATACCAAGTAATAGTAATACATAATAATTTTAATTTTGGTGAGTGTGGGCGAGGGGAAAGCGGACCAACAACTTTCCAGGCCCCTTCATAGAGTTCAAGTGAACCTAGTGACAGATCTTCCCTAGTTTGCATTCGGGCAGCTCCTCCGGATACCCTTTCTTGTGGGGGCGTCTCCCTTCAACCACTCAGGTACGCCTAGGTCAGGTGATAGTGGTGGTGGAGGATGGGGGGGTGTCCGGGCGCCACCGACACAGGGAGAGAAGCGCATGATAAAACTAAGCCATGTTACATCGCAAGGTGGCAGCCGGTCCGCAGCCAGACCGCGTACGAGAGGAAACAAAGAAGTAACAGTGGACAAATGGCAAGGACTACAATAACAAACCACCTCAACACCTTTTAGGGGTGGAAACAAGTTAGTACAAAGTGCCTAAGCAGTGGAAAGAATGAACACCTTTGTAGAGAATAATGTTAATTGCTCCCTATGAGCAGATGACCTCTGCACCCTCCAAGAGAGATTAAGGGAGAAAGCCTTTGATCCTACAGCCTGTGCTGTAGGCCCTGCTAATATTATCACAATAAAGTGAAGCCTCGCTTTTTGTGAAACTGTCTTGGGGGAGCAGGATAGAGGGGAGGAAGGCTGTTGCATGTTGTGGGAATTTTATAGCAACCCTCCTCCTGCAGGTCCGGCCCTATGGTTGCTGGCGCCCTGGGCAAGCAGATGTTCGCCGCCCTTTAAAAGTATAATTATAAAGATTTTCATAAGGAAAACCCTAAAAATATAGGATAATAGAAATGAGTTTATTACCTGGATTCTCTTTTAACAAACAATGATATTATTTTTCTCAACCTGGATTATAGATGGAATGAACAATTAGCCTACCTGAAACATTTCTTCCTAGCATTTAGATCAGCAATTGTTTTCATGCCACTTTCTATATTTATATTCTTTGCAATATCATTTTCTATAGATAAAATCGCGAATAGAATATTTAAGGCGGAAAAGAGAGGAAGGGGGGGGGGAACTCTCCAAAACCTGCAAAGAAGAAGTGTGCTTTCGTGGGGGAGGGGGTCCATCTGTAAGACTTTTTTCTAAATAAAAATTTCACCAGCCTGAACAGAATCATCCCTTCCCTAATGGACACAAACTAGCAATCGCAAGATCTTCCGCTTCTCTACTGACAACAAACGAGCAATCACGAGATCCTCGGCTTCTCTACTGGACACAAATAATCACAAGATCCTCCACTTCTTTACTGGGCACAAACGAGCAATCACAAGATCCTTCAGTTCCTAAAGAAAACAAATAAGCAAAAATGAGATCCTTCATTTCTCTAATGGACACAAATGAGTAATCACAAGATCCTCAACTACTCTACTAGGCACAAATATTCACAAGATCCTCCATTTCTCTACTAGACACAAATGAGCAATCACAAGGTCTTCCACTTGTCTACTGGACACAAATGAGCAATCACAAGATCCTCAACTCCTCTACTGGGCACAAACATTCACAAGATCCTCCACTTCTCTACCGGCACAAACAAGCAACCATAAGATCCTCCAATTCCCTAATAAAAACAAATAAGCAATCACAAGATTCCCCAATTCTACAGTGGATACAAACGAGCTATCACATGATCCTCCCATTATTTACTGACACAAACAAGCAATCACAAAATGCTCCACTTCCCTAATGAAAACAAATAAGCAATCACAAGATCTTCCACTTTTATACTGAGCACAAACAAGCCATCACAATATCCTCTATTTCTCTACTGACCCATCCAAGAAATCACAAGTTCCTCCACGTCTCTTCTGGATGCAAATGAGCAATCACGAGATCGTCTACTTCTCGACTGGACACAAACAAGCAATCACAAGTAGAGACCGAATGGGGTCGTAATTTTGGCCGGGGTTGCACGACATGCGGGCATATTCCATGGAGGTGAAAAAATTCCTTTATATGACGACATGTGGCAGCAGGTATTCTTCGCCA
>OZ018321.1:173563054-173705554 GCA_963969495.1 Ceratothoa steindachneri
AATTCCTCACGTTCCTTATTTTCGTGATTCAGTTATACATATATATATATATATATATATATATATATATATATATATATATATATATATATATATATATATATATATATATATATATATATATATATATATATATATATATATATATATATATATAGCTGCGGCTTAGTTACTATGTATAAGAGCTGTATTTGGTGACGTCATATTTTTAATTCAAGTATCTGGAAGGTGGGGATTAAAGAGCACACATTAAGTCAATATGGAGCAAATCCCTTGACGGTAGTAGCCACTCTTTAGACCCAAGATACAAAACAGCTGCTATCCAGAACAAAGATTACAGCCAAAGAGGTTGCTCTCTTTAGTTATCTGAGAGCTAAGTCGAGCAATGTCAGAAGCAGAGTCTACAGAGATGGTGACAGAGACAGCTGAGCAAACAGACAAAACTGAGGCTGACGAGGTGAGAAAATAAAAATGCCTAATGAATAATAAGTATTTAAATATACTGACATGACACTGTAGCAGTAAGTTACACATTAACTTATTTAATTCGAATGACATGGAGTCAAAAGGTATAAGATAATTAGCTGTTAGGTAATATACATATAAATTGCTGTAAAAATACAAGAAGCTAGACTTATAATTTTAATTATACATTTTCACTTTTTCAGGAATGTACAGCATCTTCCATGTTATGCTGTGGGATGTTGTTTTCAGGGATGATTCAGACGATTAAAGAAAAAGTTCAGGGCTGTGAACTGATGTGTCTGAGGCAGAAACTAATGAGCTTAACAAATACATGAAAATGAAGAGCATCGACATAAGCGGTGATCCACTCACGTTCTGTGCAGCGCACAACACTGTCATCTTTGACAACAACTTATCTGGAATGACCACTGAGCTCAACAACTACAACAACTAGTGAAAGAGAATTCAAAGTTGGAAAAGCACTTCAGAAAGATCATGTCAAGTTGCTGCCAAAGAATGTTGAAATGCTGCTGTTTCTAAAGTATAACCTGAGAGCCATTGCGCTGTTCCTGAAGGGTTAATTGCACCAAACTCTAAAGAATACGATGTCAAAATAGACACAGACACTGATTCTGACCATATGGATGATTTGTAATTATTGTTCCCTCATAATCAAGTAAAATGTTTTTCAAAGGAACTAATAAAATGAAATAGGAAATCTCCTATTATAGGAGTGATTACAATGTATAGCTGCGGCGGGGGTGAAAAAAAAACCGGCCGGGTTAGCCTATAATGACAAGATCCTCCACTTTCTACTGGACACAAACAATTAAAACAATATCTTCCACTTCTCTACTACACAGTGCACACAAACTAGTAATCATGAGATCGTCCACTTCTCTACTGGACACAAATGAGCAATGTCAAGATCCCTCAAGAAATTAGCGTATTTCCTTACCCTGGAAACCACGAGTGTTTAGATGAAGCCTTTCCGAGCAAGTTGACGTGGCTAACTTTTGTGACTGTAATCATTTCGTGGATAAAACCGTCAGGATTTACGAAGGTTCCTTGTGGTCCTTCCGTCGACATGCAAAAAATGTTTGAGGTATTTGCAATGCAGTGATGGCAATGCGTGCAGAAGAGGCCTCTCGTCTAAAAAGGAATTTCCAATAATTTCCTAGTAAGATTTATTGATAAATTAAAGGACAAAAGGTTCACATTTTTAACGAGAAAAATATTTCTGTTAGAAGAGTAAAAATATCACCACCATTATAATCAGTTGCACATCATAGATGACTAAATATAAACTGCACACTACTGCGAAATGGGCGAAGACCTGCTCTCATCTATTAATAATAATGTCAAATGGCTTTAGATTTAGGCACGAGAAAAAGCAAATGCAGCGGAACCTCTATATCCAAACTTAATTATTTCCATGAGGTTGCTTGAATAGGGATTTGTGGGGGAATCCCACGTGGAATTTCTTGACCAGCACGGAACTTCCACGCGCTGTAGAAGGTTCTGTTAGGCTTAAATTGGAAAGCCTAATCCCCCCCATCCCACCTTCCACAAGCGGTAGCCTCGAATCGCGTCCACCTCGGTTCACCTTTACACAGGTTAGAATAGCCTCGGCAAGAAGATTCGAGGCCATTCGAGAGTAGAGCTGTTTCCCACTAACCCCCCCCCCCCGCGGGGAGAGCCTCAGACATATATAGTGGTCGTTTCCCATGAGACAGACACAGAGTTGAGAAGTTTCGCCCGGACCCAAGAAGATTCCCCTAGTTCCAAGTCAGGTGCTAACATGAAAGCAAAGTGACGGCTAAACTAGTTGTGTATTGGAATTAGCCCCAGCCAGTGAAGTAATTTCATTTAACTATCGCTATCGAGGAATTTTTCAGACTTCACCCCTCAACTCCTGTCGAAGCCCTCCTCGTTCGCCCCTCGTTTTCGGGTGGCCGAAATACTCTCCCCTGGACCGGACGTTACCCCCCCCCCCTTTTAGGAGAACCATCATCACTTTAAATTCCCGCTCAAAAGCTCCGAGCGGCCTCGCCTCGCGTGCAGAAGACATCCGTGAAGCCTTACCCCGACGTCTCACCCGGAATCCTCCGTAAGCCAACCCTCTCCCCCTTCAGTAAGACATTTTAGTTAATTCCCCCCCCCCCCAATTTGAATAGTCTCCTCCTGTAATACCATAAATTTTAACTTCATAGTCCGATTCATAACTACAATCCCCCTACCCCCCCCACCTCGTTAATCTGATGTAATTTTGCCCCTCAATTCTCTCATTATTTTTATGTAAATAAAATTATATTTTTGTACATGCCTCTTTAAGTAACCTTGAGCGTTGCCATTGCCCATATTATACCTGACCTCGTTGAACTCTTATCTCGCCCTCCGCCCGTCGAAACGAGTGGTGTTCCGTCCCTTTGTCGGCTAGCCTTTAAGTTATTGGTCCCTCCCCCATAGATATAATATGGTATTGATTTAATATAATGTCATACCAAGAGAGGAATCATTAAAAATTTGTACAACTTTTTCCCATACGAAATAATGCATCGACAGCACCTAAAGCGCTTTGTAAGTTGCTATAAATTACAATCTGGTCTCCGAACCAGGCACGTCGCGTTATCTCCTGTACCGAGCGGTGTATTGCAACCAACTCGTCCGTGAAGACAGACACAGTGCCTGGCAGAGCCCACGCTGACTTCAAACAGAGGAGATACGGCATGGAAACTCACCCCCTCTTGGGACTTAAAGCCATCCGTATAAACTGGCACGGTTTCAGCGTGACAAGAAGTGTGGTCCACAAAAGCCGAAAACAATACTCCCGGTGCTGTAGAAGCTTTGGGAGAGAGGCGTGGCGACAAATAGTCAAAGGTGGTACCCTGCAGGGTGGCGTCCTGGGCAGAATCAGGGACGCAACCGGCCCGAGAGCTATACCAAGCTCTCGGGAGAGTTTCATAGCATAAAACCCAAAGGGCTTAGGGTATGACTGGCGTCTCTCAGTGGCATAGGCACCGTCGAGATCAGCTGCGGATGCAGTGAGAGCTGTTGGCGACTGAGCGAGGCGGCGGGCTCACACGTACAGGCAGTTGATGCACTTTGCACGGCGCAGAACGAGTGGTTTTTTTTTTCTTTGAGGGAGCCCATCTGGTGGCTGTGACGGCTGTGTCGCCGTCACGACACAGCCTAGCACTAGGCTATATTAAGAAACAAATAACAATATGTAAATAACGCTAAAAAGGACAAGGGCATAAAACAAAACAGCAAACAAGGAGGAAGCGCTTTTCGGCGTCGGGGCTAGTTCCGCCTCCCCGACGGCGCACGAATATACAACCTACAGAAAACAAAAACAGTCAAATAAAGGGGAGGAGGGAAGCCTCCTACAAAAGGTCGTAAAATCAACAACCCAGTGTCCACGAATCCGTTAGGAGTACAAGGGACAAGCGGCAGCGACCCGGCTCGTCCCGGTACCAGGAAGGGTAACGTGCGCGAAGATCGACCAGACTGGGACATTCGACAAGAATGTGCCGAGCAGTCTGGGGGACAACGCAGTCTTCAAAGTAGGGCGCATGCAAGCTCTCCATCAAATGGCGTGCGTCCAATTCGGATGCGACAGAAAGCAAACTGAAGCCGTCCATGGGAACAGTCACGGAGCAATGGCAAGCAACTTTAAGTTCCCCTCGACTGTCTCCCAACTTCTTTGTCAAGCAGCCCGTATTCCTGACATGTAATCCGTGTGAGGAAGAGGGAAACGCTGGTCTGGTAGCCCAATCGCGAACTCTACGGCGCGATCCTTCCCCGCAATTCCTACATGTCTAGCAACCGAGCAGGAGATAATCTCGACATCCGCCCGGCTCGCCAAAACCGTGGCGTCACGGATATCGCTAACCAAGGTTTGCAGAGATTCCAATGCCCTGAGAAGACTCAGGGGGCTTTGTGAGTCACTATAAATCACAATCCGGACTCCGAACCGAGAACGTCGCGTTATCTCCCCTACCGAAAAGTGTATTGCAACAAGCTTGGCCGCGAAGAAAAACGCAGCGCCTGGCAGAGCCCCGCTGTGCTCCAAAAAGGTCGAATACAATACTCTAGGCGCTGTAGAAGGTTGGGAGAGGCGTTGCGACAAATAGTCAAAGGTGGTTCCCTCCAGAGTGGCGTACTGGACAGAACCACGGTCGCCACCGGCCCGAGAGCTATACCTAGCTCTCGAAGGAGTTTCCTAGCCCTAAACCCAGAGGGCATAAGGCATGACTGGAGTCTCTCGGAGGCATAGGCACCGTAAAGATTAGCTGCGGATGCAGTGAGAGCTGATGGCGACTGAGGGAGGCACCGGGCTTGCTCGTACAGGCGAATAATGTACTGTGCACGGCGTAGAGCGAGTGGCATTTCCCCAGCATCGACAAGTCAGCTATCAATGGGGAAAGTGCAGAAGGCACCGGTAGCCAGGCGAAGGCCGGTGTGGTGGATCGAGTCCACCTTCTGAAAAACACGCTCGGCTGCCGATGCATAAAACTCGCATCCGTAGTAAAGCTTGGAACGAACAAAGGATCGATAGAAAAGTAAGGCAGTAGCCCTATCAGCACACCAAGCGCTGAACGTCACGGAACGAATAATATCCATGGCGGTAGTACAAGAGACCCTAAGGCTGCGAATATAAGCCTCCCCATTTAGAAAGAAGTGTGGGTCAGGGTGGAGCGGTGGTTGGCGGCAGAAGTGCACCACCTTAGTCTTGGCTAAGGAAAACCGAAGCCTGTGAAGTTGTGCATAGCGATAGACGCGATTCAATGCCTGTTGGAGTCTACGCTCCAGAGTTGGCATCTAGGCCGCGCCAAAAGAGATAGAAAGGTCGTCCACGTAGAACGTACCAAGAACCTCTTCTGGCAGCACCGAGGTGATGCCGTTGATGCTCAGGGCAAAGAGTGAGACAGTGAGGACATTTCCCTGCGGGACACCCTCTTCCTGCTCTATTGGGCCGGGAAGGTTCCCCTCCCCATCCGCGGAATCAACGATCTGGCAAAAATTCAGATATAAATATGGGGAGGCATTCCTCGTCCCCATCGTATGGAGAGTCTCCATGATACAGTATCGCCATGCGGTATCATAGGCCTTCTCCAGATCAAAAAAACATCGTAGCGGAGTGCTGTCTATGAAGCAAGGCCTCGCAGACGGCATTTTTTCAGTCGGAGCAGATTATCCGACGTGGAGTAGAACTTGCGGAAGCCAGGTGTCGAAGCATGGCGTACGGGAGATCGTCCGGACTAGTGGCGGTGTCTGCGCACGAACCGAGAGCAACCCACTCAGAGTAAACCTGTGGTTGAAGGTTTCTCCGCCTCTGGATGGAAAGTCCAGTCGGCGGCCTTCCGCAACATCACGACCCGCTTGCATACTGGCGGAAAAGCATCCCGGCTAGAGAATGCGGAGAAAGCGGTGGCGAAGGATTCCGCCCCGAGCACGGAGTCTGAAATTGCGCTCCCATTCTCCTAGAGAACGGAAGGGGGCTCCTGCGAGAACTTGCCCCGAATCCTTTTGACTAGCTTCCACGCCTCTGATGAGGGGTCTTCTTGTTATGTGAAGCCACGTATGCCCGCAAAGAAGAGCGGCGGGCGTGCTTCGAAATATACCGGAAATATACGAAATTCACCGACAGTGAACTCGTTCGGGAGGTGCTTATAGCGCATGTAGGAATAACGCTTCTGTTTCAGGGCCGTTGCACACTGGGCTGACCACCACGGGAGTGGTCGGCGTGCAAAACGGCCAGAAGTTCTAGGAATAGTAGTCAGCCCCACGGCGATGAGGTTGCCAAAGAACTCAACGGCCTCATCAACCGACCTAAACTCCTCGACTGAGATAGACAAATCAGTCATTTCCTGAAATGCGGACCATTGTGCCCGCGCCATACACCACCGGGGCGGGCTCTCGGGCGGCAGTTGCCCAGAAAATGTTATGTGAATGGGAAAGTGAATACTACCATGGAGGTCATCGACCACCCTCCAGCCAAAATCAGGCTGTGATCCGGAGAGCACAAAGATAAATCGAGGCAGGAAAATGAAGAGGTTCTCCGGCAGTGATGCGTAAACTCATCCACATTTAGGACACTTATCTCTAGCTCGTCAATCAGGTTGGCAAGGACCTGACCCCGGAGCTTAAACGAGTACTCTCCCCAGAGGTGGTGTCTACCGTTCAGATCTCTGAGCAAGATAAAGGGCCTCGGCAACCGTGCCACGGAGCGGCGGATGTCCCCCCAGTCTAAGTCGACTGACGGTGGAATATACGCGGAAATAACAGTATACCTCCTATCCAGGTGCAGCTGCACAGCTACTGACTGAAAGGAGAGAAGAACGGAGACATCATGGAGGATGTAAATGGCGCATCCCCCTGCCTGGCCCTGATCCCATGGTAGTGGGGGTGGCAAAAACCCCTTATACCCCGACAGAGTGGGCAAGTGGCACGCGCCCAGCACGGTCTCCCGCAAAAAGATACCTAACGGGGAACGGGACGGGACGCGCCTCTGCAGCTCTTCCCAGTTAGCCCAGAGTCTACATCAATTCCATTAAAGGAATAAATATAGCCTCCAGGCTGATCTCGGAGTTGGGAGGGGGGGCGCTTTTCGAAGAGCGCCCCCCCCCCCCTCCTCCAATGGCCGTACGCTTCCCGGAGCAGAACTCTTGGCGCTGTTGGCCGGACAATGCGCTGAAGGCGATGTCGCCTTCGATGACTTACCGCGGTAGGTTTGGCTCGGCACGAGTCTTTTCCTCCCTCCGCCTCGAAACCTTAGGCGAGAGGGGAAGGCTTCGGAGGCGGAGGTCCCTCTTTTGGGAAATCCACCGTCTCCGCGCCACCCGGCTCGCCACTGTGTGTGGGCGAAGGAGCCGAAACTCCTTTCCGGGAGCAGCTTTTGGAACCCCGGAAGATAGCCTCACGACCAACTTCAGGGGTGTTACCTCTTGCGAGTCTAACGACTCGGTGGAGGCGCGGCCGTTTCGTCTTACGGGAAACAGTCACGCTAGGGGCAAGGGAGGAGAGTTCTGGTTTTAGCCGTGGCTGGGTGTGAACCCTTTGTGCCACTAGCTCTACCAGGGGAGCGCGCCCGGGATGGGTATAACCCTCAGAAGGATTCCGAATGGGCGTGGTAACGACAGTGTTCGTAGGCCTTGATGGACCAGTAGGAGAGGGTGTCTTTCTCAACATTGAGGCATAGGACGTCCCGGGCAGCGCCGAGCGCGCCAGGACCAAGTCCTTAGACTCGCGAAATGAGAGACGATCCTGTGCTGAACGGCCAGGATTTCCTTCTCAAGGAGATACGCACCACATTGCTTCGAAGAAGGTGGGTGCGGCTCTCCGCAATTGACACACTTGGCCACACACGATTTGGACTTATCGTGTGCAGCCTTGGAGCAACTTACAAGACTTCGAGTAACCCTGACTTTGCACGTCGACAGGAGCGATTAGTACGGCCGAAGCGGTGACAGTAATAGCACCTCGGCGGCAGTGGTACGAATGTCTTCAGGCGGTACCGATACCAACCGGCACGCACCAACTCAGGGAGCTTGTCACAGTGCCACCTAAGGTGGTTTCGTCCGTAAGAGTGGGAGAGGAAGTTTGGGTGAAAGCGGTGAATGCTCGTTGTACGTCCCATTGGCAAAAAGTAGTTACGGGAATTAACTCTGGAATAATGTGTCGATAGATGGTATGCTTTTGATGTGCGTAGAGCAGCCCATCCATAAGAAGGTATACAAAGAAATGAGGAGGAACAAGATGAGTTTGGAGGAAGAAGGATCATACGTCCCCCAAAGATGCAGAGGAAAGTGAAGAAGAGCTCCCACAAGATGAGCATATTGAAGACGGGGACGATGCAGACGATGGTGAACGGCGATATCCCCAGCGAGTTAAAGGTTATTGTACTTATAGGGAAGCATAGCAAAGAATGTGGAGGTTTAGCATCACTGGAATGAGTTGTCTGGCTCAGCTGAGAAGGAAGAAAACACGCTGGTTCACCGGTAGTTAGCGAAAAGTGTGTTGGTCGTTGTGAGGTTGTATCATTGTGGCAGATCCTGATTTTGCTCCAGGGATTATTAAGGTGTGGGGGAAGCAGTGAGGATTGAGGTTTCCCGACTCCAGTCAGTAGAGTTATTGTTTGGTAAAGGTTTGTTTACGTTGATGCCGCCAATCATATTCCACGCTGCAACTCAAGTAAGACAGTTTCTTCTGTGTATTACTCCTTTTATGATCTGGAAGCATATAACTACCCAGATCTAAAATTATTCATATAGTCAAGCAGCTTATCCATTATTTTACACACTTAAACCATAAACCTTAAAGCCAAACTCAGCTGGTTAGTCACTATCAATTAGGATTCTTATACTACCTCAACCATACCCTAAATTCACACACCTTAAATCAGGTCAGTGCTGGCAGGTTTCTCAACAGTGATGATGACACCCTTACTCTCCTAGTACAGAAATACATTAAATAGTGACCCCCCCCCACAAGAATATTGAAAACAATTTATATAAAATCTGTAGTCAGAAGCATGGACCCCTTGCTCCTTGAGTCTCAATTCAATAAATTTATCGTAAAAAAGCCTTTCTGGCTTTGACCTCATGACCTTTTGAGTGAAACGGCCACAATGACAAAGCGAGACAAGAAACAAATTTTCTTATACTGACATTTTGGGAGGTGATGGAGAGGATAAACCGAAGCCGTTGAGTGGCCGTGTTCAGGGAGAGAAGAACGAGGCGATGTGCATCTTTCAGAGGTAAGTTAACAGCTGCCCAATGAGAGAGCTCTTGAGGGTCACTGGGAATCTGCAAAGAAATCATCACCACCATGACACAAAAAAATATTGGATTGTCACACAAGTCCTGAATTAACAATGTAGATAGTGGGTTGTCGCACAGCAAGTCCTGGATTAATGGTGAATGTAGATGTTGGGTTGTCGCATAGCAAGTCGTGAATTAACTGAATAGATGTTGGGTCATCGCATTTCAAGTCCTGGATTAACTGAATGTAGCCATGGCATGTCCTGGATTAACTAAATGCAGCTCATGAAACACATTGTCCGATCCCAAACATTTTGATGCATTAATAGAAAAGGTTTCTGGAAAAGGGCTGCCAGAATCAGCAATCTTCACCCACCATTAATCATAGTTTACAAAATGATAAAATAATTATTTATATCCACATTGAAATAATTTTATATGAATAGGAAGTTGTTGAAATTTTAAAAAAAAAGAAGTGAATATTTAAGCAAAATATGATTGATCCATTTGCATATATTACCTAGAGCCAACGATCCTCTAATTACAAAACATTAATTCTTCCCTATTATTGCAAATATACTCGTAACTGCAAGGCGCTAGTGTAGACTATTACACCTGGTACCTTGAGGAGCACCACACCCTCCTGAACACAGTGCTCTTTCAAATCTCCCACTATCTTTTCATTCTTCGAGCATCTCCTACCCCCCTCCCCATAACATAAGGGAGTTGATGTGGAGCAGGACTAAGAGGGAAACCATGACGTGCTTTCCCAACCCCAATGCATGCAGGAGGACAAGCGGCGCTGTATGTTCCACTATTATTACTTCATGTACCTTCCCTACTTTATTTACAGAGCCTTAGGGTCGAGGCGGGCCTTCGGGCTATCTCCCAATCCCTGGGTCGGGTCCAAGGGGGGTTCCCACCCAATTATCAAAACTCCTTTCATCCTCTCCCACCCCCATACGTTTTTCCTATTACAAGTGAGGTTGACCCAACCCTCCATACTCATCTCCAAAGTACTAGGGACATAAAACTCAACCTTGGTCTCCCCCTCCCTCCTTTTGAAGCAACGTCTTAAACAACCAAATCCACAGAAGCCAGGGTTAAAATAAATGTACAAATTTTTCAAAATTAAATTAAGGAGTCCATCTAGCGAATGCCTACTAGGGCAAAAGTCCACGTAATCACCGTACAGCTTGATGCTAAGCGAGATTTAAAAAAAAAAAACGTGGAAAAACGAAATAAATAAAATAACCTCCAAAAAATAGGCAAACAAAGACAAAATAGGGTCTATAGGGAGAAACAGTCGCGGCGCAATGGCACGCAACTTCAGGTTTTCCTCGAACGTCTACCATCTTCTATCCAGAAAGCCCTCCGTACTGATTCTTTTCATGTGGTCGGTGTAAGGAAGAGCGAAACACTAGTTTGGTCGCCAAGTCATCGCGCGCTCATTCCCCACAATTCCAACATGTCCAGAAACCCAGCAAAAGATAATCTCAACATCCAGCTGGTTCGCAACAACCGTGGCGTCACGGATACTGCGAACTAGGGAATGTGAAGATTTCAATCCTTCGACAGAGCTCACGGCGCTTTTGTGACTCGCTAAAGATCACAATCCGGTTTCGGAAAAGGAAACAACGCGTTATCTCACGTGCCGAGCGGTGTATTGCAACCAGCTCGGCCATGAAGACAGACGCAGCGCATGGTAGAGCCCTGCTGACTCCAAACCGAGGGGGTTGCGGCGTGGAAGCCGACACAATCGTGGAACTTGGAACTATCCATATACACTGACACAGACCCAGCGTGACAAGAGGTTGCGTGGCGACAAAAAGGTGGCGTCCTTGGCAGGACCAGAGGCACCAGCGGACCGAGCTCTGGAAAGAGTTTCGTAGCCCTAAATTCAAAGGACTTATGGTATAATAAAGGCACTGTCGAGATCGGCTATGGAAGCAGTGAGAGCAATTGGCTACTGAAGGAGGCGCTGAGCTCGCATGTACAGTGGCATAATGCACTGTGCACGTCGCAGAGCTAGTAGCATCTCTCCAGCATCGACAAGTAGGTTCTCAATGGTGGACGTGCGGAAGGCACCGCTCGACAAGCGGAGAGCGATGTGGTGCAAGATTCCACCTCCGGCAATACAAGCTCGGCAGCGGATGCATAAAACTCGCATCCGTAGTCAAGCTTCGAACAAAAAAGGATCGGGGAAAAGTCAAGGCAGTAGCCATATAAAGCAATCTAGGTGCTGAAAGTCATTTTTTTTTAAAACAGAGAGGCCATCTAGCGACTGCCTCCTAGGGCAGAAGTCGCCATACTTACAACGGAACATATTACATATTAGGCTAGATTAAAAAAACAAATAAAGATAAAAAGAAAGACAGTCTAAGCACAGGCAAAAAGTAATAACAAAAAAAGGAAGGAAAAGAATGCTGAAAGTCAAGGAACGAAGAATGTCCATAGCGCGGGTACAAGAGACCCAAGACTACGAATATGACCCTCACATGTGAGGCATCGGTTAAAAACAAGACTAAGGAAACGAAGCGAAACCACCACTTCCACGCAAGCCACATTTAAGAACAAGTCATGGTAGGGGTAGAGCCGTGGATGGCAACAGAAATGCACCGCTTTAGTCTTGGCCCCCCCAAAAACAAAGCCTGTGAGCGCTTCGGCATAGCGAGAGACGCTCCAGAGTTGGCATCTGGGCCATGCCAGGAGAGATCGAAAGCTCGCCACAGTAGAGCGTAGCGAGAACATCGTTCGGCAGCACCGAGGAGATAAGGTGGATGCTCAGGGCAAAAAGATCGACACTGATGACACCTCCACGCGGGAGACCCTTTTCCTGCTGCCTTGGGCCGGAGAGGGCTTCCCCCCCACCACCAACACGCGGAATAGACGATCGCACAAAAAGGATTGGGAGGCGTTCCCTCGCCCCCTTCATGTGTAGTCTCCATGATAGCGTATCGCCATGTAGTATAATAGTCCTTCTCCAGATCATAAAACACGCTGGTGTAGTGATGTCTACGAAGGAAGGCCTCGGAACCAGCATTTTCCAGTTGGAGCAGATCATCAGAAGAGTAGTGGAACTTGCAGCAGCCGCGTTGTGCAGAAGACGTGGCTTCCGCTGTCCAGGTAAAAGGCTAATTTGACATTTACCAATTTCTCCATCAACATGCGCATGCAGAAAGTTTAGAGAGATTGGGCGGAAACCGGCCGGGGTAGTGACCTTTGACGGGTTTGCCAAAAGCGAGAACAATAGCCATTCACAGGAGGCTGGAACAATACCAAGAAACATGCGACCTAGATAGTTCATAGTCCACAAGTCTGTGTACACAAACCAGTCCCCAAAACAAAAGGAAAAACGGTCGTTTCCTAGCCCGAAACCCAAAGGAGAGCTACACCGAGCTCTCGAAGGATTTTTTAGCCCTAAACCTAAAATGCTTAGGGTATGAATGGCGTCTCTCGGCGGCATAAGCACCGTCTAGATCGGATGCGGATGCAGTGAGAATCGTTGGCAACTCTATGCTGGCGCGTACGTTAGGATAATGTAATGTGAACGGGACAAGGCAATTTGCATCTCCCCTGTTGAACAAATCTAAGAGAAAGGCCAGGCCTCGCTCACCCAGGCGTCGAAGCATGGAACACAGGACATCGTCCGTATGCAATTAGAGGGATAAAGTTTACATTGGGTTATGGCGCGGAAAAGAAACATACGACCATGTTAACAGAAGGGCAGGTATGGCACTTTCTAGGAGGTAAATTGGGATGTTATGAACATTTTTTTTTAGGATGAAAGTAGGGCGAGTAATGGGTAAAAAGTGATCGATAAATACATAATTGCGACTTCACGATTCCTCATTAAACTTACATCCCTCTTTTCCTCCCTCACTCATACTTATCACGTCATCCTGAGGTGGATGGGTGGTGTGATTTAATTTTTTTTTTTTAATTTTAAGAGCCTATCTGGCCACTGCCCACTTGGGCATAAGTCGCCGCAATCACGACAGCCTAGCACGAGGCTACTCTAAAATAAGAATATGAAAAACAACAACAATAAAAAGGAAAAATGGCAACAATTAGGAAGCAAGCTCCGGCGTCGGGGGGAGGTCCCCATTCTTCGGGTGCAGGAGCGTGCGACCTACGAAATAAACAACAAGAACAAAAAAACAAAACCTAGTTAAATAAAGGGAAGAAGACCGGCCTCCCCATAAAAGTCTATATAAGTCCACCAGTAAATGTGCACGAACTCGTCCCGAGTACAAGGGAAAGGCGGTAGCGACAACGCCCATCCGGGTACCAGGACAGGTAAAGTGCGCGGAGATCGCCCAGACTGGAACATTCAACAAGAATGTGCAGAACAGTCTGGGGGACAACGCAGTACAGTAGGTCGCTGGCGAGTGCTCCATCAAATGGCTGTGCTTCCCGCGAGTGTACCCAATTCAAAGACGACAGAAAGCAACCTGAAGCCTTCGCGGCATTGAGGGGTAGGTCCATGGGAACAGTCGCGGCATAATGGCACGCAACTTTAAGTTCCCTTCGACCGTCTCCCATCTTCTTTGCCAAGCGACCCGAAGAGATGCCCGTATACCTGCCATGTAGTCGGTGTGAGGAAGAGCGAAACGCTGTCCGGTCGCAGAGTCCACGCAGACTCTTTGGCGCGCTCATTCCCCGCAATTCCTACATGTCCAGGAAACCAGCAGAAGATAATCTCGACATCCGCCACGCTTGCCAAAAGCATGGAGTCACGGATATGGCGAACTAGGGGATGCGGAGATTCCAATGTCCTGAGAGCACTCAGGGCGCTTTGTGAGTCGTTATAGATCACAATCCGATCTCCGAACCAGGCACGTCGCGTAATCTCCCATACCGAGTGAGGTATTGCCACCAGCTCGGCCGTGAAGACAGACGCAACGCCTGGCAGAGCCCCGCTGACTTCAAACAGAGGGGATACAGCGTGGAAGCCAACGCCCTGTTGGGATTTGGAGCCATCCGTAAACACTGGCACGGTTTCAGCGTGACACGAGGTGTGCTCCAAAAAGGTCGAACGCACTACTCCTGGCGCTGTACAAGCTTTGGGAGCAGAGTCAAGGCGACAAATGGCCAAATGTGATAGCCTCTAGGGTGGAGTCCTTTGCAGAACCAGGGGTGGCAGCGGCACCAGAGCTATACCTAACACTCGGAGTTTCCTGGCCCTAAACTCAAAGGGCTTCGCGTATGACTGGCATGTCTCGGCGGCATAGGCACCGTCGAAATTAGCTGCGGATGCAGTGAGAGCTGTTGGCGACTGAGGAAAACGCCAGGCTCGCGCGTAGAAGCGAATAATGCACTGTGCACGGCGTAGAGCGAGTGGCATCTCCCAAGCATCGACTAGTAGGCTCTCAATGGGGGAAGTGCGGAGGGCACTGGTCGTGAGGCGAAGGCCGGTGTAGTGGATCGAGTCCACCTTCCGCAATACACGCTCGGCTGCTGATGCATATAACTAGCATGCGTAGTCGAGCTTCTAACGAACAAAGGATCGATAAAAAAGTAAGGCAGTAGCCCTATCAGCGCCGCAAGCTTGAACGTCACGGAACGAAGAATATCCATGGCGCGGGTACAAGAGATCCTAAGGCTGCGAATGAGCCTCTCAGGTGAGGCGGCGGTCAAATACAAGACCAAGGAAACGGTGCGATTCAACCACTTCCAGGCGTACCCCATTAAGAAACAGGTCTGGGTCGAGCGGTGGATGGCAGCAGAAGTGCACCACCTTAGTCTTGGCCAAGGAAAACACAAACCTGTGCGCTTCGGCAGAGCGAGAGACGCGGTTCAATGAGTCTTGGAGTCAACGCTCCAGAGTCGGCATCTAGCCGCACAATAAGAGATCGAAAGGTCGACCAAATAGAGCGTAGCGAGAACATCTTCCAGCAGCACCGAGGTTATGTCGTTGATGCTCAGGGCAAATAGTATGACACTGAGGACACTTCCCTGCGGGACACCCTATTCTGCCCCATTGGGCCAGAGAGGCCTCCCCCCCCCCCCCGTACGCAAAATCAACGATCTCGCAAAAATTCAGATAAAAACATTGGGAGGCGTCCCTTCGCCCACATTGTGTGGAGAGTCTCCATGATACCGTATCGCCATGCGGTATCATAGGCCTTCTCCAGATCGCAAAAAACCGTGGCGTAGTGCTGTCTACGAAGGAAGGCCTCGCAAACTGCACTTTCCAGTAGGAGCAGAGCATCCAACGTGGAGTGGTAACTGCGGAAGCCGCACTGTGGAGAAGACAGATGGCCTCCGCTCTCCAGAAAAAAGGCTAATCTAACATTTACCAATTTCTCCATCAACTTGCACACGCAAGAAGCTAGAGAGATTGGGTGGAAACCGGCCGGAGTAGAGTGACCTCTTCCCGGTTTGCGAAAGGCGAGCACAGTAGCGATTCGCCAGGAATCCGGGAGGAGACCCTCAACCCAGATCCTGTTCTGTTGAACAAATTTAACAGAAAGACCATGCCTAGCTCACCAAGATGTCGAAGCATGGCGTACGAGACATCGTTCGGACTATGGGCGGTGTCCGCGCACAAAGCAAGAGCGGAACGCAACTCACTCAGACTAAACGTCTTTTAAGGGTTCTCCGCCTCTGGATGTAAAGTCCAGCCAGCGGCCTTCTACGACATCACGACATGCATTGAATGCTAGCGGAGCAGCATCTCGGCTAGAGAATGCGGAGAAAGCGGTGGCGAAGGATTCCGCCACGGACGCGGGGTCCGAGATTGCGGTCCCATTCTCCTGGAGAACGGGAAGGGGGTCCTGCAAGAACTTGCCCCGAATCCTTTTGACTCGCTTCCAGACCTCTGCTAGAGGGGTCTTCCCGTTAAGTGAAGACATGTATGCCCGCCAAAAAGAGCGGCGGGCGTGCTTCGAAATATACCGGAAACTAGCCCGAGAAATTCAGAGACAGTGAAATCGTTCGGGCGGCGCTTATAGCGCCTGTAGGCATAAGGCTTCTGTATGAGAGCCGTCTCACACTCGGCCGACCACCAGGAGAGTGGTCGAGGTGCAAAACGGCCAGACGTCCTAGGAATAGTAGTCAGGCCCGCGGCGATGAGGTTGCCGGGAAAGAACTCAACGGCCTCATCTACCGACCTAAACTCTTCGACTGAGATAGAGAATTTATTCATTTCGTGAAAGCAGGCCACCGCACCCAGGGCAGACACCACCGAGGTGGTCTCTCAGGCAGCAGCCGCCCTGAAAATGATATTTGAATGGGAAAGTGATCACTACCATGGAGGTCATTGACCACCTCCTAATCCAAATTAAGATGTGCATCCGGAGAGCACATAGATAGATCAAGGCAAGAAAATGAAGGGGTTCTCCAGTAGTGATGTGTAAGCTCATCCACATTTAGGACACCAATCTCAAGCTCGTCGATCAGGTCGGCAAGGACTTGACCCTGGCGAGTGTTTGAGTAGTCTCCCCAAAGGAAGTATCTACCGTTTAGATCTCCGAGCAGGAGAAAGGGCCTCGGCAACCGTCCACGACGCGGCGGAAGTCCCCCGCATCGAAGACAGCTGACGTGGAACGTACGCGGAAATAACAGTATACCTCCTATCAATGTGCAGCTGCACAGCTATTGACTGAAAGGAGGTATTTAATGCGAAGAGAAGAACGGAGACATCATGCCGGGTGTAAATCGCACATCTTCTCGCCCGGCCCCCCATCACGTGGTGGTGGCCTCACAAAACACATACCTCGGGAGAGTTGGCGGGGGACATGCGCCCAGCATGGTTTCCTGCAAAAGTATGGCTAACCGGGAATGGGATGAGAGGAGCCTCCGCAGCTACTCCTAGTTGGCTCGGAGTCCGCGGCAATTCCATTGAAGGAATATGCCCTCCAGGCCTATCTCGGAGGAGATGCGGGGGCTCTCTTCGAAAAGAAGACCTTCACGGAAATGGCCATACGCTTTCCGGAGGCAAAACTCCGGGCGCTCTCGCCTTCGAGGACTTATTGGGAGAGGTTGGGCTAGCGATGCGAGTCTTTTCATCCATCCGCTTCGAAACCTTAGGCGGGCATGAGGGGAAGGGGGAGGGGGGCTCATTTCGAGGATCCACAATCTGCGAGCCATCCAGCCCACGCTCTTTTGTTGCTGTCCTCCTTTCGGGGGGCAGCTTTAGGAACCCCGGAAGATGGCCTGGCGATCAACTTCAGGGGCGTTGCCTCCTGTTTGTCTAACGAGTCGCCGTAGGCGCGTGGCCGTTTCGCCTTACGGGAAACGATCACGCTGGAGGAAGGAGGGAGGAGCCCTGGTTTTAGCTGGGGCTGGGTGTGGATCCTTTATGTCGCCAGCTTTACTAGGGGAGCGCCCGAGGTGGGTAGAACCCGAAGAAGCGTTCCGAATGGGCGGGGAAACGACCGTACTCGTAGCCCTGGATGGGCCAGGAGCAGAGGGTGTCTTTTTCAACATTGAGGCATAGGACGTCCCGGGTAGCGCCGGGCGCGCCAAGACAGGACCAAGTCCTTAGCCTCGCAAATAGAGAGACGATCCTGAGCATGAACGGCCAGGATTTACTTCTCAAGGAGATACGGACCACATTGCTTCGAAGAAGAGGGGTGAGGCTTTGCGAAATTGACACACTTGGCTACACACGATTTGGACTTATTTTGTGTGGCCTTGGAGCAACTTACACAGGTTTCGGGTAACCAAGACTTTGCACGCCGACAAGAGCGATTACTATAGCCGAAGCGGTGGCAGTAATAGCACCTGCGCGGTAGTGGCACGAATAACTTCACGGGGTAGTGATACCAACCAGCATGCACCAACTCACGGAGCTTCTCACAGTCGAACGTGACGAAGAGTGTAGGGGTAAGTCTCGAGGCCCCTCTCCGTTTTCTCATCACACGTTCGATCTTGACCGCCCCATGGTCGGCAAGCTCTAAGGTGATGTCCTCTATGGAGTAGTCCACGACTTCCCTCGCATAAACTACTCCTTGCACTAAGTTCATGGTAGAGTGAGGGGCGTCACACTCACAGGCGTGCCATCAAGTGTCCAAAGGGCACTAATCATGGCCGCCTAGGAGGGATTCGACGCATTCACCAAATGGCTCCCGACCGAGAAACGGGTCACCTTCGACTCTCTACCAATCACACAAGCTAAAGCTCTCCTCTGATGGATCATGTTGTCCTTAGCCAACATGCTGCCATCAGTGGATCGAATAACCAGGAAACGTTTGAAGCCAGCGGGCTCGAAAACGCCAGGTAGTTCCTGAATGAGGGGCCCCGATGTAATCAAGGCTCCGCTCCGCGCCCTTTTGGTCTTAGTCAGGCACTGTGCACCCACCGGGGTGAAATGGGTATGTGCCGATCTTAGCTTGGTTACTTAGCTAAGTGGCAGCAGACCCATCCGTTCCGGCAGCCCTCGCGGATGGAGAGGATCCTCTAGTCTTCTTAGTCTTTTTCTTCTTTTTAGGAAAGGAGGGCGGGGAATGAACCCGCTTCTCCCCTGCGCCGGCAGAGCCCCCAGGCCGGATGGACCGTCCTCAGCAAGGTCCTTCTCTGAGATGGAGAAGGTCCTGGCGGTCGCAGGGGCACCAGCTGAGGAGATCCCTCCCCTCCTTGTACTGCCCTGGATACCCGAGCCATTTGAGGAGGACCTTCCATAGGGGTGGACTCGAGTTCGGTGCTTGGCATCGAGCGCGGATTCACCCCTATGGAAGGCCCTACCGCCTGAGGCTAGGTTGCCTCAAGGATCCTGTCTATCTTAGCAGGGGGCCTCCAGAGAGGAGGATGGCAGATTCACAAGCAGAGTTACAGTAGTCAAGGCGTGAGGTGATGAAGGCATGAACAGCAGTCTCAAGACTTTGGCGATCAAAGTGAGAGCGAATGCGAGAGAAGGGCATTTCGGTGATCTGGGAGACCTTCCTAGCTGGAGGGCTCAATCCTGCAGCTGAGACATGGTGGCCCAGGTAATTGATTTCTTCCTTCATGAACTCGCACTTTTCCATAGAAATTCGAAGGTTGTTTTCTGCCAATATTTTGAAAAATGCTCTATATGCTCGTCTATATTCTCCGAAAATATCAAAATATCGTCAATATAAACAAAAACGAACGCCAAGCCTCGAAATAAATTGTACATGTGGCGTTGGAAGGTGCAACTAGCATTCTTTAGACCAAACGGTAGCCTTAAAAATTCCCACAGCCCAAAGGAAGTTGAGACAGCAGTCTTCTCAATGTCCGCTGGATTCATTGGAATCTGGTGGTAGGCTCGTACTAAATCTAGGCGAGAGAAAACTTTCTTGCCATGAGGATGGTCTACCATGTTCTGAATCCTTGGCAAGGGATATCTGTCTACTTTGGCCATCGCATTGAGGGATCGAAAGTCACCCACAACTCTATACTCGCCTGGAGTCTTCTTATGCACCATGTGAATGGGTGAAGACCATGAAGATTTTGACGGCCGCACCACACCTTTCAACAGAGTCTCGAAAGTTGCTTTTGCAATTTGTAGTTTCTCCATTGGAAGTGGTCTGGGGCGAGCGAAAGCTGGCGGGAGGCTACCCGTCTCAATTGTGTCAACCGAATTAGCCGGTGGTGAACAAACGTCAACACACTTTGGGTTATAAATACCCTAATATTTGCGGAGAACTGTCCTGCACTTGGGTGGGATATGCGAGAGGTCATTAATGATTAACGAGATCACTGGTTCGCTTGACTGCTTCACTTTAGAAACAAGGCTAGTCTGTCTATCAATTAGGACACCACGAGCACAGTCAATCTCTTGGTGGAAAAGTTCCCATGTAGAGCAGCATTTATAAGCTCAGCAGATGTATGAGCCGATTACGCTTATAAATGCTGCTCTATGTGGGAACTTTTCCACCAAGAGATTGCACGAGTAAAACAAATACTTGTGAATAATGGTTTCCCAAACAGCATAATTGACAAACAAGTCCAATATATTTAAATAACCATTACAAACATGTGGATAAAACTGAAAGTAATCATGGAGAAGTCAACAACATCAAAGTGTATTACAGAAAACAGATGTCCACAGCCTATAAAATAGATGAAAAAAACATCAAGGAGATTATTAACCGTAATATCAAGGTTAAAAATCAAATGGATAAAATCCAACTCATCATTTATTATAAAACATCAAAAGCCAGCAATCTCCTGATGAAAAACAACATCTGCCTAAAATCCTTGAATCGCAAGTTAACCAACATAGTTTACGAGTTCATCTGCCCTGATAAAGACTGTAAGCTTTATAAAAACTCAAAATATATTGGCATGACAACCACCACACTTTCGAGAAGTTTAACCATGCATCTACAAAGAGGAGAGACTAAGAATCATATGGAGAGTGTCCATAATATTAACCTAATAAGAGATATGCTCGTTGATAACACCATTATTAAAAGAAAAGAAGTTAATAAGGCTGGCTGAACATCTTAGAAGCCATATTAATAAATGACGATAAGCCGAAAATCAACAGTCAAGCTGGAATCGCACATTAAAACTATTTTAAAATTTCACTCACAGGAGTGGCTCATTTCCTCTAACGTTACGTTTAACCAAGGCGGAATAAATACCCCTTAAAAATCTTTTTCTTTCACTCTATCAGATCCTCACTCCACTCATTACATCGGTAAAGGAGGCAAAAACATTTCAAAACGCTCCGAAGATGATCGAATAAGATCGAAAGCTTAGCAATTTAGTTTGGTTTTTACCAAACACATTCATTTAAAAAAAAGAGATGAATAGTGGACAAGTGATCCACCATCTACAAGATGGAATAAAAAAGATAGTGAGAAGAAGAGAAAGTTGCCAAAGGAAATTAATTAAGGCAAAATGCACAAATATCTTCAACAAAATTTGCATATATATATATATATATATATATATATATATATATATATATTTATTTGTGAAGTTATTGACATTGTATTCATTATAATTCTTTGGGGAAAATAAATTTAGTAGCTACAAGGAGCTACAAGGAAAATAAGTACCCTAGAAGACCTTACGGTCCATACAAGGAGGGTACTTTTGGCGCAAACTTCGAAGGTGTCCGTTGGCAACCTCGAAGATCACTCGCGAGGATCTTAACGGCGATTTCGCAAGACTTTATCTAGTCTTAACTTGAACTGGTCAACAGATTCACTGTTGACAGCTTCCGTCGGAAGTGCGTTCCAACTACCGCAGATACTGTAAGTTAAGAATTTCGCGCACAGATCACGGTGGTATCGCTTCAGTTCAAGTTTAAAGCCGTGATTTCTTGTTCTCCCCTCGCTGAGCTGAAAAATATCCCCGTAGTCCAGTCTGTCGAAACCTCGAAGTATTTTAAATACTTCGATTAGCTGACCACGTAGTCTCCAGGTCTCCAGCGAGAACATATCTAATTTCCTTAATCTATCTTCATAACTTTTATGTCTGATAGAGGGAATCAGTTTGGTTGCCCTGGCTTGCATGCGTTCCAATCTCGCGATGTCTTTTCGGAATGAATGACTCCAAAATTGTACGGCATACTCCAGGTGCGGTCGGACGAGGGAGTTGTACAGACACAGTCCTATCTTTTTGTTCCGATATACAAACTGTCGTTTTATATACACTAACATCCTTTGGGCTTTCTTCTCCACCTCAATACACTGTTTCGAGAACTTGAGGTCACTCGTGATAGTTACACCAAAGTCCTTCACAGTGTCGGTGGATTCCATAGCAGTGCCTTTAAGGATATAGGGTGATTGAGGACTTCGGTGGCCGATATGCATCACTTTGCATTTGCCACGTATCAGACCACTCCCCAATCTTCCCAAGATCTTCCTGCAGGCTTGCAGTATTTCCATCCCTTGCAACGTTCATTCCAAGATTGTTATAGTCGGCAAATTTGGAAATCTGGGCACCCTTTCACCGTCCATATCGTTGACGTAGATGATGAATAGTAGTGGTCCCAGGACAGAACCTTGAGGCACCCCGCTAGTAACGGGCACCCACTCAGAAGCCTGTCCATTCACCACCACCCGTTGACATCTGAAACTGAGCCAGTTCTCGATCCAGCCGGCTACTTTTCCGTCTATGCACAGCGCTCGCACTTCCCGGAGAAGGCGGCGGTGTGGTACCTTATCAAAGGCTTTCTCAAAGTCTAAGTACACCACATCCACCGCCTTGTCCCGATCGTGCTCACTGAAGACGAAGTGGAAGAATTCCCCAAGGTTCGTCAGGCATGACCGTTGCCTTCGGAAGTCGTGCTGAGAACTCCTCAGTAGCAGGTTTGACTCTAAATGCGAAGTCATTTTGTCCACCATCATGCTTTCCATGAGTTTACCGACTATCGAAGTCAGACTGATAGGTCGGTAGTTCGACGGTTGGCTACGGTCTCCTTTCTTGAAGATACGAGTCACCTCCGCCTCACGCCAGTCTCTAGGAACGCATTCGGTCCGGATTGACATGTTGAAGATTGCGCTCAGGTGTCGTGACACTTGATCGCGCACTTCTTTCAACACTTTAGGTAGAAAACCATCCGGGCCAGGTGACTTATTCGTCAGTAGGTCACTGATCTTCTTTTTTGTTTCTCCTTCGGTGAAGTCCATATCCTCCAGCTTCCCCTCCCCCCCCGAGTAGGAATCCGTCGGCTGGGGGATGGGACCACACTCTTCAGTAAACACTGAAGAGAAGTAGTAGTTGAGGAGGTTAGCATTTTCTGCATCTGAATGCTTTAATGTCCCCTCCTCATTCCTCAAAGGGCCACTCGTCCGACGGATTGGTTTACGGCTGTTTACATATCCAAAGAACTCCTTGGGATTCTCTTTGCAGAGTCTCGCCACTCGGAGTTCCTCAAACCGCTTAACCGCCCTTATGCTGGACTTCACTCTCCTGGCTAGCCTCCGGTATTCGTCAAGTCACCCGAGATCTTCGATTGCCGGTACACAGTTCTCTTCTCCCTAAGCAATTGGCCGATTTCTCGATTAAACCACTTTGGTTGAACAGAAGACCGACGGGGGCATTTCAGAGGGATGAAACACAATTGAAGACTCATGAATGTGGTTTTTAAACTATTCCACGAGTCTTCATCAGCATCGCACACTTCTAGCCTCGCGTCAGTCAGTCCAGCACGCAGGCTTGCAAAGTCTGCTTTTCTCAAGTCAAGTTTCCTTGATTGACTGGCAACAGACCTTACCTTCGGGACCCTGACGGTAAATCTAACTAGCTGGTGATCACTGCCACCGAGCTCTTCGCCTACAGAGACATCCTCAACGATATCATCCTCAGAGGTGAAGACCAAGTCGAGGATATTGTCTCCTCTCGTCGGCTCTCTGACCCATTGAGTGAGGAACTCGTTATTGGCGAACTCCAAGAGTAGCGCGCTCTCGCCACAGGCTGCTCTGGTTTCCCAGTCAACTTGTCTGTTGAAGTCGCCCATAACGATGCACACTCTGCCTTGAACAAGCTCACCCAGCAGCTGGTACAGTTCCCTGTCCTTCTCAACGGGTTGGGAAGGGGGTCTGTAAAGCAGCAGGGTCCTGTATCTGACAGGACCTATCTCTAGGTCAACGCCTAGGAGCTCGTGATCGGATATAATGGAGTTCGTAGATTTGATTGTATCCTTGACATACAACATTACACCGCCACCCTCTCTGTCTGGCCTATCTTTGAGGAAGAGTTGGTAGCCAGGAACCGTGAATTCGCCTTCAAAGTCTCGGTTTGAGGTTTTTATCCACGATTCTGTTATGGCTACCATTTCGGGTTCTTCCGTCGCTACGAGGCCACGGAGCTCAGGAAACTTGTTCCTGATTGACCTCGCATTGAACAGAACTTTCAGGGAGTCCCCGACTGTAGGACTCCCTACGCTCTTCCGTTTCACGGCATATTTGTTGGCGAATAGGCACCCCTCTTTGCGACCTCTGAGAAGGTCGTTCCAGGAGTGACACGGGCGTACTGGCGTACGTCCGCCCTCACTCTGGGCCGGAAACTGCTTTGGGTTCTCTCTACGACATCCTGGATGATGTTCGACAGGAAGGCCTTTCCTTTAAAGGAAAGATGTACCCCATCCCTTTGGTAGAGATCATTTCTACCATAAAAGGTGCGGTACGGGTTCACGAAAAAGACCCCCTCTGCTGTACAGAAGTCTGCCAGGCGCCTGTTTAAAGAGACGTTCATCGAGTGAGCGGTCCGTGTTGGACCTCTCCTCGGGAACATACCGACTACAACACGTTTGCGGGTTTTCAGCCCACAGTCGTCCACGGCACCCATGACCATGTGGAGTATTTTATCTGTAGGGCCTACCCTACCTCCTATCAGGTAGAGGTCGTTTCCACTGACCATCAGAGCAACGACTGAGCTCTCAGAAATCTGTGATTTCTCAGCCTCTACTCTGATGTGGTGGTTACCACATCCTGGCAGGCAGCTTACCTTCACACTAGTGCGAAGGCGGGCCGCTAGCAGGGGCTGCAGACCCCGTGCTTGAGAATCACCAATAAGGGTGACTCTTGCACATTTGTCTGCAGACGACTTAGACTTTCCTTTCGGAAGCGACTTGCCGCTTTCCTCTTGTATCTACATTTTTCTTCTTCTTGTCTTCCTTTGTTTTCTCTTCTTCTGCTTCTACTTTCTCGTCCTCTGTTTTCACTTTCTTTTCTTCTCTTTCTACTTTCTCTTCTTCTCCTTCTACTTTCTCTTTTTCTATTTCTACTTTCTCTTCTTTTTGGCTCATTGAGGAAGCCCTTCAGCAGAAGAAATCAGCTGTTGGACGTCGGGAGCCTTCTCGCCTGAGCATCTGCATCTCTCTGTTTTTAAGAGTTGAACTTTCCTTTTAAGAAAGGAGTTCTCCTCTCTTAGTTGAGCGATGCACTCGCCCAGGCGCTTCTCCAGTTCGCAGAAGTCACAGACACTAACGGCATCTGTGAGCTCCTTGCAACTCCAGCCCCCGAAGTCTTCACTCCATCTGTAGACTTTGCATATTTTGCAGGTTAGCTTACGAAACGGAAGACCATTCTTCTTCGCCATCTTACAAAATTCTCGGACCATACGCATTGAAAAAGGTTTTTTTTGGTTGTGATTTTCTCTCGCACTAATCACATCCGCCTATTTCCAGGAGGTTTTCGGTCGTTCGGCGAACAGAAACCCATTGACCAAGCACACCAACCCTAAGGTCTCCCCTGGGCCGGACGTCCCCAATCGTGCCGCAGCTCCTAACTGAGCAGCACGAGAGCGCAAGTGAACTGGTTCTCTGATTTTTCGACAGGGGTGCTTGAGGTGTAACTGTCTTCCTACTAAGCCCTACTAATCAACTAAAAACGGCCAGACTTAAAGCAAATAGTAAAGCTAAGTGCCCACGACTTCATCCGAGATCTTTAGCTGATCTGGCAACCAGCAAGGCACAAAAGCTCTCTCACCAAAGAGCAGTTGAGCCTTTGTTCACCAAGTAGCGGTCACAGGGAGCTGGTCAGGCAATTACATGTTAGGAGAAAGCTTCTAAGGGGTACCTAGCATTTCTCCATTAATCGTACCCCAAACGCCTGAGATCCCTTCAATCTCAGTCTCTTGCAACCTATGAGTGATCCAAGGCGTTATTTAAAGAGGTTCCAAAGCCTCTCTTCTCATGCGGCATAAGGGAGCTGGTGAGGCCCTTATTAATAAACAACTTATTGTAATAGAGATGAATGTTTGTTTTATGGTATTGTTTTTTTTTGTCTTTTTTTGACAGTTGAAGAGAGTTGGTGAAACTTAGTACTAGCAGAATCGAATAGGTTGGTAGGGGAATACAAGGAGACGCATCAAAGAAGTGGTAGCGAAGTTTGACAACACTTATTCTGGATCCTACTACAGCTACCTTACTGGCATGGGTGACCCTACCGGACTAACTCAAGCAGATCACGCAAGCTCTCTCACCGACGGTAAGGTGGTTGTAGATAAGTTAGAGGTTGCATATGTCTCCTTTGCTGCCAGAAGTGGACTTTATTTCCCAATCATTCGTGTCCCCAACCCTAGTGAAAGTGTGGGAAGTACATTGTATCCAGCCACAAAGCTTTGCCTTAAACCGTTCAATTTAAGGCAAAATTCGACATCGTTTGTCATTTTCTCCTGGTTCTGGAGGCATAAGTGTGACAATACCTCCCCCCCCCTTCTCTTATAAGCACCTTTAGCTTATCTTCGAGCAAGTTGAACTGAGCGACGATTTTATTGACAAGTCTGACTGAGAGTTGCTGGTCATCGTACATGTCGTAGACCCACGAAGGCCACGGAGTAAGCAGAGCTGCTCGGCGACGGGCATTCCACGATGTCTTCGACTGAACAGACGCTAGGCAAAGACAAAACAAAAGAGTTCATTAAAATCATCCAAGTTACAAAAAGAGAAACACCCCTCAGAGATTCATTCATACATGTTGTTAATAGTCCCCAGAAAGAGATGACCTCTGCTCCTTCCAACCCCTTGGAAGATTAAGGGAGAAAGCCTCTGATCCTAGAGCATGTCCTATAGGCCCCGCCACGATTAACACAAATAAGTGCGGCCGCGCTTTCTGTGAGGCTGTCCTGAGGGACCAGGATAGAGTGGAGGGAGGCTGTTGCCTGCTGCGGGAATTTCATAGCACTCCCCAGTTTTAGCGGTCGATGCAACAGCTAGGAGGTGGAAATTCAATTGCAACTTAACTTCATGCGGATTGCATCCAGGTGGAATGGTCGTGGCATATCTCCCTAGAACAGACTGACCACTCTAAAACTCTTTTTCTTTTGTCCTCTAGGTTGGTTTAGTTTTAAAAAATACAACCTTGCCTGCTGGGTGCGTCTTAGATGACCACGAGGGCTGGCCAAGAGGTAAGAGTAACATACGGGTATTAGATGTTATAAGCGACGCCCTGACGCGATAATGCTCTCTGAGCGACATGTCAAAAATAAATACAGTAGGGCTCAAATATTTGAGATTACCGTGTACCATAAATGGCTCCAACTATGGTCAACATGTTAAGAGTATCCGTTCGCCCGGGTACTTAAGACAGGTAACGTACGCGAAGATCATTCAGACTGGAACACTCAACAATAGTGTGCTTTACAGTCTGGGAAACAACGCAGTCATCACTCCATCAAAAGGAGGTGCCACCCGCGAGTTTGCGACAGAGAGCGATCTGAAGCCGTCGAGGCATTCGTGGGTAAGTCCACAGGAATAGTCGCGGCGGGATGGAACGCAACTTTAATTTCCCATGGGCCGTCTCTCATCTTCATTGCTAGGAAGTCTGGCGGGCTGACGTAATTAAAAGTATGCACTCAGTGTGAGGAAGAGCGAAAAGCTAATCTGGTCGCCCAGTCATCGCGAACTATTTAGCGCCCTTTCACTGGAATCCCTGCATGTTCAAGAACCCCGCTCGGCATGCGACAACGATAGCGTCAGTGATACTGCGAACAAAAGTGTGTAGAGATAACAATGCCCCGTGAAAACACAGGGCGCTTTGAGCCTCTAAAGATCACAATCCAGTCTTCGAACCGAGCACGACGCGTTATCTACCGTAAGGAGCGGTGTACTGCGACCAGCTCGGCCGTGAAGACGGACGCAGCACTTGGTAGAGCCAGATTGACTTCAAGCAGAGGAGATACGGCGTGGAAGCCGACACAATCCTGGGAATCAGGAGCCATACATATACAATGGCACGGATACAGCGTGACATGAAATGTGCTCCAAAAAGGCCGAACGCAATACCCCGAGCGCTGTATAAGCTTTGGGAGCAGAAGCGTGCCGAGAAATATCCAAAGGTGAGCCACCAGCCCGAAAGCTACACCGAGCTGTCGAAGGAGTTTCCCAGATATAAACACGGGGGGTTTAGGATATGATGCCTCTCTCGACGGCATAGGCAAAGTCGAGATCAGCTAAGGATGCAATGAGATCTCTTGGTGAATGCTTATAAGGGCGTAGGTCGACTTAATTCTTTCAAAGCCTACTGTTAAGCTGCATTAAAAAGAAACGCGCAGAAGCAAAGAAGCACAAACAACACAAGCAAAATAAAAGCAAGAAGATGAAGGAAACATGCTTTGGCGTCGGGCGGAGGCCCGCCTTCCGCAGATATAGAAACATGCGACCTACAAAATGATCAAATAAAAGGGAGGCGGCCAGCCTCCTTCAAAAGGTTAGATAGTTCATAGTCCACAAGTCTGTGTACACAAACGAGTCCCGAAAACAAAAGAAAAAACGGTCGTTTCCTAGCCATAAACCAAAAGGGGCTTAGGGTATGAATGGCGTCTCTCGGCGGCATAAGCAACGTCTAGATCGGGTGCGGATGCCGTGAGAACGTTGGCGACCTTGGGCTGGCGCGTACGTTAAGATAATGCAATGTGCACGGGACAAAGCGATTTGTGGAACGCCACGAGTGAGGTGCTCAGGTTCACCTTCCTCAATACAGGCTCGGCTCCGAAGAAGACCTGAATAGATAGGACATTGATGAATAGAACATCATGGACAGAGATGAGTGGAGGAGACTCATAAAACGTCCAACAAAACGATAGGGAAAGCACGGACGCTAAACGAATATGATGATGATGATTACAGGTTCAGCTGCGTATGCGTAAAACACGCATCCGTAGTCGAGCTTCGAACGAACAAAGGATTGGTAGAAGAGTAGGGCAGTAACCCTGCCAGCACTCCAAGTGCTGACCGTCACGGAATAAATAATTTCCATGGCATGGTTATAAGAGTGTTTAGGGCTGCGAATAGGAGCCTACAACGTAAGGCTTAGTTCGAAAACAAGACCAAGGAAAGGGCGCGAATGCACAACTTTCAAGCGAACCACGTTTAGGAAAAAGGAAGGATTTGGGGCGGAGTGGTGGAGAGGGGCAGAATTTTTAGTTTTTTACTTTAAGAGCCCATCTGGCTACCGCCTACTACGGCAAGAGTAGCCGTACTCACGCTGCAACCTAATATTAAGCTAGATTAAAAAACAAGTAAGATTTAAATAACAAAACATAAAAAATGAACAAAGGCTAAGGGACAAGCTAATAAAACCCAACAAATTACAACAAAAACAAGATAAGCAAAAATGCAACGAGAAGGAAGCAACCAGAAGCGACGAGGCATTGATGGGTAGGTCCATGGGAACAGTGGCGGCGCAATGACACGCAATTTTAAGTTCCCCTCGGCCGTCTTAAGGCTTCTTTAACAAGCAGCCTGTATTCTTGTCATATAATCGGTGTGAGGTAGAGCGAAACGCTGGTCTGGTTGCCCAGTCGTCGCGGACTTTTTGGCAGCCTCATTCCACGCAATTCTCACATGTCCAGGAACCCAGCAGAAGATAGTCTCGACATCCTCCGCTCGCCAAAACTGTGGCCTCACGGAGAGCGCAAACTAGGGGATGCGGAGATTCCAATGCCCCGAGAGCACTCTGCTCTCTGTGAGTCGCAATAGATCACGATCCGGTCTCAAAACCGACCACTGCGCGTTATCTCCCGTACTGAACGGTGTGTATTGCAACCAGCATGGATGTGAGGACTGAAAGAGCTGACTTCAAATAGAGGGGATACGGCGTGGAAAGCGACCCCTTCTTGGGACTTGGCATGGTTCTAGCATGAGAGGGAGTGTGCTCCAGAAAAACCGAACGCAATACTCTCGGCGCTGTAGAAGCTTTGGGAGCAGAGGTGTGGCGATAAATAGTCAAAAGTGGTACCCTCCAGGGTGCCGTCCTGAGCTGATCAAGGGGCACCACTAGCCCAAGAGCTACAAGGAGTTTTCTAGCCATAAGCCCTTCGAGTTTATGGCAGTCATAGATATTGTCAACTAATGGAGGCGCCGGGCTCGCGCGTACAAGCGCATGATACACTGTGCCCGGCGCAGAGCGAGTGGCATCTCCCAGGAAATCGACAAGTAGGATCTCAATGGAGGACATGCGGAAGGCAGTGGCAGGCCAAGGCCAGAGTGATGGATCGAGTCCACTTTCCGCATTGTTCAAACGAACAAAGGGTGAATAGAAAAGTGAACGTCACGGAACGAAGAATGCCCATGGCGCGGGTAAAAGAGACCCTAAAGCTGTGAATATGAACCTACCAGGTGACACGTCGGTCAAATACAAGACTAAGGAAACGGTGCGATTCAACCACTTCCAGGCGTACCCCATTAAGAAACAAGTCTGGGTCGGGGTGGAGCTGCGGATGGCGGCAGAAGTGCCACATCATAGTTTTGACCAAGGAAAACAGAAGAAAGTGAGCTTCGTAATGCAAGAAACGTGGTTTAATGCAACTGGAGTCGACGTTCAGGAGTTGAAATCTGGGCCGAACCAAAACCCCCCAAAATCGAAAAGTCGTAGAGCAGAGGAAGAACATATTCTGGCAGCATCGAGGTGATGCCGTTGAAGTTCAGGGCAAAGAGGTTGACAGCGAGGACAATTCTCTGCGAGACATACTTTTCCTGCTCCATTGGGCCGGAGATGTCTCCCCCCCCACCCGTACGCAGGATCGACGATCTCGCAAAAATTTAGATATAAAGATTGGGAGGCATCATCTCGCCCTTATCATAAAGAGAGTGACCATGATACCGTATAGCCCATGCAGTGTCATAGGCCCTCTCCAGATCGAAAAACACCCTGGCGTAGTGCTGTCTACGTAGGAAGGCCTCGCAGACGTAATTTTCCTGCTGGAGCAGAGAATCCAGTAAGGAGTGGAACTTGCGTTGACACCGGGTGGCCTTCATTGTCCAGAAAAAAAGATAATCTAACATTTACCAATTTCTCCATCAACTTGACACGCAGGTTATAGAAATTAGGCGGAAACCGACCGGAGTAAAATTATCTGACCGGGGATGGCGAAAAGCGAGCACAGTAGCGATTGGCCAGGAATCTGGGAAGATATCCTCTGCCCAGATACTGTTGAACAGATCTAATAGAAAGGCGATACCTCGCTCACACAGATGTCAAAGCATGGCGTACGGGACATCGTCCGGAGAAGAGGGGAAGGGGAAGGGGGGCCGCGCAAGAGGTGAGAGAGGAACGCAAACTCACTCAAAGTAAACTTGTCGTTAAAGGGTTCTCCGCCTCTGGAATTAAAGTCCAGTTGGCCTGCGGTAGCGAAGGACTCCGCTACGGATGCTGGTTCCTGAGAGAACTTGCCTCGAACCCTTTCACCCTTTCGAGTCGCTTCCACACTTCTGCTAGAGGGGTCTTTCCGTTAGGTGAAGACACGTATGCCCGCCAGGAAGAGCGGCGGGCGTGCTTTGCACATACCGGAAGCTAGCCATAGATCGACGAAATTCATCGACAGTTAAATAGTTGGGCGGCGCTTATAGCGCATCTAGGGATAACGCTTCTGTTTGAGAGCCGTTTCACACTCGGCTGATCATTACGGAAGCGGTCGGCGTGCAAAACGGCCAATCGTTCTAGGAATAGTAGTTAGACCCACCCTGATGAGGTTGCCGGAGAGCTCAACGGCCTTATCCACCGACCTAAACTCCTCGACTGAGACACAGAAATGAGTCATTTCCTGAAATACGGACCACCGCATCAGGCAGCATTGGCCCAGGAAATGATATTTGAATGGGAGGTCATCGACTTTTCTCCACACAAAATCAGGCTGTGCATCCGGAGAGCACAGATATAGATCAAGACAGGAAACTAAAGCAGTTCTCGGGCAGTCATGCGTAAACTCATCCACATTTAGGACACCTATCTTCAGCTCGTCGATCAGATCGGCATGGGCCTCACCCCTGAGATTAATCGAGTAGTTTCCCCAGAAGCGGTGTCTACCGTTCAGATCTCCGAGCAAGAGAAAGGTCCTTGGCAACACTGCCATGACGGGGCGTAAGTCCCCCGCGTCGAAGTCGAGGCGGTGGAATATACGCAGAAATAACAGTATACCTCCTATCCAGGTGCAGCTGCACAGCTACTGGCTGAAAGGAGAAGAATGGAGACATCATGCCGGGTGTAAATGGCGCATCCTCTTGCCCGGCCCCCCATACAGTGGTGGCGGGGTCGCAAAAACCTTATACCCCTAGAGGGTGGGCAGGGATCAGGCGCCCAAAAAGGTCTCCTGCAAAAAGAGCTAAGGAAGAACGGGAGGAGACGAACCTCCGCAGGCTCCTACCAGGTGGCCCAGAGTCAGCGGCAACTCCAGTGAGGAAATATGCACTCCAGACATAGCTCGGAGATGCAGGGGTCCTCTTCGAACAGAAGACCCTCACGGGAATGGCCGTACGCTTCCTGGAGGTAGAACTTGGGGCGCTGTTGGCCGGAGAATGCTCTGAAGGCGCTGTCGCCTTTCAGGACTTATCGGGGGAGGTTGGACTCGCCATGCGAGTCTTTTTCTCCCTCCGCCTCTAAACATTAGGCCGCCAGGGCGGCTTTGGAGGCAGAGGTCCCTCCTTTGGTGGTTTCCACCCAGTGTGGGCGAAGGAGCCGAAACTCCTTTAGTACTGTCCTCCTTTCTGGGGGAGCTTTAGGAACCCTGGAAGATGGCGTCACGACCAACTTCATAGGTGTCGCCTTCTGTGAGTCTAACGACTCGGTGAGGCGCACGGCCGTTTCGCCTTACGGGAAACTGTCACGCTGGGAGAAAGGATGGAGCCCTGGTTTTAGCCGGGCAGGGTTTGAACCCCATGTGCCACCAGCTGTACTACGGTAGCACTCGGGGTGGGTAGAACCAGTCGAAAGGTTCCGAATGGGCATAGGACGTCCCAGTCAACGCCGGGAGAGCCAGGACCAAGTCCTTAGCCTCGCGAAAGAAGAGACGATCTTGGAGATACTCACCACATTGCTTCGAAGAAGCCGGGTGCGGCTCCCCGAAATTGACACACTTGGCCACACACGATTTGGACTTATCGTGTGCGGCCTTAGAGCAACTTCACAGACTTCAGGTAATCCCGAAATTGCACGTCTATATGAGCAATTCATATGGATATGGCCTAAGCGGTGGCAGTAGTAGCATATCCGTGGAAATAACACGAATGCCTCCACGTGGTAGCGATACCAACCGGCACGCTCCGACTCAGGGAGCTTGTTACAGTCGAACGTGACGAAGAGTGTAGTGGTGGATCTCGAGTACATCCCTATTTTCTCATCACAAGTTCGACATTGACGGCTCCATGGTAGGCAAGCTCTAAGGTGATGTCATCTATTATGTAGTCCACGAGTTCCCTCGTATAAAACACTCTCTCACGAAGTTGATGGTAGAGAAACTCACTGGCGTGGCATCAATTGTTCCAAGGGCACTAATCATGGCCGCCTCAGAGGGAATCGACGAATTCGCCAAAAAGCTCCCGTCAGAGAAACGAGTCACCTTCGGCTATCTACCAATCACGCTAGCTAGTGCTCTCCTTGGATACATCATGTTGTACTTGGCCAACATGCTACCATCAGTGGAGCGAATTACGAGAAAGCGTTTGAAGTCAGTGTGTTCGAAAACTCCAGATAGTCTCTGAATGAGGGGCCTCGACATATTCGAAGCTTCGCTCTGTTCGCTTTTGGCCCTTGTCTGCCACTCTCTACTCGGGGAAGCAGGGGAGGGGGGAGGGCGGACGTGCCGATCATGGCTTGGTCGCTTACCGAAACACCGGATCTGTGCTTAACCGGGTTTCCCACGGAGTGAGAGGAGCCCTGAGTTTTTTTTTCTGTTCCTTTTAATTTTAGGAGAAGAGGGCGAGGAATGAACCAGCTTCTCTCCTCCGCCGGCAGGAGCCCCTAGGCCAGATGAACCGGCCTCAGCAAGATCCTTCTCTAAAATTGAGAAGGTCTTGGCTGTCACATGAGCACCAGCTGGGGGAGGAGATCCCTCCTCTCTTTGTGGTCCCCGGTAGCCCAAGCCGTCTCAGGAGGAGCTTGCACAGGGGCGGATTCGGGTTCTGTGCTTGGCACCAAGCCTGGGTTCGACTCCATGGAAGATTATACCGTCTGGGGCTGTGTCACCTCAGGAACCATGTCCATCTGAGGTGGGAAGGGGGACGGGGGAGAATTCCCCTTCACCCCAAGACATCACCCATTTGAGGTATCTTTTTTATCGTCTGATGCCGGCGAACCGGCACCCGTCGGGAAAAAGAGGAGAGGGGCAGGTACACTGACCCCATGTAAACTAGTCATGCAAGGAAGGAGGACATTAGAGGGCACGGGCCGACGGGCTCCGTTATCCCTTGCTCCCCTGATGGGGTGGGCCCTATCAAGCCGCTCCATGGGAGCGGTCAATTATGGGTTTCCTGCCTGCTCTCTTTGCAGTCCCCTGTGAAACCAAAGGAGGATGGACTGCCGCTGTAGAAGAGATGGAGTGGCCCAAGGGCACCTCCATAGAAAGGGGCAAGAGGGAGTTCAATGCACCCGTAGGCCTAGTAGAGGAGTAAGCCTACTCTCCGATTAAAGAAGTTTGGAGGAGCCCATGCGAATGCAAAGGGGAGGGGGGACGACCTTTTCTGCTGTGGAGCTGCATAAAGGTCCTCTGACGATGTTGCAGGGAAAGTATATAGGGTGATTTTTACATTTTCATCAACGAAGCATGGAACACGGGACATCAAATCCACCCCACAGGCATACTAATGGTCGCCAGGAAGGCCAAGACCTGAAGATCTGTTGTGGCAGACCCAGATCAACAGCAGGGAAGTGATTAGCCCATTACTTGTGCGCCCCAATGCGCATACCCCCCACCCCCAAGTCCTGGTTTCCTGCGACCTGTGGGCATTGTTTGTAGATGCTCCAGAGCCTCTCTTCTGACATGGTATGAGGTACCCGGTCAGGTCTTTAAACCTAGGGAAAGGGTTGAGGGAATAGTTGTAGAAAGAAAAAAGGAATGCTGAGAGGGTGCGAGGGGGAAGCACACCAACTTCCACAAGCCCTGTCAGTGTTCAGGTGTGGTAGAGAACAGATGCTCCAGGTAGCAAGTGCAGGTAGACAAAAGGGTGAGAGGATAATGGGAGAGTAAAAATAAAATAAAAACGTAGCATTGAGAGGGAGGAAAGATGAAGGACACCAACAACTTTCCCTCAGAGAATTCAAGTCAATGAGTGAAGGGGCTTCCATAATTTTCACTCAGGGCAGGAGGATGTGTAGCTAGTTCCAACTCCAAGTACCAAGTGTAATAGGCTATACAGGGTGCAACCCCCCCCCCCCCTGCAGGCTAATATAAAAGGGGTTTCCTTATCCCAGCCCCATGATATTTTGTTGATTCTTATGGCTCTGCTAAGTGGAGTATATAAAGCCACTTTTGAATATTTACACCCATGTAAAATACATTGCATTGCAGTTTTCATCCCCAAGACCACAAATCTCACATCATATATTGCTATTTTTGTTCACTGTTTACTCACCAATGTCTCTAAACTGGAGTCTCTGTCCCACCGGTTCCATCTGACGTCCAACTGCACTCATTTTAAGTTGACCAAGGAGACTTGTGTGGAAGAGCGGGTTAGGCATTCGGATTTCTGGCAAAATTTTCACTTTTGCGATGTTTATCCTATAGGGTCAAAGATAAACCATATAATAACTAAGAATGTATAGTATAGCATGATGACTCGTCAAACTTACCTGCGCAAAATAGTAAGAATTTCATTATTGATGGGGCTGAAAAATTCCAATACCTTACTGCCTTCTGGTACATGTGGTAAAAGGCGACTAATTCCGGATTTGGTCATTGGCCTCGGAAGCAGTGTAAACAAAATCTTTGGTATCCCCTCCCCCCTTTTCCCTGAGTGCATTTGGTTGCGCGCTGAGACTGCCTTGTGAGAAAGCTGTTGCAGTTGATGTTGTGGTCCAACCAGTGGTGAAAGCATGTCTGACCCAGATGAAATTAGAACCTTCAAAACTGTCACAGCACTACACAAAGTAAAAAAAAAAACCTGGCACAAAAGTGAGAAATCTCTCAATGTAGAGGAACGATGCTTTGTGGGAAAGAATGAGGAGAGTTTCAGACTCCTACTTTTGCATCACTTTTAACTAACTGAACTGCACAGAATAAATATATGCAAACACAATGTTTGTATCAGTGGGTGGGTGGAGGGGGGGGGGGTGTTTTTTTGGCTGGGGAGCAAGCTATCAAGCAAATTAACTAAGCTCCACAGACTGACTAAGCAGTAAAGGTGCGTTCTCACAATCTTTGTAACTAAGGAGGTGTATTAATTAGGTCACAGGAAATATATAATATGGAGTTGCAAACCAAATTTTTACTGTTATTTATAATTAAGTGTCAATTTCATGATTAAATACTTTACAAAATATAAAATAATTAGTGCCATTACATTCACTTCCTTAAACCAATTATGAACTTATTTTAATATTTTTAAGTTCTACTGTTTGGTTTTGTATAGCGAACAAATAAACAAACTTTCTCTTACATAAATATTTCTTGATCGAAGGGGGCAAGTATTACCACAGAACCATTTTCCTCCTTAAAGATGCACCCAGCTCCATTAAGTAATAATGCATGTTATGAATTTATATCTCTATAAACCCGATCAACCTCAGATAAAAAGGAACAGGTGTGTGTGTGTGTGTGTGTGTAAGAATACAACCAAAAATCAAGCTACTGCCAGTGTAGACAGTGACTAAATAGGCAACCTGGTTTCTTGTATAATGACCCTGCAAATGAATTGAATAACCTGGAAGTAGTAAGGAGAGACGCCCTTATTTAAGTAGTGCTCATCTACCCATGCACTTTTTTCCCCCATTTTATATTTCATTTTAAACTAAGGAATGCCAACATCAGGCGAATTAGCAGTAAGTTAACATACTAATGATATTTGTATTTTTTTTAACCCTTTGACCACTGAGCACAGAAAAATTTCAGTGACTTTTCTCATAGCAGAACCTAAGTAAAGAATCAATTTCATTTAAAAAAAATTTTAATAAGAAATTTTTGTTCCTTAATATGATTATAAAAATTAGCCAAGTTTCACCATAACACTTCAAAAAAGGCATTTGTCGAATGTGTGAATTATAGCAGCTTTATGTGGTCAAGGGCAACATTTTTTCAAGCATGTGGACTAAAGTCAATTTATGAGCCCACAGGAAAAACTTTGTATTCAACTTTAGTCGCTCAAAGTGGTCAAAGGGTTAAATGAGGAACAGAAGGTCTTCTTACCCCGTAGTTTCACGATAGGTGTTGATGACCTTGAACCGCTGTCTTCCTTTGGCTTTTATTGATAAACTCGGGCTTTCATCGCTGGCATGGTATTCATAGATTTCTGCCGTTGTTCCGAAGTGATCAAAGCGATCAACCCTAAAAACATATCTAATTAATTGGTAATATTTTCAAAATTACCAAATATTTGTAATCACTAAGGCATTTTTATAATGAAGAAAAATTAACTGGTATAAATAACAATAGCATTTTTACTCAGAAAAAAGAAAAAAAGGAGGAATAAAAATAACTGGAATAATGAAAGGTCAGATATAATAAGACTGCGAATACTGCACGTGATGAAGGGTGAGGAGATTCACACGTAGTTGTGTACTGTGCAAGATCGGGCAAGGAGCCTAATTGACTGTACTAATCGGTATAGCGTGAGTGACTTGGCCAAGGGGGATGGGGCAGGAGCCATCTAGCATGCTGACAGAGTTCCAGTGCAAAATAAAGTGTACTTAAAGAAGGACAAATCTCGGTAATTGTTTACTTTAGTGGCGAACGATTGTGCTAGCGATTTTTACGATTGTTTTGCTATTTTTTTAGTGTTTTTCAGCTAGTCAACTGGCCAATCAGCGATCTGTATTAAACACCGTCATTAGCCTATCATAAGCATTAATTTTTTCTGGCTTCCTTTTGTGCTTCTAAAGAGGGGTAAGAAATAGGGGGGGTTGGGGGGGGGGGGGTTCTGAAGTATATTATAGATCTGCTAAATAATCTATGCCTGGCACTATTTTCTTTTTTGCCAAGTGAAGCCGAAAACGAATGATAAAATGCCTTTTTTTAATTTGTGGGGCCTGTTACTTTTTTTTTTGGGGGGGGGGGGGGGGGGGGATTTTATAAATATTATTTTGTACAGCACTATTTTGTATTATCATGCAAAACAATCTATTTGGTATAGGCTGGCTTATTACGAAAAGTTTGAAATACAAAACACACACTTTCTTGTCATTTTGACTTTTGAAATCAATGCTTCTTTTCCATCCATGCAGGTGGTATAAATACTCAAATTTGGGACTAGTCATGCAGTTTTTTTTCAAAATGACAAGTGCATGTGATGTGTGCTCGATGTCTGTCCACCATTCATGTTTTATTTTATCTGACAACGATAAAGCCTTCAATTTTTTAAACCAAGAGCGAGTGCCCGACCTGTAAGTCGGAACTTAAGTGTTAACAAAAATCTTCTTTTCTGGAGTCATAAGTTGTTGTTGACGCGGGAAAGAACAGAGAACGGTGCCGATTCCAATCTTTCGCTCACACAGAAACTTTTGGGGGCGGCTCCAATCTGTCTAAACAAATCCTTATGGTGGCTGTCTGAAGTAACCTAACCTTAGGTTAGGTTAAGTTAGGTCTTTTTATCCTAATAAACTTAAAAATACCTGTTACCTAACCTTAAAAAAATGATCTAAAAAAAAGTAGCTTTTATTGGCTCAAAATAATAAAGTGAGTAGGGCAAAGTAGCAAGAAAAATAGCCAAAAAATTGCTAACAAAATCGTACGACACTAAAGTTAACAATTACCCAAATCTCATACTCCCTGCACTGTCAAAACCTTTGGGAGTAGAGGCATAACAATGAATATACAATGGAGGTATCCTCCATCATCCCAACTTATTGGGTTTTGCAAAAGTCCTAATACACCCGTTACGACGCTCTCAACAAGAGAGACAATGATAGTTTGATGTAGTTTTTATTGTTTTAACATATAAATATGTTTAAATTGTAATATTAATCAATGTGGCCGACATCGGCGGCGAGACCAGAAGGCTGCGCACACGTTGCCGACGAAGGCTTTCCTCATGCTGGCCCACACGCGGTAGACGGAGGACTTCAGCTGGTCGAGGATGCTGTGGCGGTCCTTGCAGTCCTTGCGCTCGACATGCGCCCACAAGCTGTAGTCGATGGGATTAAGGCCGGGCGACTGAGTCAGCCAAAAGTCCTTCAACCTCAACCACTCTTGCACTGTCTTGGACGTGTCCTGCTCAAAGAATTAGTCCATCTTCTTTGTGATCTTTCTCACACATTGCAGGACTTTGGTGGCCAAGATATCCTTGTAATTGCCTGCGGTGATCCTGCAACCGGCCTTGAACCGTACCGGCGTCATCTTTTCGCCATTCGAAGCCACGACGACGAGCATCATCATGGAGGCCGGAATCTTGGTCATGAACACGTGGCAGGACCTCTCGGAGACGTCCTGGCAGAAGCTTACCAGGCGGTCATTCTGCTTGTTAATGACTGGATGGAGTGTCAAGGGTTTTTCATCAGAAAAAAAAGGAGAATTCGATTGTCATTACTCTTCAAGTGGTTGAGAAGGCGACGACAGCGCTCCCGCTATTGTTCTCGCATACGGTCAGTGAGCCGTGGACTTTCCACGCACCAAGCTCTTGTCGCCATCCTCCATGAGGACCCTTAACACTGTGGCCACCGAGATTTTCTTCTTCGCGAGTGCAGTCATTTTGAGCTACGGAGCACTTATGAAGAACTTTCTCACAGCCCCTCCGCGATGTCAAACTTGTAGTAGAGCAGAGATTCCGATTCTTTTAACTTAGAACCGACACACCTACACTTAATGGAAAAGACGTTTTAATGACGCATGCTGGAAAAGTAGAACTTTAACTTTGACGGAAAGCTAAGTGTAACAGGACGGTGGAAAAACCCGGTAGACTCTCACAGACGAGCGGAGGGACCAGGTGATAACTGGATTTCTTCTTTGCTTTTAAACGCCGATCTGGCGACTGCATTCTAGGGCATAAGTCACTGTAATTAAAATTTCAGCTTAGTGCTAGGTTAACCAAAATTTTTAGAAAAAATAACAGACAAAGACCAAGCAAGATGAAAAAGCAAGAGGAAGGAAGGAAGCATGCTCCGGCGTTTGACAGGAACATACGAGGTACAAGAGAGGCCAGCCTCCTCCATAAAGTGAGATATCACACCAATTTGTGTACATCAATCGGCTAGAGTACAATGGGCATTTTTTTTTCGACATTGTGGTAGCCCATCTAGCGATTGCCTACTTGTGCATAAGTCGCCGTATACAACAGAGCCTACTATAGGCTATATTAAAAAAGAAATTAACAATATGTAACAAACAAATAACGATAAAAAAAAGTAACGAGAAAACGCAAAAAGGCAAGGAATCGTGCTCAGGCGTCGGGTGTAGGCCCGTCTCCCCACTCGTCGCAGGAACATGCGACCTACAAAAAGAAAAGACAAAAAAAGGCAAAATATAGTGGAGGAGGCCAGCTTCATGCCAAAAGTCTGTGTGCACGAACCCATCCCGAGTACAGGGGACAAGCGGTAGCGACCCCGATCATCCCGGTAACGTGCGTGGAGACCACCCAGATAGGGATATCCAACAAGAATGTGACGAACAGTCTGGGGCGACAGCGCGGTCGTCAAAGTAAGGCGCAAGCGAGCGCTCCTTCTTTTTTATTATTATTTAGGAGCCCATCGGGCAACTGCCAACTTGGGGCATAAGTCGCCGTACTTACCAGAGCCTACTACTAGGCTATATTAAAAGAATAAATAACAATGCATAAATAAATAACAACGATAAAAAACAAAGGCTATAAAACAGAGAAAGTGACAAAAAAGGAAAGCAAAAAGGCAACAAGAAAGAGGGTTCCGTCGTCGGTGGTAGGCCCGCCGTCCGCCGGCGCAGGAACATGCGACCTACAAAAGCAATCAAATAGAGTGGAGGATGCCAGCCTCCTCTAAAAAATCGTAAAGTCCACAAGTCAGTGTGCACGAATCCGTCCTGAGTACAAGGGACAAGCGGTAGAGACCCGGTACCGAGACAGGTAACGCGCGCCATCCCCCAGACTGGGACATTTAACAAAAACGTGCCGAACAGTCTAAGGAACAACGCAGTCTTTACAGTATGGAGCAGGCGAGTGCTTCATCAAATAGCAGTGCGTCTCACGAGTGTGTCCAATTCGGAGACGACAGAAAGCAACCTGAAGCATTCACGGCATTGTGGGGTAGATCTATGGGAACAGTCGCGGCGCAATGGCACGCAACTTTAAGTTCCCTTCGACTGTCTCCCATCTTCTTTACCAAGCTGCCCGTATTCCTGCCATGTAATCGGTGTGAGGAAGCGCGAAACGCTGGTCTGGTGGTCCAGTCTTAGCGGGCTCTTTGGCGAACTCATTCCCCAGAAATTCCTACATATCCAGGAACTCAGCAGAAGATAATCTTGACATCCGCCCGGCTCGCCAAAACCGTGACGTCACGGATATCGCGCCCAGGGAATGCGGAGATTCCAAAGCCCGGAGAGCAGTCAGGGCGATTTGTGACTCGCTATAAATCCCAATCCGGTCTCCGGACCGAGCACGTCGCGTAATCTCCCGCACCGAGTCGTGTATTGCCACCAGCTCGGCCGTGAAGACAGACGCAGCGCATGGCAAAGCCCCTCTGACTTCAAACAGAGGAGATACGGCGTAGAAACCGAACCCTCTTGGGACTTGGAGCCATCCGTATACACTGGCACGGTTCCAGCGTAAAATGAAGTGTGCTCGAAACCAAAAAGGCAGAAGGCAATACTCCCGGCGTTGTACAAGCTTTGGGAGCAGAGGGAAGAACCTGGAAGAACCAGGGCAGCTACCGACTCCAGCGGTAAACCTAGCTCTCGAAGGAGTTTCCCAGCCCTAAACCCTTTGTTAAACACAAAGGGCTTAGGGTATGACCGGCGTCTCTAAGCGACATAGGCACCGTCGAGATCAGCTGCGAATGCAGTGAGAGCTGTTGGCGACTGAGGGAGGAGCCGGGCTCGCGTGTATAGGCACCACCGGTCGCTAGGCGAATGCCGGTCTAATGAATCGAGTCCATCTTCCGCAGTACACGATCGACTGCGGATGCATAAAACTCGCATCTGTAGTCAAGCTTCTAACGAGAAAGGATCGAAGAACAGTAAGGCGGTAACCCTATCACGGAACGGAACGAAGAATGTCCACGGCGCGGGTACAAGAGACCCTGAAGCTACGAATATGAGCCTCCCAGGTAAGCCGTCGGTCAAATACAAGTCAAGGAAAGGTGTGAATCTACCACTTCCAGATGAACCCTATTTAGAAACAAATTTGGGTCAGGGTGGAGGCGCGGGTGGCGGCAGAAGTGCACCGCCTTAGTCTTGGCCAAGGAAAACCGACGCCTGTGCGCTTCAGCATAGCGAGAGACACGGTTCAATGCCTCTTGGAGTCGAGGCTCCAGGGTTGGCATCTTGCCCGCGCTGAAAGAGATCGAAAGGTCGTCCACGTAGAGCGTGGCGAGAACATCTTCCGCCAGCACCGAGGTGAGACGATTAATGCTCAGGGCAGAGTGTGACACTGGATACTTCCCTGCGGGACACCATCTTCCTGCTCTATTAGGCCGAAGACGGCTCCTCCCAGCCTTACGCGGAATCGACGATCACGCAAAAATTCTGATATAAAGATTGGAAGGCGTCCCCTCACCCTCGTCGAGTGGGACTCCATGATACCGTAGCGCCATACGGTATCATAGGACTTCTCCATATCGAAAAACACCATGGCATAGTGCTGTCTAAGAAGGAAGGCCTGCAGACGGCATTTTCCAGGCGGAGCAGAGCATCCAACGTGGAGTGGAACTTGTGGAAGACGCACTGTGAAGAAGACAGATGGCCTCCGCTGTCAGAAAGAAGGCTAATCTAACATTTATCAATTTCTCCATCAACTTGCACACGCAGGAGGTTAGAGAGATTGCGCGGAAACCGGCAGGGGTAGAGTGATCTCTACCCGGTTTGCGAAAAGCGAGCACAGTAGCGATTCGCCAGGAGTCTGGGACGATACCCTCTACACACATCCTGTTGAACAAATCTAACAGAAAGGCCATTCCTCGCTCACCCAGATGTCGAAGCATGTCGCACGGGACATCGTCCGGACCAAGCAGCGGTGTCCGCGCACGAAGCGGGAGCGGAACGCAATCACTCAAAGTAAACCTGTCGTTCAAGGGTTCTCCGCCTCTGTTGGTAAAATTCAGTTGACGGCCTTCTGCGACATCACGACGCGATTGAATACGAAAAAAATGGTCGCAAAAGATTCCGCCACGGACGAGGGGGTCGAGATTGCCCCGAAACCTTTCGACTCGTCTACACAGTATTGCTAGAGGGGTCTTTCCCGTTAATTGAGGACACGTATGCCCGCCTAGAAGAGCGGCGGGGCGCCAAGTAGAAGGTGGGCGTGCTTCGAAATATACGGAAACCAAGCCCTAGCTCGAGGAAATTCACCGACAGTGAAATCGTTCGGGAGGCACTTATAGCGCATGTAGGCATGACGCTTCTGTTTGAGCCGTTATTTAAAAAAAAATTAAGACGTCATCTAGCGACCCCCTACTCGGGCATAAGTCGCCGTACTCCACACGGCTTAATACTAGTATATATTAGAAAACAAATAACAAAACAAATAAAATGTAACTGACAAATAACTAAAAAATAATGAGAAAAAGCAAGAGGACAAGGAAGTATGCTCCAGAGTCGGGGATAGGCCCGCCCCGCATCGGCGCAGGAACACGCAACGTACAAAAAGCAGAAAAAACGTCAAATAAAGGGGAGAAGGCCGGCTTCCTCCAAAAAGTCGTAATAAGCCAATGAGCGCGAACCCGTCCCGAGTACAAGGGATAAGCGGTAGAAACCCCGCTCGTCCCATCCCGGTAGGTAACGTGCGAGAAGATCGCCCAGATTGGGACATTCAACAAGAAAGTGCCGAACAGTCTGGGGGGACAACACAATCTTCACAGTAGGGCTCAGGCGAGCGCTCCATCAAATGGCGGTGCGTCCCGCGAGAGTGTAGAATGAGGAGACGACAGAAAGCAATCTGAAGCCTTCGAGGCAATGGGGGGTAGGTCCATGGGAACATTCACGGCGCAATAGAACGCACCTTTAAGTTCCCTTCCATTGTCTCCCATCTTCTTTGCGAAGCTGCCCGTACTCCTGCCATGTAGTCAGTGTGAAGAAGAGCGAAACGTTGGTCCGGTTGCCCAATCCTCGCGGACTCTTTCGCGCCCTCATTCCCCGCAATTCCTACATTCCCAGGAACCCAGCAGAAGATAATCTAAACATCCGCCCACTTGCCGAAACCGTGGCGTCAAGGATATCGCGAACCAGGAAATGCGGAGATTTCAATGCCCCGAGAGCACTCAGGGCGCTTTTGTGAGTCGCTCTAAATTACAATCCGGTCTCCGAACCGAACACGTCGCGTAATCACCTGTACCGAGTCGTGTATTGCCACCAGCTCGGCCGTTAAGACAGGCGCAGCGCCTGGCAGAGCCCCGCTGACTTCAAACAGAGGAGATACGGCGTGGAAGCCAACCCCCTCTTGGGATTTGGAGTCATCCGTATACACTGGCACGGTTCCAGCATAACACGAGGTGTGCTCCCAAAAGTTTGAACGCAATACTCCCGGCGTTGTAGAAGCTTTGGCAACAGAGGCGTGGCGACAAATAGCCAAATGTGGTACTCTCCAGAGTGGCGTCCTGTGCAGAAAGAGGGGCGCCACCGGCCCGAGAGCTATACCTAGCTCTAAACACAAAAGGTTTAGGGTATGATTGGCGTCTCTCAGCGGAATAGGCACCGTCGAAATCAGCTGCGGATGCAGTGAGAGCTGTTGGTGAATGAAGGAGGCGCCGGGCTCGTGCGTACAGGCGCACTGTGCACTGCGTAGAGTCAGTGGCATCTCCCCAGCATCAACAAGTAGGCTCTCAATAGGGAAAGTACCGTAGGCACCGGTCGCAAGGCAAAGGCCGGTGTGGTGGATCGAGTCAACGTTCCCCAATACACGCTGAGTTGCGCATGTATAAAACTCGCATCTGCAGTCGCCCTATCAGCGCCACAATCGCTGAACGACACGGAACGAAGAATATCCATCCATAGCGCGGGTACAAGAGACACAAAGGCTGCGATTATGAGCCTCCCAGGTGAGGGGTCGGTCAAATACAAGAACAAGGGAACGGTGCAATTAAACCACTTCCAGGCGTACCCCATTGAGAAAAAAGTCTCGGTCAGGGTCTTGCCGTGGTTAGCGGCAGAAATGTACTACCTTAGTCTTGGCCAAGGAAAACCGTAACCTGTGCGTTTCGGCTTTGTTCAAGGCAAAGAGTGTGTCATTGAGGACACTTCCCTGCGGAACACCCTCTTCCCCCCCCCCCGTACGCGGAATCGACGCTCTCGTAAAAATTCAGATATAAAGACTGGGAGGCGTCCCCTCGCCCCCATCGCGTGGAGAATCTCCATGATACCGTATCGCCATGCGGTATCATAGGCCTTCTCCAGATCGGAAAAAAACGTGGCGTAGTGCTGTCTACGAAGGAAGGTCTCACAGACTGCATTTTGCAATCGGAGCAGAGCATCCGACGTGGAGTGGAACTTGCGGAAGACGCACTGTGCACAAGACAGATGGCCTCCGCTGTCCAGAAAAAAGGCTAATCTAACACTTACCAATTTATCCATAACTTGCACACGACAGAGGTTAGATAGATTGGCAGAAACCAGCTGGAGTAGATTTATCTCTCCCCGGTTTGCGAAAGGCGAGCACAGTACCGACTCGCCAGGAATCAGTGAGGAGACGCTCCACCCAGATCCTGTTGAACAAATCTAAGAAAAGGCCATGTCTTACTCACTTAGGTGTCGAAGCATGGCGTACGGGACATCGTCCGGACCATGGACTGTGTCCGCGCAAGAAGCAAGACCGGAACGCAAATCCCTCGAAGTAAACCGGTCGTTGAAAGGTTCTCCGCCTCTGGAGGTAAAGTCCAGCCGGCGGCCTCCCGCGACATCACGACATGCATTAAATGCTGGCGGAGCAGTATCCCGGCTAGAGAATACGGCGAAAGCGGTAGCGAAGGATTCCGCCACGAAGGCGGGGTCCGAAATTGCGTTCCCATTCTCCTGGAGAACGGGAGGGGGTTCTTGCGAGAACTTGCACCGAATCCTTTTGACTCGCTTCCACACTTCTGCTAGAGTGGTGTTCCCGTTAAGTGAAGACACGTATGCACGCCAAGAAGAGCAACGGGCGTGTTTCGAAATATACCGGAACCTAGCCCTACCCTGACCAAATTCAGCTCCAGTGAAATCGTTCGGCGGCGCTTATAGCGCATGTAGGCATAACGCTTCTGCTTGAAGGCCTTCTCACACTCGGCTGACCACCACGTGAGTGGTCGGCGTGCAAAACGGCCAGACGTTCTGGGAATCGTAGTCAGGCCCGCGGCGATGACGTTACCGGAGAATAACTCAACGGCCTCATCTACCGACCTAAACTCCTCGACTGAGATAGAGAATTCAGTCATTTCCTGAAAAGCAAGCCACCGCGCCAAGCACCACCAAGTTGGGCTCTCAGGTGGTAGCGGCCCAGAAAATGATATTTGAATGGGAAAGTGATCACTACCATGGAAGTCATCGACCACCCCCCAATCAAAATCAGGCTGTGCATCCGGAGAACACAGAGATAGATCAAGACAAGAAAATATAGCGATTATCGGGCAGTGATGTGTAAACTCATCCAAATTTAGGACACCTATCTCAAGCTCCTCGATCAGATCAGCAAGGACTTGTCCCCTGGAATTTATTGAGTAATCTCCCCAGGGAGGATGTCCTCCGTTCAGATCTCCAAGCAAGAGATAGGGCCTCGGCAACCGTGCCACGAGGCGGCGGAATCCCCGCGTCGAAGTCAGCTGACGGTGGAATGTACGCAGAAATGATAGTATACCTCCTATCCAGGTGAAGCTGCACAGCTACTGCCTGAAAGGAGGTATCTAAAGTGAAAAGAACAGAGATATCATGCCGGGTGTAAACCGCGCATACCCCAGCCCGGCCCCGATCTTGTGGTGGTGGGATCGTAAAACCCTTATACCCCGGGAGGGCGGGCATAAGGCAGGGGGCAAGCGCCTAGCATGGTCTCCTGCAGAAAAATAGCTAACGGGGAACGGGACGAGACGAGCGTCCGCAGCTCCTCTTGGTTGGCCCGGAGTCCACGGCAATTCCATTGAAGGAATATGCCCTCCAGGTCTAGCTCGGAGGAGACGCGAGGGCCATCTTCGAACGGAAGACCCTGACGGGAATGGACGTAGGCTTCCAGGAGGCAGAACCCCGGGCACTGTTGGCTGGACAATGCCCTGAAGACGCTGGCGCCTTCGAGGACTTATTGGGGAAGGTTGGGCTTGCCATGCGAGTCTTTTCCTCCTTCCGCCTCGAAACCTGAGGCGGGCTTTGCGGCTTCGGAGGTTGGGGAGGCCCTCTTTTCGAGTATCCACCGTCTCTGAGCCACCCAGCCCACCACTAGGCGTGGGCGAAGGAACCAAAGCTCCTTTCTTGCTGTCCTTTCTGGAGGCAGCTTTAGGTACCCCAGAAGATGGCCTGACAATAAACTTCAGGGGTGTTGCCTCCTGTGAGTCTAACGACTCGGTGGAGGCGCGTGGCCGTTTCGCCTTACGGGAAACGGTCAGGCGGGGGAGCCCTGGTTTTAGCCGGGGCTGGGTGTGAACCCTTTGTGCCGCCAGCTTTACTAGGGAAGCGTCGGGGTTGAGTAGAACCATCAGAAAGGCTCCGAATGGGCGCGCAAACAACCGTGCTCGTTGGCCAGGATATTTCAGGAGCAGAGGGTGTCTTTCTAAGAATTGAAGCGTAAGACATCCCAGGCAGAGCCGGGCACGACAGAACCAAGTCCTTAGCCTCGCGGAATGAGTCGATCCTGGGTTTGAATGGCAAGGATTTCTTTCTAAGGATATTCACCAGATTGCTTCGAAGAAGCGGGATGCGGCTCTCCGCAATTGGCACACTTGGCCACACACGATTTGGACTTATAATGTGCGGCCTTGGAGCAATTTACACAGACTTCGGGTGACTCAACTTTGCACGTCTACATGAGCGATTAGTATGCCCTAAACGGTGATAGTAATAGCACCTCCGCGGCAGTGCAAAAAATGCCTTCACGCGGTAGCGGTACCAACCTGAACGCACTGACTCAGGAAACTTGTCACAGTCTAACGTGACGAAGAGTGTAGGGGTGGATCTCGAGGCCCCTCCCCTCTTTTCTCATCACACGCTCGACCTTGACCGCCCCGCGGTCGGCCAGCTCTAGTGATATCTTCTATGGAGTAGTCTACAAGTTCCCTCGTATAAACTACTCCTTTCACAAAGTTAATGGTAGAGTGCGGCGTCACAGCCACCGGGGTGCCTCGGAGGGATCCGCCGCATTCGCCAGAAGGCTCCCGTCAGAAAAATGGGTCACCTTCTGCTCTCTACCAATTATACCAACTAAAGCTCTCCTCTGATGGATCATGTTGCCCTTGGCCAACATGCTGCCATCAGTGGAGCGAATAACTAAATAGCGTTTGAAGCCAGCAGGCTCGAAAACGCCAGGTAACCTCTGAATGAGGGCCCCGACGTAATCGAGGCTCCGCTTTGCGTACATTTGGTCTTATTTTCGGATTCTCCGCCCAGGCAACCACCGGGGCCGGACGTGCCGATCTTGGCTTGGTCGCGTTTAATGATGTTAGCGGCCTCGTCCATCCCCGCGGACCCGTGGAGGGAGAAGAGCCCTCCCCCGACTCTTTTTGGTATTTTTTTTATTAGTCTTTTTCTTTTTAGGAGAGGCGGGCGGGGAATGGACCCGCTTCTCTCCTCCCCCAGCAGGAGCGGCCTCTGCAAGGTCCTTCGCCAAGATGGTAAAGGTTCCAGCAGTCGTGGGGGCACCGGGCGGAGGAGGAGTTCCCTCCACTCCTTGTGATGTCTTAGCAGCCCAACCCTTTTGGCGAGGGCCCCGCACAGGAGCAGAATCGGGCTCAGTGTTTGATGCCGAGCCCGAATCTGACCCCATTGAAGGCCCCACCTTCTAAGGCTGGGCTGCATCACAAGGAGCATGTCTATCTCAGGGGGGCCTCCATTTGGTCATCCCCCCCCCCATTACATCACAGGTCTTGTCACTTTTGTCCATGTTCTTTGGGGGGGGGGGCATAGGCCTTCACCCCCGCTATATTTAATATTTTGGCTAGCAGGTCTTTAGAGGGGAGTGGTCAATGGGGCCTTTCCCCCCCTCTCTCCCCTAGGGGGTTTGCCCTACCGAGCCGCTTCAACTGGGAGCAGCCGATTATGGGCTGCCTGCTGGCTTTCCTGGCAGTCCCCTGTGAAAGCAAAGGTGGGACTGCCAGATTTGAGATGGAGTCACATGGTGACTCCAAGGAAGGGGGTGAGGGGGAGCCCCTGCACCCATAGGAACTGGAGAAGAGTAAGCCTCCTCTCCGTTGAATAGTTATGGAGGGTCCCCTGGGATACCACAGTGGGGGGGAAACCTCCATTTTCTCTGTGCAGCTGCCTGAGGGCGGCTCCGTTGTTCTTAAAGGGGAAATGGGGAGAGATTTTTGTTTTGGCAAGTTTTCATTCATGGGCATGGTGACCCTTTTTTCTTTGTATGGGATGCAAATGCTAATTACCTCCCCACAATGGCCCGCTCTGCGAAGGGTGAGTACAGGCCTGGCAGAGCCAGGGCTGCCATTTTGGACCACCCCTCCCACCTGGTGGCCTGGCAGGCCCTCAGTATGTTGGCTCCACCTTGGACACAGCGTTAAATTGATAGTATGAAGAGAGAAGGAAAAGCGAGGTGACGAAGGTATGGGTGGGGATGAAGCAGGTTGTTAAAAACCCACCATCCCAAACCAGAGCTCAGGGGTTAGGGAACATTTTCCCCTTCCCCCTCAGCCCCGATCCGGGATAGTTGGCTGAGAAGAAGGTCAGCATCTACCCTATGAAATTAGAGGTTAACCAGAGAAAGTTGTGGGAGTTTGTATGAAAAGCTGGGAAACAAGGAGAAAACACAAGTGTTCTGAAGGAAGGAGAAGAGGCTAAACTGGAGTGGAATGATGTGCTGTGTCCCGTCAGCACGGCGGCCAGGATGGCAAATCACCGTGCCCCTTATGCGGTGATACAATAATAACATGGAAGTGAAACTTATAACAAAAAATTTAATAAACAATGAGTTCCCTCAGGCACAAATGAAAAAAAAAACAATATCCAGAAACCTTAATACACTTTTTAAAAGAATGAAGAAATCTTCGCTGAAATTTTACATAGAATCACAAAATCCCAACACCATGAAATCAGAAGAAAAGTCACTCAGAAACATCCTAAAACAACACATAGCTCCTAAAGAAGAAAACACAAAAATAGTAGCACAATTCTATTATAAAAGCACTAAGCTCTCTTTAAGGTTCTCTACACAAGAGCGGCAAAAAAACGATAATCATGTAGTATACTCAACCCTCGGCTATTCGCGTTTTGTCATCCGCAGCAAATTTGTTGGGGGGGGAAGATTAAAATTCAAAATTTGCGCCATTTCCAGACATCCGCGTAAACCTACATACATAGTCGTAAAACATAAGTGTTAGTTGGCTGAGATGGGACGATTCCAGCCAATCAGCGTTCAGATCTCACTCGCTTGACTACAGTATGTACAGTATATGTACCGATTTCCCACGCTCCATTCAGTACGCTTGTGTCCCACGTATGTGAACGGTGATTTGTGTATAAATACGGAAGAATCTGACAAAGGAAAAGAAGATGAAGAAGTTCAAGCTGAAGTTGGGCTTACATTAGAGAGGCTAGCCGATCTTCAGAGAAGAATTAAAAGTGTCCAGGCAGATTTGGAATCATGGGACCCTCACATGGTTCGTTCCATGAAGGCACAAAATAGCCTCGATCTTGCTATGGGCTCTTACTGGGACATGCTAAAGAACATGAAAAAGCAACGATCTCAATTGCCCATTACAGTGTTCTTACCCCAAGTAAAAAGCCTGAACACCTAACCACACTCAAAACTACACCCTCCACCTCTGGAGAAACATTTCCTCCTCCTCCTTCTCCTCCGGTTTACTGAGCAGGAGTCTGAGGATAATTAGAATTTCCTCAGCTTCCCTGTGCAGTTTTATAATCATTATTGTCATTATCATCATTGAACTGCACAGGCAACATCATCTACAATCATCAGTCATCAATCATCATCCTTCAATCAAAACAAAACTATCTCCAAGTGAGTAAACATTATACAATAAAATAATTTAATGTGTTCTGATACTTTATTTCGTACTGTATGTGTATGAACATGACAAAATATAACTTCTTGAATTAATATGGGGAGTGTATTACGATGTTTGGGAAGGGTTGGGGGTGTTTTGAGGGTAGCGTCAACTATCAGCGGTTTTTCAATATTCGTGGGGGGTCGTGGTCCCTATTCCCCGCGAATATGGGGGTCCAATAGACAACTGTGAACTGTCATATATCAGGTATACTATGAATAATATTACATCATGAGCAAACTAACACAGATATAAAAGCAGTAAAATACATGAGCATCTTAATGGGACCCACGGCTGGAATAAAATCCCAACATAGCCAAAAATTTCAAAACCATATACAGATCAACAAATGAAGAAACCTTGAAGATTGCTGAAGCAATTCTCATCAAACAAAGGAAACCAGAATTAAATGTGAAATGTGAAGAACTAAAAACTGGTTAAATATTTTTCGTTAGGTTCGCATTACAAATAGTGTTTAATAGTTATAATTTTAATAATAAAAATCTGTCTTTAGTAGTATTGCACATAGATTTGGGAATTAAAAGTGTATATATTTACCTGTTAATAGACATAAATGTCTGTATAATGCATGTACAATATATCAAGTTATGTATACATAGATAGCCCTTCCAGTGCAGTATTTAGCCTTTCCCCCTTGCCTACGTGTCTCATTAATGCTAGCCTCTGAATGGTCAACTACCTGTGTATATGATAAGCCTATCCCACCATTCCATTCATACCTGAACACTTTGTATAAAAAATGTGGATAAATTTAATTTTACTTAGTATGTTCTGAAGATAAGATAAGTGTAATCGTTAAATGTCAACTCATAATGAATCAAGCTATAATAAAAGCAAGTTGCAATTTTTCCATCTTAAAACGCTTGAATTTCAAGGGAAGAAAGATTTTTCGTAAGCTGCAAACGAAAACCTACAAAGCAGTTAAATCAAAGACTGATATCCAATTTCTGAAATAATAAGATATTGTAATAATAATACAATAATTTTAATACCAAATTGTGCCAATAATATTAATTTTAATAATAAAAAGGTAAAGTAGTGCTGTGAGGGGGTGAGGAGAAAGTGCACCAACAACTTTCCAAGCCCCATTTGAGACTTCTCATCAACCCAGTGACAGGGCTTCCCAAATTTGCCCTCAGACTAGGAGGATGTGCAGTTCCTCTGTCTACAGGTGTATAGGTTTACAAAGTTGAGAAAATTGTCTATGACGGCATAAGTGGAAACAATGTATAAAGGTGGAATAGTTAGAGCTGGATAGCTAAGGAAATAAACTCCCATGGGAGGGGAGGTAATGATCTGTTGTCATCTTTCTCTTCTCCAGACAATCAGTAATGCATGCAAAGGCTCAATCCATGGGCATGCCGGTGTTTTTTTTTTAATTAAAAAATGCTCTACTGCCAATTTCCCCTGAAGATATGGTCAGCCCCCCAAAATTAAGAATGATAATTAGGCTTTATTAAAAGAAACAACTAATATAGAAAAAACAAAACAAACAAAATCAAACCCAAAAGAAAGGGAACCCTTTGGTGTCAGGCCTCACTCTGACTCTGGATAATGCAACCAACACCCAGTGACTATATATAGTGGAGGAGGCCTACCTCCTCAAAAAAGTTGATTATGCACAAATCCATCCTGAGTGCAAGGGACATGTGGCAGCAACCCCCACTCATTCCGGTATTGTGTGCAAAGATTCCCCAGACTGGGACACTTAACAAGAATGTGCAAGGATACTCAGTGGGACGATGCAGTATTATACAGGTGAGAGCTTCTTCAAAGGGTGGGACATCCTGAGAGTGTATCCAATTCTGAGATGACAGAAGACAACCTGCAGTCAATGGAGGATTGGGAGAGGTCCATGGGTATAGTCATGATGCGATGGTAAGCAACTTTAAATTCCCATTGGTTGTCTCCCATCTTTTTGGCCAGCCATTCCAATGGGCTGACCTGATTCATGCAATGTAGTGAGTGTAGGGAAGAGCAAAAGGCTGGTCTGGTCACCCAGATTCTTTGGCACCCTCATTCCCTACAATACCTATATGCCCAGAAACCCAGCAGAAGACAATCTAAATATCCCTCTGCCTCAGGGCAGCTGTGCCATCACAGATACTGAAATCTTGGGGGTATGGATATGCAAATGTATCAAGAGTACTCAGGACTCTCGGTAGTCATTCTAAATCACAATGGGTTATCTCCTGTAATGATTAGTGTTTTGTACCCAGCTCGGCCGTGAAGAAAGAGACGGTGTAAAGTAGAACCATGCCAACTTCAAACAGAGGGGAAAGGGCATGGATGCGCACACTATCTTCAGATTTGGAGCAAGCCCTGTACACTGGCATGGCTCCAGCCTGACACAAAGTGTGCATTAACAATACTGCCAGGGGTGTGGAAGCTTTGGCAGTAGAGGCATGGCAACAAATAGTCAGATGTGGTACCCTCCAAGGTGGCATCCTAGGTAGAACCAGAGGCACCACTGACCTGAAAGCTACATCAAGCTTTCAAAGGAATTGCCTAGCCTTAAAGTCAAAAGGTTTAGGGTATGCTTGGCGTCTCTCGGTGGCATGGGCAATGTCGAGATAGGGCGAGGATAGTGAGAGCAGTTGGTGACTGAAGGAGATGCCTGCTCCGCACATACAAGCCTATACCCTGCACTTTTTTAGTTAGCCATCAGAATGTTAATGAAATGTGTACATATGGTTGTTGTACGGTATATTTTAGAATATACACTTGATCTAACACCTAATTTACCCCCACCCCCCACTAGCTATAATTACTGCTACAATATGCCTAGGCATCAAGTCAAACAATTTCTTGCAAATATCAGGTGTAATTTTAGCCCATTCTTCAAGCAGTTTCTGATACAAATTGTCTTTATTTTAAACTATCCCGCTCCTAATAGCCTTACCAAGGACTCACCATAGGTGTTCAATGGAGTTTAAGCCCAGACTTTAAGCCAGGCAGTACATAAGAATAATGGCTTGTTTTAAAATAATTGAGAGTATTTGGGGATGTATGACACAGGGCATTATCCTGTTGTGAAAGATAACATTAGCTTTTGACAAGCCTGGATATAATTTAGCAATTGAAGGCTCTAAAACTTCTGATAACATGGAAACATATGTAGCCAAATTCATTCTGCCTTGGCATAAAACATTTATCTGGGCCCTGTGGCAGACATGCAAGACCTTAACATAATGTGACCCTTTTTCATCCAGTTCTAGGTTTTGAAGCACCTGAGTCATTTGGACTGCCCACTGAGAACATCCCATCTTCTAGGAGATTTGTCTTTGTGACCTCCCATTTTGATGGTGATTTACCATTCGTCCTCGCTAACTTCATTCAACCCCAAATTTCTGAGCATCTTAGTGATTATGAATTATAATTACTACCTATTATGGCACAAACCTGTGAAAATAAAAATACATTTTTGCAATATATGCATTATGCACTTTTATGGCTAAATAACATAAAATGTTAAAAATAATTTTTGGGGGGGATATCAGAGCACAATTCATAGTTTAAAGACAAAAATAAAGGGTGTCCTCATACTTTTGGCCAAGGGTGTATAATGCACTGCATATGGTGCAGAGAAAGTGGCATCTTACCTGCACTGATAAGCAGGATCTTAATGGGGGATGTGCGGAAGGCAAAAACTTTCCAGTGAATTTATGTTATGTTGGTTGCATCAGTGGTTGTGGTTTATGTAGTTTTCCATTATGTGCTTTATGGTGTGGGTGGATCTGTTACAACCTGGACTTATGTCCATGATGGAGTCATTCAGCATTTTCTGATAGCTCAGGAGGGCTGGGTGGTGCCCACATTTCAGTCTTGCCAGGTGCACCCTTTCCTCATGATGCAAGGTGGCTTTATAGGTATGTCAGGGGGGCGATTGTGTAGGTGTGTGTTGTGATGAGTGCACAACTGAGGTGGTGAGTGATTTCAGTGTGTATGTGATTCTGAATGTTGGCTTGGGGTGGGTGGGGAGGGATAGTTGACATTGTATGAGTATAGTATCTAGTGCTGGGTGTTGTTTTGATGTTTCTTGGCGTGTGAGGTTGTGCCATAATGTAGTGTAGAGGATGTTGTGTTGTGAAATGTGAAGCAATGAAATGTGCCTCTCATGTCAAGGTGATCTATGACTGCGTACAGTCTGTGGGTGTGCAGCCAGTGATTATTTTAAGGGCTTTGTTCAAGTGACTGTCAGCCAGGTTGGGAGCTCATGCGGGGCTTGCATCTTCCGTCACTGACTGTATGTTTTGTTTGTACACTGGGGTAGTGGTTTCTTTGTTTATGTCTAAATGTTGTAAGTACAAGTGTTCTTAATGCGTTAGTCTGCGTGTTAGTTTCTTTTTTTAAGTTTGTGATATTTGAATGACTTTGATATGTTTTATGTTACACCAAGAATTTTTTTGTGAGGGAGGCGGGGGCAGCTTATAGTGTGGTTTGGTCTGAGGCAGTATTCTGCATTGTGGCTGGTATGTAGAATGAGTGTGAATTTAATTGGTGCTATTGTGTGTCTGAGAGTGGTAAACTAGTAATGGAGAGTATCTAGGTAGGGCTACAGGATTTGAGTGGCTGTGTTTACATTTTGTGGTTCCATGTGAGTGTTATGTCATCTGCATAAGAAGCTATGGTGTATTTGTGTTGTGGATAGTATTGGTATATCATGCATGTATATATTAAATGACTGGGTAATGAAAGAGAACATTAGGGTACTCAGTTTGTAAAGTTTAGAGTATTTGGTGATTGGCTAGCAAATGTTACACATGCACATCAATCAGATAAATAGCAAGCCTCTTTTGTATTGTATGTTTTGTTTGCAAGGTTGTGTCAGGGGATGGCATCAAAGGTTGTGATGAGTAGAACCTTGATTACATCGTGGCCCCTCATTCAGCCCCCCTCTCCCTCCCTATGTTTTTGTATCTCACATTCAACCTTGACTGCTTCTTGGTCAGCCAGCTCTTCAGTGATGTCTTCCAGTAGTAGTCCATGAGTTGCTTTGAATAAAATAACCCTTTCACAAAATTCATGGTAGAGTGCGGTGTCAAACTTCGCCAAGAGTCATTGAGTGTCTGAAGAGCACTAATAATGGCCGCTTCAGAATGGTCCAACGCATTCGCCAGAAAACTATCATCTGAGAAATGGGTGACCTTCAGATCTCTACCAGTCAACTTAGTAAATGCTCTCATATGATGGACCATGTGGGCTTTGGCCAACATGCTCAATCAGTGGAACAAATAACTAAGAAGTGTTTGATGTCAGCAGGCTAAAAAATGATGGGTAAAGAAGACCCCGACATAATCGAGGTTCCACTCACCGCATTAGAAACTTTGGCCTTTGTTTTGGTCACCCCACCAGAGAGCGTCCCCAAGAGTCGTTCGTGCGGCTTTTTGCCTGATTGCTTGTCAAAACAGCAACAAACCCATCCATCTCAGGAACCCCACAGAGGTAGAGCAAGCCCTAGTCTTTTTTTGGAGAGGGCAAGAAGTGAGCCTGCTTCTCTCAACCCCCAGGAAAGGCCCCAAATCCATATAGAGCAGTCTTATCATTCTCCGAAATAGAGAAGGTATTGGCCAGCAAGGGAACACCAGGCAGGGTAGGATGTCTATCCTTTCCTTTTGAGTCCTTGGAGGGGGAAGGGGGGTGTCACGTTGCCTCAGGACCAGCTTGCACAGGTTCGGCATTATCTGGCAGCAAACCTAGGTTTGCCCCCCACAGAAGACTTTACCATCTGGAAGAGGGCACCTCAGCAGGGGCATCCAAGTGGCCATCCCCAACCAAGTTGCCTGGTATCTCGACCTGGAACTCATAGGGGACATATGGCCTGTCAGAAATCTTAGTGGGGCCAGCATGCCAACATCCATTGGGAAAACAAGGGTAACAGGCATTCTAGTTACTATCAGTGTCAGGATCCTAGGATTTATAGTGTCTAAGCAGGGCCCAGAAAAAGATCCTTATCTTACCCCTCTGAAGGCCTTGAGGTGATTCACCTGCCCTTATTGGTGAGGCTGAGAACAGAGGCAGTGTGTTTTCTACCTTGACATGGTCTTTGGTGGCTATCAAGAAAGATATGGGGAACTTGCCACAAGTGGAGCGTTACCTGGAAACAAACCTCAAAGAGGAAGTAAGGAAAAAAATCCAAACAATGGAGAGAGAAATTTATGAAAGCTAGTGACTAATAATAAAGTGAAAAAGGGGTGGTCAGATATAGCCTGCATCTGCTCCTCCCACATATCCCACCTAAGGTTTTCAGATCTCTACCCTGGGCAATTTAAAGATTGCTGTTCATACCTATGTAACCAGAAGTTGCCAGCTGGAGCGGTCAATACTAATCATCAACAGGATGGCCAAGATCAGAAGATCTGTTGTGGCAGACCCAGACACACAACCTGAGACTTTTACTTGTCTTGGCAGTCACCAAGTCAGTATAGTCCCCTGCCATAAGCAGTATAGCATTATGCACCTGAGAATGACTGAAGTGTGAAGCTCCTCAGGCCATTACATGCAGGGAAGGGATTATTGGGGCAAAACCGATGTTTCCATTAATCGCAGGAAGAGTTGTAGGAAAAAAAAGGAATGCCGAGTGAGAGCAAGGAGGAAGTGCACGAATAATATCGCCGGGAACAGTCAGAGTTCAATTCGACCCAGTGATGGGGCTTCCTTAACTTGCACTCTATCTAGGAGAGAACAGCTCTTCTGAGTAGTAAGTGCAGGTAAAAAAAAGATAGAAGATACAAGGGGCGGTCAATAAGTTTTGCAATTCGGATATAAGGAAACGAGATATGAGGAAAAGTGTTTTATTATTTTTCAGTATAACTACCCTCGACTTCAATGCACTTGCGCCACTTGTCCCTGAGCCTTCGAATTCCCGACAACCAGAAATCTCCCGACTGCTGTTCAATCCACTCCTGGACGGCGAACTGGACATCTTCATCGTCCCCAAACCGGCGTCCACACAGTGCAGCCTTGAGCTGGCAGAATAAAAAGCAGTCGCTAGGGGCCAGATCTGGACTGTAGGGTGGATGGTTGAGCTCCTCGAATCTGCACTCGCGCAGGGCAGCTTGTGCAACTCTGGCCTTGTGGACTTTGACGACGTTGGAGTCGATCATGGGGCGTGAGGTTTCTAGGGACCCAACAGGCAGAAACCTTGGTCATGGCCAAATTGTCGCGGATGATGTTGATAACACTTCCATGTGCTCCACACGGGCGACATTGTCCTCGTTGGTCACGTCTGACGGGCGTCCTGGACGGAGGTCATCCTCAAGGGACTCACGACCATGGCGGAACTCGCTATTCCAGCGAGCAATGGTTGCATAGGAAGGGGCGGTGTCGGTGTACACTGCAACCATGCGTTCATGGATCTCTTTTGCATTCTTGCCTTCCTTGATCAAATATTTGATCACTGCATGGTGCTCAACCTTCCCCATTGTTGAAAAATTTGTGACTGACGATCTGCGATCAGCTACTGCTTCTTAAATAGACGAGGCAGGAGCGTGCGGCTGCAGGTTCTGACTTGTCATAACTTGTCCTAACACCCCGACAAACAGCCATCCCCCTTCCTCTGTTTTGCCCTACCGATTTGCAAAACTTATTGACCGCCCATCGTAGTTGTAGAGTAAAAAAAACAAAAAAAAACAATAATAAAGCATACAACTTCCCTAGGCCCTGCGAGAGTTCAAGTCAACTCACTGATAGGCAGTAATAACACTGTGGCCAAAGCATGTGTGCCGTGATGCGGTACTACTGATACCACCTGGCATGCAGACTCAAGAAGCCTAGTACACCAGGTACCCACCTGTGGCCTAATCGTTGTCTCCTTTTTCAGGATGTTGGTGAATGGAGATGATGAGGTGTTTGATGGACCTCCCTCATGCTCTGCAGGGTTTAGTTTTTCTTTCAATTTTGCACAATATCATATGTTTGTAATTTATACATAAAAAAGATTGTGTTATATAAGTAAAAGTGAACATATAAAGATGAGTAATTGATTGAAAAAAGTGAATTTGATGAAAACTTGAAAAAATGGGATGGTTGCCAGGTAAGGGTTGGGTCTGTCTGATGTGTATGATTATGTAGATGATAGTGGTGTGGATGTTTGAAAGTACCTTTGACTGAAAGTGACTTCTCTTTTCAAGCTCCTTAGGGCCTGAGTGTCGTTGCTCATCCAGTATACTGGTATCATGCCCTTGCAGTTGGGAAGGGCAAATCAAAAGGCCTAGCCAGTCCCCAAAAGGAGTACCAGTGGAATCAGCAGCCATTTAACAGAGGATTGTCATTTCCAGAAAGAGAGAGGGCCTCCTCTAAAACCTTATTTAGAATTGTGGATAGTTCCAACAATTATTGTACAAAGCCTGTGGCCACATTTAGATGATTGTACCATATTTGTCTTAATTTACAAACTCTATATTTTATTGGGGGTGTATTTCGATTTGTTTGGTTTTTCATTGGTAGTATTTCAAAGATTAAGGTTTGGGGATAAATATATATTTTGTGTATAAATAAAGGTTGAAAATGATCTCTTACTCTCCTTTTGGAAACCTAGACAGGCTCGCTCTGACACAACAGGTAATCCAGAGCCTGCTACCACATTATGTAACAGACAGACTATGGATCGTTCGAAATTAGATAGGTATAGGTGCCATATTAAAAAAGGTAAAGGGGATAGTCATAGATAAAAGTGTGAGCCAGAAGGAGAGAGGGGAAATGCACTAGCTTCTTCAGGCTCGATAAGAGAGTTCAAGTCAATCCAGTGATGAAACATTCCCCTTTTGGATTTGGGCCAAGAAGATGCGCTGATCCTCCAGGAAGCAAGTGTAAGTCTACAAAGCATACCCCCTGTGGGGGTGTAATAATGATTATCACCATTAAATTTTTAAAAAATTATTATTTTGGTATACAGAGAAAATCTAAGATTTTAACTTGCCTTGTATGAATAATACCAATGATTTTGTCTCTGCTGATGACATTACGAAGCATTGACTGTTGTGTGGGGCAGAAGATAGTGAGAGGCAATGTCTGACTCGGGAGAAGAACCAAATTCTGGGATGAACTTGGGATCAAGATAGGGATGGTGATACAATCATTGTCTTCCACCAGAGTTCGTCCAGACACTTCCTCAGTATCACCCAAATACTGTTTGGAGACATGCATTAATTAATACATCAGCCAAGTTTAGGAAGGAAAAATGAGAGAAAAAGAAAACAGCCAAATACCTTTTTGAATTTTAGAATATTTAACAATGAACTCTTGCACACTAGAGGCTCAGTATGACAAACGCTGATGAGCCTAAGGGCACCAGGGGCTAGTTGTCTTTGGGAGGGGTGTCAGGGAATAATATGTTTTGACACCAAACAACATACAGATTCAAACTTTCATCACCCCAGGGCAGGGGGTCCTGTTCTGCATCCGAGGTATGTGGATATAGATACTCATCAGCAGGATTCCTTGAAACAGCGTATGTATGTACATGTTATGCTACAAAGATGGGAGAAGAAAGAAAGCAGTGTTGTAATTGGCTGTGTGTGATGAGAAGTGTAAAATCCACCCACCCCAGTACAAGGCTGAGCACAACACATCCACCAAGTGGTAGCCAGATCTCTATGTATGATGTTTGTTTGATCATGCCGTGTTCAAATCCAATACCGCAATGTTAAAAGACCAACACTGTATCTACTCGGTTAGCAAAAGCTCCGCCTCAATGGTACTCGAGAGTTGCTATTACAAAATGGCCTCTGGTATATTGGAACTAGCTTAGTCATCAATACAGAGGAAGTGCCTGGAAGGGCCCAGCCAGTTTCAAACAGGAGTGATACATTGTAAAAAGCAATTCCCCTCATACTAAGTGCCACTTGTGTACACTGGCATATGCTTGGTGTGGCACTATGTATGCTCCAAGAAATACAAATGCAGTGCCCCTGGTAGTGTAGAAGCTAAGAGATAAGAGGCCTGGTGACATTCAAAGGTGGTATCCTAAGTAGAGACAGGCTTGTGTTAATACTCCAGAGATGGATGAATGTCCAAAAGCTGGTAGGTGATGAGCCTGTGAAATCAGATACTGCTTTGAAAATAGGCGAGAAGAGGCTTGTAAAGGAAGTGTAGAAAAAGGGTGAAAGGGAATGTCTAGAAGGAAAAAAGCATTTTTATTTTTCAATTTAGGAACTCCCCTGGCAATTGCCAGCAAGGGCATAGCTGCTAAAATTACAAATTAGCTTATTTTTAAGCTCCAATAAAAGACAAAATAAAAATAAGACAACAGCACAAAAAAATGCCAAACTAGAAACTGACAAAACAGATTAAAACATGTCTAAGTTTAAGGGACACGCAGTTGTGACCTCACTCATCCAGGTACTGGGACAGGTAGTGCAAGTGAAGTTCTTATAGACTGGGAAATTCAACAAGAATGCACCAAACAGTTTGGAGAAACAAGCATTCATCACAAAGGTTCGAGGCAGTGATCCATCAAATGGTATTGAGTCCCTTGATTGTGCCCATTTCAGAGGCAACAGAAAAAGTCAGCAAATAGCAAGCAACTTTAGATTCCCATCAGCCATCTCTCATCTTCTTTGCCCAGCTGCCTAAATGGCTGACTTGATTCCTGTCATGTAGTCAGAGTAGGGGAAATTAAAAGGCTGGTCTGGTCACCCAGTCCTTGCAAACACACATCAGTGCGTTCATTTTGTATAATCCTTACATGTCCAGGAACCCAAAGAAGGCAATATTGATATCCTCCAGTCTCACAGCAGCTGTGACATAACAGATACTGCGAACAAGGAGGTGCTGAGATTACAATGCCCCAAGGGTACTCAGTGAGTTTAATAAGTTGCTATAGATCACAATCCAGAATTAAACTAGGAACGATGCATAATCTCCAGTAGCAAGCAGTTTATTGCAACCAATCTGGTTGGAAGAAAGACAGAGCACAAGAAAGAGCCCGACTGGCTTCAAAAAATGTGAAAGCATGAAAGCTGACCCTCTTCAGATTTGGAGCCATCCATGTACACTGGCATGGCTACAGGGTGTGATGACACATGCTCCAAGAAGTTTGAAAGCAATATTCCTAGTGCTGTAGAAGCTTTGGGTGCAGAGGAGGGACAACAAACATTCAGAGGTGGTATTGTAGTAGTTACTTCTTAGGTAGGAGTTCACCTCCCCTCATTGCTCTAAAATGTCTACTCCATTCCTTCTATTTCAGGGTGACTGGGATGACTGAGGAGGAGGAATTATGATCTGAGTGGGTGACCAGATGGACTTCCATCATCTTCCCCACCATTCATTTCATTCTTCCCATGTAGGTAGATTTTTCAGCAATTGAAAAAAGTTGAGACAATATTTTTGTGTAAAAGTGAATTTTTTAAGTGAGAAAGTTGACCTGAACTGGTGTGAATAAGAAAAGGAGGTGAATAAAAGACCAGGTGAGTATTAATCTTTGTGAGTAGGTATGATTGTATGTTAGCGGTAGGGATGTTTGAGTATGGCAGTGAACTTTTGACTGATATGCCTTCCCTTTTTCAGCTCCTTGAGACTGGCCTTCCCAGTTCACCATGAGCTCAGAAAGGTCCACCAAGTACCATTTACATTTCTGTATTGGCTGCATATATATATTTTGGAGTTTTTGTATTTTTTTTTTAGGAGCTATCTGGTGACTGCAGATTTGGGCATAAGTAGCCATACTCACGACAGCCTAGTACTACCCTACATAAAAAAAAAGAAGTTAAATAAAGTGGAGGCCATCCTCCTCAAAGAAGTCATAAAGTCCACAAGTCTGTGTGCACGAACTCGTCCCGAGTACGAGGGACAGGCGGTAGCGACCCCGCCCATCCCGGTATTGGGACAGGTAACGTGCGCGGAGATGCCCAGAATGGGACATTCAACAAGAATGTGCTGAACAGTCTGGGGGACAATGCAGTCATAACAATATGGTGCAGGTAAGCACTCCATCAAATGGCGGTGCGTTCCGTGAGTGTGTCCAATTCGGAGACGACAGAAAGCAACCTGAAGCCATCGCAGCATTGGGGGATAGGTCCATGAGAACGGTTGCGACAAAATGGCACGCAACATTAGGTTCCCATCGACCGTCTTCCATATTCTTTGCCAAGCTACCCATCTTCCTGCAATGTAATCGGTGTGAGGAAGAGCGAAACACTGGTTTGGTTGGTTACCCAAGTCTCGTGGACTCTTTGGCGCGCTCATTCCACACAATTCCTACATGTCCAGGAACCCAGCAGAAGATAATCTCGATATCTGCCCGGCTCGCAAAAATCGTGACGTCACGGATATAACGAAGGAGGAAATGCGGAGATTCCAATGCCTCAAGAGCACTCAAGGCGCTTTGTGAGTTGCTATAAATCACAATCCGGTCTCCGAACCGGGCACGTCGCGTAATCTCCCCTACCGAGTGGTGTATTACCACCAGCTAGGCCCTGAAGACAGACGCAGCTCCTGGCAGAGCCCCACTAACTTCAAACCGAGGGGATACGGCGTAGAAGCCGACAGCCTCTTGGGACTTGGAGCCATCTGTATACACTGGCACGGTTCCAGCGTGGCACGAGGTGTGCTCCAAAAAGGTCGAACGCAATACTCCCGGCGCTGTACAAGCTTTGGGAACAGAGGCAAGGCGACAAATATCCAAATGAGGTACCCTCCAAGGTGGAGTCATTGGCAGAACCAGGAATGCCACCGGCCCGAGAGCTACACCTAACACTCGAAGGAGTTTCCTGGCCCTAAACTCAAAGGGCTTAGGGTATGAGTGGCGTCTCTCGCTACATAGGCACTATCAAAATCAGCTGCGGATGCAGCGAGAGCTGTTGGTGACTGAGGAAGGCGCCGGGCTCGCCAGTACAGGCGAGTGATGCACTGTCCGCGGCGTAAACCGAGTGGCATCTCCCCAGCATCGATTAGTAGGCTCTTAATGGGGGAAGTGCGGAAGGCACCGGTCGCAAGACGAAGGCCGCTGTGGTGGATCGAGTCCACCTTCCGCAATAAACGCTCGGCTGCGGATGCATAAAACTCGCATCCGTAGACGAGCTTCGAAAGAAAAAAGGATCGATAAAAAGTAAGGAAGTAGCCCTATTAGCGCCCCAAGCGCTGAACGTCACGGAGCAGAGAATATTCATGGTGCGGGTACAAGAGCCCCCTAAGGCTGCGAATATGAGCCTCCCAGGTGAGGCGTCAGTCAAATACAAGACCAAAGAAACGATGAGATTCAACCACTTCCAGGCTTACCCCATTAAGAAACAAATCTGGGTCGGAATGGAGCCGTAGATGTCGGCAGAAGTGCACCACCTAAGTCTTGGGCAAGGAAAACCGAAACCTGTGCGCTTCGGCATGGCGAGAGACGCAGATCAATGTCTGTTGGAGTCGACGCTCCAGATTTGGCATCTGTGCCGCGCCAAAAGAGATCGAAACGTCGTCCACTTAGAGCATAGCGAGAACATCTTCCGGCAGCACCGAGGCATGAAGCAAGAGCGGAATGCAACTCACTCAGAGTAAACCTGTCGTTGAAGGATTCAATGCCTCTGGAGGTAAAGTCCAGTTGGCGTCCTAAGGCTACATAACGACGTGCATTGAATGCTGGCGGAACAGCATCCCGGCTAGAGAATGCGGTCGCGAAGGATTCTGCCACGGACTTGCGGTCTTGCGAGAACTTGCCCTGAATCCTTTTGACTCGCTTCCAGACCTCTGCTAGAGGGGTCTTCCCGTTAAGTGAAGAGACGAATGCAGGACAAGAAGAGCGGGGGCGTGCTTCGAAATATACCGGAACCCAGCCCTAGCCCAACGAAATTCACCGAGAGTGAAATCGTTCGGGTGGCGCTTATAGCGCATGTAAGCATAGCGCTACTGCTTGAGGGCCGTCTCACACTCGGCTGACCACCACGCCAGTGGTCGGCGTGCAAAACGGCCAGACGTTCTGGGAATAGTAGTAAGGCCCGCGTCGATGAGGATACCGTAAAAGAACTCAACGGCCTCATCTACCAACCTAAACTCCTCGACTGAGATAGAGAATTCAGTCATTTCCAGACATGCAGGCCACCGGGGCCGCGCCAAGCACCACCGGGGTGGGCTCTCAGGCTGCAGTTGCCCTGAAAATGATATTTGAATTGGAAAGTGATCACTACCATGGAGGTCATCGACCACCCTCCAATCAAAATCAGGCTGTGCATCCAAAGAGCAAAGAGAGAGATCAAGGGAAGAAAATGAAGCGTTTTTCGGGCAGTGATGCATAAACTCATCCACATTTAGGACACCTATCTCAAGCTCTTCGATCAGAACGGCAAGTACTTGTCACCTGGGATTTATAGAGTAATCTCCCCAGAGAGGTTGTCTGCCGTTCAGATCTCCAAGCAAGAGAAAGGGCCTTGGTAACCGTCCACGAAGCTCTTCGATAGGAACGGCAAGTACTTGTCACCTGGGATTTATAGAGTAATCTCCAAAGAGAGGTTGGCTGCCGTTCAGATCTCCAAGCAAGAGAAAGAGCCTTGGTAACCGTGCCACGACGCGGCGGAAGTCCCCCGCGTCGAAGTCAGCTGACGGTGGAATGTACGCAGAAATAATAGTATACCTCCTATCCAGGTAAAGCTGCACAGCCACTGCCTGAAAGGAGGTATCTAAAGAGAAAAGAAGAACAGAGACATCATGCCGGGTGTAAACAACGAATCCCCCAGCACGGCCCCCATCTCGTGGTGGTGGGATCGCAAAACCCTTATACTCCGGGAGGGCGGGCAGGGGACACGCTCTTAGCATGGTCTCCTGCAGAAAAAATAGCTAACGGGAAACGGGATGAGACGAGCCTCCGAAGCTCCTCCCAGTTGGCCCGGAATCCACGACAATTCCATTGAAGGAATATGCCCTCCAGGCCTAACTCGGAGGAGACGCGGGACCCCTCTTCGAACAGAAGACCCTCACGTGAATGGCCGTACGCTTCTCGGAGGCAGAACCCCAGGCGCTGTTAGCCGGACAATGTGCTAAACGCGCTGTCGCCTTCGAGGATTTATTGAGGGAGGTTGCGCTCGCCATGCAAGTCTTTTCCTCCCTCCGCCTCGAAACCTTAGGTGGGCGTTGCGGCTTCGGAGGCGAGAGCCCTCTTTTCGAGGATCCACCGTCTCTGAGCCACTCAGCCCACCACTAGGCGTGGGCGAAGGAGTAACAACAAGGAAACAAGGTACCCTAGGAGACCTTACGGTCCATTCAAAGAGGGTACCTTTGGACTAGCAATTGAGCGGGCACAAGGCTGCTCAATTGTTTTGCGTCCCTAAACGGCCACTTTTCAAGACTTTGTCTAGTCTTGACTTGAACTGGTCAACAGATTCACTGCTGACAACTTCCACTGGAAGTGCGTTCCACAAACCGCAGATACTGTAAGTGAAAAAATTTCCACACAGATTGCGGTTGTAACGCTTCAGTTCAAGTTTGAAGCCGTGATTGCGCGTTCTGTTCTCACTCAGTGTGAAAATATCCCGGTAGTCAACATTGTCGAACCCTCGAAGTATTTTGCAAACTTCGATGAGCTGACCACGCTGTCTACGGGTTTCCAGCGAGAACAGATCTAATTCCCTTAGTCTATCCTCATAACTTTTATGTCGGATAGAGGGAATCAGCTTGGTTGCCCTGGCTTGTACGCGTTCCAATCTTGCGATGTCCTTTCGCCGAAGCTCCTTTCGGGTGACAGCTTTAGGAACCCCGGAAGATGGCCTGGCAACCAGGTTCAGGGGTGTTGCCTCCTGTGAGTCTAACGAATCGGTGGAGGCACGTGGCCATTTCACCTTACGGGAAACGGTCACGCTGGGGGAAGGGAGGGAGCCCTGGTTTTAGCCGGGGCTGGGTGTGAACCCTTTGTGCCACCAGCTTTACTAGAGGAGCGCCTGGGTTAAGTAGAACCCGCAGAAGGGCTCTGAATGGGTGCGGAAACAACTGTGCTCATTAGCCTGGATGGGCCAGGAGCAGAGGGTGTCTTTCTAACCATTGAGGCATAAGACATTCCAGGTGCGTCAGGACCAAGTCCTTAGCCTGGTGGAATAGAAAGTCGATCCTGGGCCTGAACGGCCAGGATTTCTTTCTCAAGGAGATATGCACCACATTGCTTTGAAGATGCGGGGTGCGGCTCTCCACAATTGACACACTTGGCCACACACGATTTAGACTTAGCATGTGCGGCCTTGGAGCAATTTACACATACTTCGGGTGACCCCGACTTTGCACATCTCATGTGCGATTTGTTTGTACGAAGCGGTGACAGTAATAGCTCTTCCATGGCAGTGTCACGAATACCTTCACACAGTAGTGGTACCAACTGGCACGCACCGACTCAGGGAGCTTGTAGAGGTGGGTATCGAGGCCCCTTCCTGTTTTCTCATCACATGTTGGACCTTAACCGCCCCATGGTCAGCCAGCTCTAAGGTGATGTCCTCTATGGAGTAGTCAATGAGTTCCTTCGCATAAACTACTCCTTTCACAAAGTTCACGGTAGAGTGCAGCGTAACACTCACCGTAGTGCCATCAAGTGTCCAAAGAGCACTTATCTTGGCCGTCTCGGAGGGATTCGCCACATTTTGCCAGAAGGTTCCCATCAGAAAAATGGGTCACCTTCGGCTCTCTACCAATTATACCAGCTAAAGTTCTCCTCTGATGGATCATGTTGCCCTTGGCCAACATGCTGCCATTAGTGGAGTGAATAACGAGGAAGCGTTTGAAGCCAGCTGACTCAAAAATACCAGGTAACCTATGAATGAGGGGCCCTGATGTTATCGAGGCTCCGCCCTGCGACTTTTCTTCTTAGTCTGGGGCTCCACACCCGGGGAAGGAGAGGGGCTGAATATGCCGATGTTGGCTTGGTCACTTCCAGAAGTGGCAGCAGAACCATCCGTCCCTGCAGCCTCACGGGTGGAGAGGAGCCCTGAGTCTTCTTAGTCTTTTTCCTTTTTTTATTTTAAGAGAAGAGGGCGGGGAATGAACCCGCTTCTCCCCTCTGCCGGCAGGAACTCCCAGGCCAGATTGACCAGACTCAGCAAGGTCCCTCTCCGAGATGGAGAAGGTACTGGAAGTCTCAGGGGCACCAGTCGGAGGAGATACCTCCCCTCCTTGTACTGCCTTGGAAATCCAAGCCATTTGAGGAGAAACTTGCATACGGGCAGATTCTGGTTCAGTGCTTGGCACCGAGCCCAGATTGCCACCCATGGAAGACCCTACCATCTGAGGCTGGGTTGCCTCAAGGACCATGTCTATCTCAGGGGGGGCCTCCAGTTGGCCATCCCCCTCCCCCAGGACATTGCAGGTCCCGTTGGCAGCATTGTCACAAGTCACGTGTGGGGAGGCACAGGCCTTGATGCCAGCAAGGTTCAATATTCTTGCTAGCAGGTCTTTTGAGGGAAGCGACCGAAGGGGCCTGCCTTACTTCCCACTCTCCCTAAGAGCATTTGTCCTACCAAGCTGCTTCAATGGGGATCGGTTGGCTATGGGCTGCCTGCTGGCTTTCTTGGCAGACCCTTTGGAAAGAAAATGGGGGACTGCCGCTGGTAAGAGGGAGGTGCCCGAAGGCAGCTCCAGACAAGGGGGTAAGGGGGAATCGCCTACACCCATAGGTGAAAGAGAAGAGTAAGCCTCCTCTCCGGTTAGAGAAATTTGGAGGGTCCCCTGCACAAGCACAGGGGGGGGGAGGCCTCCATTTTATCTGTGGAGCTGCCCGATGGTGGCTCCGATGATGGACAGGGGGAAATTGAGGGGAGAAAATTTGTTTTTTCATCATTGGGCATGGTGATCCTACATTTTTCATGGGATGCATACGTTCATCAGCCCTCGCAGTAGCCCGCCCTGCAAGGGGTGCATACAGGCCTGGTAGTCCCTCAGCATGGCGACTCCACCTTGGACACGGCGTAAAAAAAAATAGATTGTGAAGTGAGAAGGAAAAGGGATGTGAGGAAGGTATTGGTGGGGATGAAGAAGGTTGTTAAAAAGCCACCATCCCGAACCGGAGCTCAGGGGTTAGGGAACATTGTCCCCTCACCCCTGATCCGTGACGGTTGGCTAAGAAGGTCAGCATCTACCCTGTGAAATTAGAGCCTGACCAGAGAAAGTTATGGAAGAGGTTGTATGAAAAGCGACGAAATAGGGAAGAAATACAGGCTGTCTGAAAGAAGAGAGACATGTAAGAAATAGACTATTAAAATTTAACAAAGGATAATAATAATAATAATAATAATAATAATAATAATAATAATAGAATAACATTAAAAAAAAATTGGGGGCTAAAGATTAGATTCTTCTAAAAATGTAGAAGTTCTATTCATACAAAGAGAGACATGTGAAAAATAAGCTATTAAAATTCAACAAAGGATGAAATCTAAAAAAGTGAAACTTCTGTTTTCAGTTCAACCAATGCTTCAAGATTTGTCCTCTGGACAGCCATCAGACATCTGTGTGGTAGAAAAGAACTTCATATTTTGCTACCATTTCTTTAATATGCAATGGTTCAGAGCCCTAGCTCTGATAAAATTGACAACTTTCACACTAGTAGACAAGACTTCTTTCCGATCTGTTGTCAGTCTTAGATGCCAATGCATGTCAATGTAGGAAACAATGGGTAACCATGACCTGAAGAGCTTGTTTTTTCACAAAAGCAGCAAAACAAAATGTGTTGCTAAGTATTACAGGATCTCCATCTGTGCACAGAATACCAAGTTTTTCTTCCAGTCAAAATCTTGCTTGACAAAGAATTGATCCACAATTTCTAACATGTCTGTGGCCTTTGTAGTTTTCAGAAGGGGCTCACAAAATAGAAATTCTTCTTTGATGACATTAGCATGCACATAATGTACGAAAGCCAACAGCTGGCTGCACTTTCATCCAATTGCATGCTGAAAGGAAATTGTGCAGCTGCCAATTCTTCCATTATTTGTTTCAGAATATTAGATGACATGTCAGCAATTCTTGAGTGTATGACATGCTTTGACAAAGGCACTGCTTTAATTTTATTCCTCTGCTCCAAGCCACAAACCAGCTCAACTATTTCTAGGGCACATGGCCTTACCAAGGTCTCTCCAATCATATGTGGTTTGTTTTGCTTGACAATATGATAGCAGTGTACAACATGATTTTTGTTACAGAGCAGAAAATAGGTGATTCTAGATGACTTTTAGGCACTGATTACAAATTTGTCTTTAGAATTTACATATCACGTCTAGTTTTCGTAAAATTTAAATTTTCCTTTTCAAGCCATTTCACATTTTTGCTCAATATTGTACCAATATGCAATTTTTAATATATATAATTAATATATATATTTAATATATATTAACTTTTTTAATATATATAAAGTAGACTATATTGAAGCTCAAATATCATTAAATTCTAATTACTGGGTTTTTTCCAGATTTTCAGATTAATATATAATTATGTGATAAATTTTCTGCTACTGATAACTGGTAAAGAAAAAAGCACATTTATCAAAATATTGCTCTGATAAGAACCTTATGATAAGGATCTCACATTATGTATCGTTGGCTTGCTCGTTAGTATTTGAAATCTTGTCATGGCTTCAAGTTCTATACGCGGATGTGTAAATAGCCCCAACATATTTTGTTATATTTGTGGGAAATTCACACCAGTGGCACAACGGAGAAAATATATTTTACCAACAAAGTTTAAAGTTCATCTTCCACCTCTTCACATTAAATTAGGGTTAATGAAAAATTTTGTACAGGGTATGGATCAAAGAAGTGAAGGCTTTCAATATTTGAAAAACAAACTTAAAGGATCATTAACTGATGCAAAAATAGAAGCTGGAGTTTTCACTGGACCACAAATTCGCAGAGTTGTTTCTGATGATTCCTTCACTTTGTGTTTCAATGAAAAGGAATGCAAACCATGGACATCCTTTGTGGAAGTCACTGAAAACTTTCTCAGCAATTTTAAATCTCCAAATTACTGAGAAATAGTAAACAATATGCTGGAAGCCTATGAAAAGATGGGATGTAGAATGTCACTTAAAATGCATTTTCTGCATTCTCATCTCAATTTTTTCCTGAAAATCTGGGAGCGGTTAGTGATGATCATGGTGAATGTTTTCATCAACAAATTTTGGTTATAGAGATGAGGTACCAAGGAAAATTTAATCCAAATATGATGGGGGGGATTATTTCTAGTCTTTACAAAAGAAAAACAAGAAGGCTACAGCAAAAGTTTCTTTAAACTTTAAGTGCATAACAAACTTAATATAATAAAATATTCATAACTTGGGAGGGAAGTTTAAAATATTTTTGCTTAAAAATTTAAAAATTACAAAATAAAAAGATTTTTTTTATTTATTAATCGGAACAAATAGTGAAAGGGGGAGGGGATGTCATTACACAAAATCTAGACGTGATAAAGAATTTTGGTTTTCAAATTCAGATTCAGTGCCCTCAAACTAATTAGAAACACTTATTCACATGTTGTAACAAACAAAAAGTTAAAATTTGTTACCTAGAATAGGCAACCTTATAGGATGCTTCCAGGTAAGGCTTTTTTTATTCTAACAAATCCAAGTTTTGGTAAAGTTCCAGCTTTCTCAAATCAAGCCTTCTCTCAAAATATATCAATGCTGTCTGAAGCATTTTCACGATGAACAGACCTAAAGTGTTCCTTTAGCTTTCAAAATACTTAGTAAATTTAGTTTCCCCTATCTTAGGAACTATATCCCCTTCGCATATAAAAATTCCCTTGACCTTTGCAATAAATTAAACAATATGAGAGTAACATCAGATCTGAGACTAGTCAGTTTTGATGTTACCTCATTATTCACCAAAGTGCCCATTGATGACTTATTAGACTTCCTAGCCTCTATTCTAAATGCTTATGACCTCCCTTTACCAAACAATACGATCATTGAGCTTATTTGTTTATGTATTAAAAAATGTAAAATTTAGTTTCAACGGCAAATTCTATGAACAAGTGTTTGGTATGGCTATGAGTAATCCCTTATCTCCCTTATTGTCAAATATATATTTGGAATTTTTCGAAACTAGGTTGATCCCCCCTCTTTGGTCCACTCAAATTGTTTTGTTCCAGTATGTTGACGACATCCTGGCAATTTTAAACAACAGTTTTGACATCGATAGTTTTCTTTTAATTATCAACTCATTGGTTCCGTCAATTAAATTCCCCGTAGGAAAGGAAGTAAATAAAAGCCTTCCATTATTGGATATCCTAATAATTAGAGAACCACATAGATTTAAATTTACTGTTTATAGGAAACCGAAAAATAATTTATCTTATGTCCATTTTTATTCAAGTCATGCCAAAAATATAAAATCTGCTGTTTTTTCCTCCATGTATCTTAGGGCTCTTCGAATATGTAGTCCTGACTATATAGATAAAGAATACACAAAAATTGAAGATATTGCCACCAATTTATGCTACCCAAAGTACTTTCTAGAAAAATGTATGAAAATAGCCAAGAAACATTTTATAATTGTAAATTAGAGACAATAGAACCTCGTAAAAACCTATTAATTTTACCCTATCATGATAATTTTATGTCTGTAGTGCCCATTCTAAAACAACTTAATATTAAGGTAGCCTTTAAATACAATCATACATTAAAAAATCTCTTAATAAACCATAGCCCCAATAATGATAATAATGTAATTTACCGAATTCCATGTTTAGATTGTAATTTATTCTATGTAGGCCAAACTTCCAAAAATGTTTCCATAAGGACCCAACAACACAAAAATGCAGTAATTAAGGGTTATCTGAATAATGCTCTAGCTGTCCACAATTCCAAGATGGGACACAGAATTAACTGGTCAAAAACTGATACTATAATCCATAGTAATGATTTTATAAAGAGAAATATCCTGGAATCATTTTTAATCTCCCACACAAAGGAGAGTAATCTCAACATTAGCCCAGGGTTGTTTTCGCTAGATCCAATTTTATCATTTTTTTCTAAAATCTGACTGATCTGATAGCATTAAAATGTTGACCTCATAGGAAAACGTGCTTTGTATAAATACTGGGTGTCTTATTTTTCTTACCATTGAGTTTGAAAATGTCAAATAGACGAAAGTACTATCTCCAATCCGCTTTTTATTCAGTTTCCTTCCGTGGTACATATTCATATTCATATATATATATATATATATATATGGAAAACTCACAAAGTATCACGTGAGGGTAGCAAATGAATGCAATGTCCCGCAGGAAAAAATGAAAAGGTGTTTCCAAGTACTTTTGAACTTTATTAAGTTCCTTGATAAGGAACTTAATAAAGTTTGAAAGTACTTGGAAACACCTTTTCATTTTTTCCTGCGGGACATTGTATTCATATATATATATATATATATATATATATATATATATATATATATATATATATATATATATATATATATATATATATATATATATATATATATATATATATATATATAATATATATATATAAAATATTGGGAGTATGGTCAACCATAATAGTAGTTAATACATGTAATAATAATGCAAAATTTTATAGAATTATGATTGTAAAAGAATAAATACTGAAAAGTAAATAACTGGTTACAACAGCACTATTTATGAATAATAGTGTGACTGATCAGGAATTAAAAGAAAGGATAATATAGCTGTGAGTACAAATCTGGCAACATTTACCCATCAACAAAAACCAGCAGGAATTGTGCAAAAGTCTCTCTCTCTCTCTACATTACTGAATACAAATTTTAATGTTATCATATTTTTGAGAAAGTGATGCAAATTAAAATCAACCGTATATAATGATTCACACATGGTACTACGCATGCCATTCTTCAGCCACATTGAAAGAAAAATTGGTCATTTAAGCCTCACCTGTATATGAGAAGATAATCAAGCTGTGAAAATCTGTGAAAATGAGAGGTAGCACTTGCTATTATGGGGTGGCAAGGATGACTGTTGTGCAGAGAACGATAATACAAGCTTCAATGTTAAACACATGTACAAACAGGGCTAATAGCACATCATAGCAGTCAGCATTTTCTTTAATTTCACTTAATGGGAAACTATTTTTTTTTAATCTGACCACCACAGACACAATGAAACCAATCTATTTTCTTTATCTTTATCTGACCCTCACAAACCCCTTGAAACTCAACCATGGACCCCAGGTTAATAAACCTGGTTGTACAGTAAAAATAAAATAATAAAGTAGCACTGAGAGAGAGCGAGGGGAGAAGCACACCAACAACTTCCTAGGTCCCATCAAAGAGTTCATATCAACCCAGTGACAGAGCTTCCCTAATTTGCACTCGGCTGCGTGGGAGGCATGCAGCTCCTCCAGGTACCAAGTGTAACAGGTTCACAAGGTACCCCTTTGCACCAAGATTAGTAATTAGCAAACTAGGGGGTACATGGGGGAGGGTTAGAGAGTAAGATGAGGATCCACTGCTTTTATCTTTAGTTCTAGTTGTAGTATCCATTGGGATTTGGGGATTGTGTTTAGAAATAATGTTAGGACAAAAACAGAGGTAACTCCATAAGATACTGGTTTTCAGTGGTGAAGGGGAAAGAAACCTGAGGAAGGCACCAGGGATTTGGTTTCCAGTAACCACTGTGCATGCACATTGGCACAGACAACAGGCTGATTCTAAGCAACACAGTTGATAAGGCAGGAGGGGGGGGAGGGGGCGCTGGGCTCAATGTAGATGGGCCATGGACATCCTCGCATAAGAGGGATTAACTTATGCAGACCATATCTTCATTATTTATTCCTTACCTCATCCCTTCTTGTTTCAAGTCTGGGCCCACGGACTGAAAACCAATTGTGGAGTACCATCTCTTCTGTCAGCTCCCCACCTCCCTCCTCAAAAATGGATATGGGTGGGTAGCTGCCAATATTTCTGTTGTAATTTTCGGGGATGGGGGGTGCAAACCAGAAACAGTCTCAATGAATCAGGCTCCCAAGACTAGTAACAAGCCTAGGTATGAGCCCAGAGGAAGCAGTTCTATCTAGTCAAATGATATGTTTTGAGAGAGAAAGATGTAGGCAGAAGAACAAGAGGAGGTTGTACTGTAGCTGGATGGGAGAGACAGTCCCATCAGCATGGCAGCCAGGTAAACACTTCGGCTTACTTGGAGGAATGGCCCACTTCCAGGGGCCATTCCTCCAAGGCCATCAGATCACTGCTACACCAGCCACTTTCTTAAAGGAAAAAGGAGAAGATATAGGAGGAATGAAAAAGATAGTGGGAGGATGACCTGAGAGAGAGAGCACTAGTTTCTCTTGGAGGATCGGGGTCAGGAAGACACACCAGTCCTCCAGGTTTTAGTTGTAGCTGGGGCACTAATACTACTATTACACCATCCACCCCCTTGTGGGAGGAGAGGTATAAAGAAAGTGATAATAGTAAAGTGAAAATGTGTACAAGATATACAGCCGCTGATCCTTCTCCTGATATTAGGGTCAGGAGAGCAAGCAATCTTCTAGTGCAGCATGCTTGTCTATGCTAAACCTGACACCTCCTTGTAGGTGTATACTAAAAAGTATGATTAATTGAATTTCAAAACTTCCCTCTTTAGAATCAGTCACATTCACCAGTTGACAAAAATGGAGAACCTCATTATTTAATTATTGGAGGATAAAACTTTAGAAAAAATTAAAATTTAATAAAATTGATCTTTCACAAGGACTACTTCAAATGAAAAATGCCAAATAAATTCAGGAAATCTGCAAATAATAAATAACTCACCTCGTGTCTAGAGGAACGCGATATTTCATAGGGTCTACTCAACTCGCTTGCTTCTTTATCATCATCTTCGCTGGATTCAGATTCTTCCCAAGTTTCACGGCTATCATCTGATGAAGCAATGTTAAAAGCTTATCATTACCAAGACTCGTGATGCATCTTTATCAACATCGTCTTCCTTACAAAATAATATTAGGCAAAAATTTTATTTAGTCAACAGACATTTGTTAGCAGGCTGATGAGCACTGTCTTTTACACTCACTCTCCAGAGAAATACTGCCACCTATCAATGAACCTTGAGGGAGCGGAGGGGGGGCCTTTTATATATAGACTTGGTGTTCAAAGCTTTGTAAGACCTCTCAGTCTCAGCCTGTGAAGGGTATTTTTCTCTATCAACCTTTTTGATCTTTAATCCTTTAGTGACTTTATTCTGTTAAGTAACGCTTTGAATTCTTCCCTTCTCCCAGGCATACATGGCCATGCTTCCATTATTTGGGTTTTTTTTAGTTTTATTTCATTATTCTATACTAGTTTTTCTTTAGGGGGGGGGAGAGCCAACTGATTGGCAACTGCCAGATGAATGCCTTAAAAATTAAATCTCTTCATTCACTTCCATACAAATTTAGAGTTCTATTTATAATTCTACTTTCATTAGCATTTCCTCAGTGTGTGGGTGCATGCAGACAAAAGAAGAAGAAGAAGAGGGTTAGATTCTCAAATGCCATAAGGATACTTTTCACTCAGATCAAAGCAGCCAATTGGTCTTCTCATCACGAGAGAGGCGGAAGACACCAATTGTAAGACTAGAAACCATGCTTTTTCTTCTAGGCAAGGTCAACTACAGTCAATACTAACAGTAGTTCCTTTATTTTTGTTCTCTCCACAGTTTGGTCCCTTGTACCCCTTTCATTTCCATAAGTTTGTCCTTTAGTTTTTTCCATTTTAGAGTCATGGGCTGCTTTATCTGATGCAGGCAAAACAAAAAAAGGCAGCGGACTCAGGGACCCAAGCATGAGAGCAAGACTACAAATCCAAATTCTAAAGGATGCCAGTTTCCTCCAAAAGACTACAATGCTACAGACATGTGTGCACAAATGCATTAAAACTAAGTACAAAGATAAAGTGTGCCCTGCTCATCCTGGTACCTGGGAAAGTAATGTGCATGAAAATTCCAGGGACTGGAACAATCTGGAGGATTTTTAAAGCACTCATCTGGCAACCACAACTAAGGGCAGGGTTGCTGTAATTAACCGAAGGCCAACACTATCAGTACATTTGGATAACGAAAGGGCTTCTCACCACTCTACAAACAAGTCATCCACACCACTCTCAACTATGCAAAACCAGCATGGCAACCATCCACAGCAAAATCTCACACAAATAAACTCCAAACTGCACAGAACAATCACAGGATACGCATGCAACACCCCTGCCCCCAAAATACACCTTAACATGATTTGAACTCACTACAACCACCACCACCCCCCCTACCCATACACAAGACAGAACCCCCAGCAAACTACTTCCAACATCTCTACACTAACCTTTTCCCCCCTACCACAAAACCCTCACTTAATCAAATACATCCACCATACTAGCTTCAACCAGACACTTGAACACACTACATCCAAACAACATCCTAAACGATCCTCCTCTCTGCCCCCCTCCAATAAGAGAAATCATCACAGAGTAATCCTATCTCAACTCAGGTCAGGACTCTCCACTCCCAACAATACAAACATAGAATTTTTTATTTTTTTAAGGGGCTATCTGGCGACTGCCCACTTAGGCATAAGTCGCCGTAAACAAACAGCCTAGTTCTAGGCTACTTTAAAAAAATTGAACAGAAAATAACAATTAGGAAGCAATAACAATAACAAAACAATAACAAAAACAACTAAACCTAGTTAAATGAAAGGGAGAAGGCCGGCCTCCCCCCAAAAGTCAACAAGTCCACCAGTCAATGTGCATGCACTCGTCCCGAGTACAAAAGAACAGGTGGTAGCGAACCCACCCATCCCGGTACTGGGACAGGAAACGTGCGCGAAGATCACCCAGACTGGGACATTGGACAAGAATGTGCCGAACAGTCTACGGGTAGACTCAGTCATCACAATAGGGCGCAGGCGAGCGCTCCATCAAATAGCCATGCGTCACACGAGTGTGTCCAATCCTGAGACGACAGAAAACGACCTGAAGCCGTCGCGGCATTGGGGGATAGGTCCATGGGAACAGTCACGGCGCAATGGCACGCAACTTTAAGTTCCCTTCGACCGTCTCCCATCTTCTTTGCCAAGCAGTCCGAAGAGCTGCCTGTATTCCTGCCATGTAGTGAGTGTGAGGAAGAGCGAAACGCTGGTCCGGTCGCACAGTCGTCGCGGACTCTTTGGCGCGCTCATTCCCCGCAATTCCTACATGTCCAGGAACCCAGCAGAAGATAATCTCAACATCCGCCCGGCTCGCCAAAACCGTGGCATCATGGATATCGCGAACCAGGGGATGCAGAGATTCCAATGCCCCGAGAGCACTCAGGGCGCTTTGTGAGTCGCTATAGATCACAATGCGGTCTCCGAACCGAGCACAGCGCATAATCTCCCGTACTGAGTGGTGTGCAAACATAGAATAAACATTACCCCAACACCCACATGCACCAGAAGCAACCAAAGCTCAGACAACATTGAATATCTATTCTTAAACTGCCCAAACCTCACACTTGACGCAAGCATCTCTTCTCTTAGGGATCTGTCAAGCCACCCAGGGAGTGTGGTGGCAGTGCTAGTGGCAGTCAACTAAGTCTATGGCATAACCTCTAACTTATAGCATTAATTATATTCTGTGGCATCAGTCTTACAGAATTTACACCTGGCAGTACATTCATATTTCTGGTATTCACTCTTCCAAAAGAATTCAAACCTCATTGATTTTCCTAATATTCCCCTCATCTATCTCTCTCTACATTCATTCAATTTTCAAATTCTTGCAATGCACATCAGGTATGCACAGGAGCAGGTTTAGTACATAGACTGGAACCTTCTGGGCAGAACTTTGCACATTGGTTGGCGCAGGCAAGACCATCTTTTTCTGCACATGAGTATACGCCCACCAACAAGAAAAAAAGTCAACAAACCTGCAAACAAATCAAGTGTTGAGCATTAAATAACCCACATAAACAAGAGAAACTTCAGGAAGAACTTTCACTGGAGGTAGACAATTTTGACCAGATACAACTTACACAAGAAATAATTTATGATAAATGGAGCCAACTCATTAACAAAATATGCCAAAGTGCGCTGGACTGCCTTGGGACAGACAGAAAGTGAAATAGACACTGGTTTGAGGAATTCAGTGCCATTCAAGAAATTCTGAAAGAAAAAATAAAGCCCATGATGCTTACCTCTCTAACCCTTCATCTGCCAACCTTAGGAAGAGATAGCAAGACAAAAAGGGCAAAGGTACAAAGGAGTCTCAGAAAATTAAAAGATAACTGGTGGTTGACTCGCGCTATGGAAATACAGATTTGCTGATGACAACAGAATAAATGACTTTTATGATGCCATAAAATGTATCCATGGACCATCAGAAAATACAACAATTCCATGAGAGGAGCTTCCAACAGGAGCAATAGAGTTGAAAGTGAGAAAACTGGGTACTGGCGGAAACGGCCGTATACCCAGTTTATTCTCCTGAAGACAAATAACTGCGGGGTGGATAGTTGTCAAAAGAATTTTGAGTTCTTCCCACTTTAGAAGAACGCCTTGGCAATTCCATTGTAAAATGGAAGATATTATGTGGGATGATTAGATACCACTGTGGATATCTTTTTCGCTTTTGTGGCCGATATTGTATTTGAGGTTCGTCCCAAAGAGCTTGGGAGACAGAGAGCAGATTTTGAGGAGCCTGCTTTTGCAGGGGTAGAGATCCTAGAGGGAGCAGTAACTGGGGTTTTGGAGAACCGACCGAGGCCCTTGATTGTAATTCAGGCTCACAACCTGGCGGAAAAGGAAGATCGAGAAGAGATTTTCAGCTGGTAGATTTGGGTGCATGGGTCCAGGGTATTTTTGGTATCTGAGGAGTTGGTGCAACTGCCGCGATTGGTGATGTTAGAGTATCAACTGCTTGCATCAGATCATGGGTAGAAGGGGAGTGGAACAAACAGGAGATCTGAGCGAGGTGTGTGGAGCTGTGTATATATCTGCCATCATTTGGATCAGGATGGGGCTTAAGTCCTGTGAAGGGTGGGACAGACTTAAGGGCATAGAATGTTCAGCCATAGGGGAAGAGTTCATTGAAGATTCTCGGGGTTCGGCTGAGTCAGCTCCAGAAGCTGCCCGCTTATGGGTAGTCGATGACCCAGGTGAGGAATCCTTCCTCTTATGACTGGGCTTTGGGTCTCAGGGCCGGGTGGATGAACCTTCACTGGTCAATGTTGAGGATTCTTTTCTTTCAAATAGTGTCTGATGTCTTCAAGTTTCTCACCCTGAACATCTCTCCCAGCTAGAGCTGCTGGAGAGAGGGGGGCTACATTGGTTATCTGGGTGTAAGAGCGATGCTTCGACTGCATATCCTGAATGTTTCCGATGCTGCGAGTAGATGTAGGATGAAGTGCTTGAAGGCTGGTTGGAACTCGAGCATGATGGTCAGTTTTGTCCAGCTTCACGTAAAATGTCAGAGAAGAGCTGGCTGAGTGGTGAGGTTTGTGCTCGAGCACACTGGTGGGCCTCTCTTATATCTAGATGTAGGGAGTAACGCACCTCCTTTTCATATAAAAATATAGAGGAGCTACAATTCACACAGGAGCAGGGGTGCCAACAGGCATGGGCAACATGTCCAAATTGATTGCAATTGAAGCAGTGTCTGGGTAGTTCGATGTAGGGACTTACCGGGACATGAAGGTACCCAGCTTTAATATACTGCGGCAGTTCTTGTCCTTCAAATGTTAAAATCAGTGTGGTGGTTGGAACTCTAGTGGAGCGTAATGTTTTAGTTACCCTGTGTACATGTTTGACATGTTGGGTACTAAGCTTATTCTGAAGGCAGGTGGGGTCGTAGTCCCTTAGTTCATTTGAATGGCCGACACCTTTGACAAAATTCAGATGAGGATGGGGCGAGAAAGTTACTGGAATTTCAGCAATCGAAGATAGTTTTCGCACAAGGTGTGTTGAGAGTGGGATGACACCTCGACTATGACATCCCCACTACCTCTTGACCACGTCTGGCAGGGTTCACCACAGCAGGACTCAAAAGATTGATTGATATCAAACACATCTACTTTTGCGAGTGGGGTGTCGAATGATGAATTCATGACAAGAAAGCAAGGATAATCTAGATCTGGGTCTAATTCGTTGGAATAGGGGTCCAACGAGTGAGGGAAGGCTGAAAGGGGAGCTAAGGAATGTCTGGCACAAGAACCCTTATGAGAAGGGGAGGTTTTTGGTTTATGGCTAGCCATTGCAAAAAGAAAAAAACTTTGCATTCTCCCTCGGGACTCCTCACCAAGGAGGCCTACAAGGGCCGAGCACTACTGCAACTCTACAATCAGTTACGTCCGGTATATCCTCTCGGAGAATGGATACGGATCCACCAAACCATCTTTAGAAACCTAAGAGGCTACCCGAGTTCTCCTAGCATGGAGAAAAGAGGCCAATGATGAATTTCTCCTTGGGCATTCAGTAGACAAAGGCGGTGGAGATGCCCTGCCTCTTCCACCTTCCTGAAAGAACAATTCAGAATCAATCCATAAGACAAGCAGAGGTCGGGTATCTATAAGGGCCACTAGATAGGTGAAGGAAGAGGGGGAAATAAAGGGCAGTGGAAAAACATAATAGGGGAGGAAAGAAAGAGGGGCATGTTAAAAGTCTTGTTGGTAGCATCATGGGACCCCTAAGAGGCCCAGGGCTTACCCCCCTTGCCACAAGAAGGCCAGAGCCTCTCTGCGAACAACCCCTGAAGAAAAGATCCCAGAGAGGGAGGGGGCATGAATAGTATAGATGATAAAAAATTCTAGGACAAGTTTTCAAACATTCCATCAGCATACTAGTGTTTAGCGGAAGATAGTATTCGTAAAGCAAAAGGTGCTGCAAAAATTAGAAATCGTTGCTCATCATATTTTCCGCTATCATGAATTAGCCAGTTTTCACCTAGAATAGTTGTGCTAAATCTATTTGTAGGTCGACTTCATTCAATGTTGTAGGGAGTTTAGGGAACATTTTCTTTCTTAATTTCCTAATATTTCTCGTTATACATGCATTTGAAGGAAGAACACTTTGGGAACACTCAGGCACTTTGCTTATTACTTCAGAAATAATTGCAGCCGGAGATTCAGACATTGTTTTAGCATTTTGTTGAATAGTGTTCATTGCTTTGAAAACATTAATTTTTGCACTACTGCCTGCATGAGTATGATCTGAACATTTAATTACTTTATTTTGGCTTAACACAAGAAGACTAGAACACTTACGATTTTCACAATGCCAATAGCTTACACATTTTATTGAATTGTTTCTTGTGTATTAATATCCATTATGACACAATTTATCCTTTCCTCCTCTTGGTTTTCACAAAACTAATATCACAATCCCTTTGGGGTTAAAGAGAATTAAATTTAGAAACCAACCATTTATGCGAGTAAACACAAGATTCAGATTTTATTTTGACTGAGCCTGCTACTGGTATGGACTTAGAGTGGTACTTGACAAGATAATAATGATACTATTTATGAACAGGCAGGTCATTGGATGTGCTGAACTTCCGGAGAAAGAATTTTGACTAACTATACCCTTATGCTAATTACCCACTAAGTGGTAATCTTCTCATATTTGAACGCTGATGTGGAAATGGACCAGTAGCCCCGTTTCACTAATCTTTTGATTGTCATCTCATGTCTTTTAAATTGACTTGGAAATTTTTCTGGAAGGAAGTTGGATTAAAAGCTTATTTGGAAAGACTGCTTTCTCATGAGTCCACCCCCCTACCCCCCTATAGAAAGGCAAAGAAATGCTCTGTTTACAATTCATATAGATCTTCAATTTAAAATAATCTACAAATCCCTCTGACTTCTCCATGGCAGAAGCCAATAACGGGGTAGTGAGGAAGGGGATGGGTTTTTATGGCCTTCAAACTGAAATTACATTGATGAAACATCTACTTACACATACATGTGTGCATGTGCATTGTACACATACTGTACTTACATGTATTGCACAATACATGTAAGTAAAGCATGTGTATAGAATACTTGATTGCGTTAATAATAATTTATAAAAATATATAAATATTTTGGCTGCCTATTTGGTTTTTGTATATTTATTACATTTTCTACAGATTGTGTAGTAAATATGATACTATCCATAACACAAAGTTGCAATTTCTGAAATAGTGGCCAAAAGTACTCCCCTCTTCCCCCCTTTTTTTTAAGATGTCAGTTTTTATGATTTAATATCAATCAACACTTAAAAATAATGGGGTAAAAATTGTTTTCTACGTGTCCCTATATGAAACCCCTTTTTTATTGAACATATATTAATCTTGTTCAAAGCTAATGTAATTATTTCATCACGAAATGATAAATAATGCTTTAAAAATTATATAAAAAAAAATTGCACTCAAATTAAATTCATTTAGCTATTTATATATATCTATATACATTATGCAGAATACATATATGCAGAAATTTACAGCTTAAGGAACGTACTTTTTGACAAAAGTCGCTTTAGATCAAAGTTCTTTTAGACCAAAGTTCTTTAAACAAAAGTTCCTTAGACCAGACGGTTTTAGACGGAAGTGCCGTATCCCTTACTAAGGTAGCTATGTACCAGGCTGTTTGTGTCTTAACACTGCTGTACGGGGCTGAGTCTTGGACACCTTACAGAAGACATATAACAATGCTGGAAGCTTTTCACATCCATAGCCTACAAAGAATCCTCCAAATAACATGGAGAGATAAGATACCACATTTATAATTAAATATTGTGTAGAACCAACTGTGAAATATAGAGGCGTTTGTCTCTAGGTGCACACTCAGGTGGGTGGGGCACATGATAAGGATGCCAGATGAATGAGTGCCTAAACAAGTCCTTTACAGTGAACTCAGAGAAGGTGCCCATCATGCTGGCCGACAGAAAAAACGCTCTAAAGCACATATAAAAAGAACAGTAAAAGCCTGCAACATAAACCCAACCCACCTTGAAGAATTAGTAGATGACAGACCAACTTGGCAGAGTATTATCACGGAGGGAGTACAACATAGATGAAAGCAAAGAGACAAAGGAGAAGGAACCAGGCCGAGATGGAAGACACCAGCGGCACCTAATCATCCCAGATACAGACCATAACTGACACAAATGTGGAAGGGGCTTTCTGACTAGATCTAGTGTGCTCAGCCACATGCATGTTCATGACAGGAGAGATGGGAAAGTCTGTCATCATGCCGACAGACACCTAGAAGCATTCCATTACATAGAAATCTGCTATTATTTTCCATCCATTTCCTTTTGTATTCAATCATTCATCTTATCTATCTCTCTCTACATTCATTCAGATTTTCAAATTCTTGTGATGCACATCAGGTGTAAACCACATGCAAGGCCAGGTGTGTGGATTATAAGAGAAAATTCTCCAGACAGTATGGTGAGGCAGAGAAAAAGTATGATAGGTTACGTAGAAGCAGTTGAGTTACTGGAATAATGAAGTTGTGCTGCCCTTGTATAAATCATTGGTGCAAATTCACTTGAAGCACTCATTCAGTTTTGGACCCTTTCAAACAAATCACCAGAAAGGGGACAGGCCAGGGTCACAAAACCTATCCTGTTGACTAGGCATAAAGACAATCAAACTGTCAGGAGATTGCAAAGACAGCTGATAAAGGTGTTCAAAAGCCTTCAAGAACATTGGTCACTAGAAGTTGTTTATCCTTGGCCAGAATAAGACTAGGAACCACAGTTGGAAACATGAATTCCCATGGTTCAGGACTAGTCTGGTGGGCAACTACTACTCTTATTGAATATGCCAGACATGGAATGAGACACCTGCAGAGGTAGTCAATGGTTCAACTTTATAAAATTGCTGGTTTGGCTCTTTTCTTTAGCACAAAAGTTATCTTTTCCACACATAAGGATGTAAAGAGCCTTTATCTGTAGTATGCTTTTTCTCAAGTTGTATGTTATGGCTTTCAATAAAGCGTACCTTCTGTGTATGGAGAGCAATGTCTTTTGAGGTCTCCTATTCCTTGTCACTCATTATTTCTTCTCTCATAACTTTCACCATGTCTCTAAATGCCTCACATTGCTCTTATTTCTTTTGCATTACAAGCCTCAATCTTGCTACTTCCTCACTAAGCTTGTGTTTCAAAGCCATTCATATGTTAGTAGGATAGCAAAAAAAAGGAACACACATAATTTGTTCTCCCCAGGATCCAACTCCACAATCTGCCCTTTCAATTCCCTTTCAGGCACCAAAGGATTAATGTGGGAGTGAAATCTCTGTAAATCTAGAGGGCAAGGACTGGACAGTGGGGTGTTGACTGTCCAAAGTATCTTCCACTTTGGACAGTCAGCTAGCCCATTCAACTTTCAAAATACTCCAAAGCCACTGGACCAGACATCTCCAACATGCACTTCAAAAACCTAAGCAAATCAGAAATTTCAGCAATTATGCAAATATTTCATCACTCATGACTAAAGAACACAAAGACAAACATTATACCGATACTTAAACCAGGCAAACATGCAACTCATACTTCCCCATCTCACCACTTTTCACACTATTCAAAAGACTTGAAAAACTAATACATGAAAGGAATAAGTCAAAATATCTCCCTATCTTAAACAACAGTTTCCAAAAGGACCACTCAAAAAAGACCATCTTCACTGACTTCACACAACACATACTCACCATTCTCATGCACAATACTTGACTAAAAATTCCTGAACCCTACTTTTGGCAATAATGACAAAAAATGGCAAACTTCATCTTTAGCATAGCAAGGCCAACTGACACACAGAACACACTTTTTGTTTAAGGCATCCATCTGGCAACTGCCATCAAGGGCATAAGTCACTGTAATCAATTTTAGGCTATTACAAGGCTACATTCAAACAAAACAAAACAAAAGCATAGCATTGGGGAAACACACACAATACACATTCTATTTCTTTACAATGGCATTCCCCAAGGAGCCATACTCTCACCCCTACTTTTAAACTTATTCACAAATGAAGTCCCACAACCACAATCACCAATTATCAAAGCCAACACAAAGCCAATCATCACTGCACATCATCAGTCTGTACAGCAAGCAGAGCACTACAACAATATATAAACACTCATAAAACCAGGACATGACAGCCTTAGGACCCAAATTAACCATCATACTCTTCACACCAAACTACTACAAATCAAACACCCTAAAATCATGTAAGGGACATCTTCCTGTAAATAGACATTTAAAACTTACATCACCAACATCACAAACAAAGCCATAAAGAAAACCAAACCATCAAATACTTAAACTTAACATTGGACAACAAAAAGATACTACACTGTAAAAGCATTACATATGCACTACCCTCAACTAAGCAGCACCAGCATAACACCCAACCCTTAAAAATCACACAAACAAGAAGCTCAAAATAATACTGTCATCCTATGATGCACTGGAACCATACCAACCGCACTTTTAAATGCTGAAACAAAAATAATCCACTCAATGTTCACTTGGACATGATCAGAACAAAACAAACAAGAATCGTTAAATGTGTAAATTTTTGTTTTGCACATTCTCAAGGTCATTTAGAGATATCATCCTTTCGCCATATTCCCCTGAAAAGAAAAGCTTCAAGTAATACCTTTAAATTTCCTTTTTCATTTAACGCCCCCTCCTCCCCCACTTTATTGAGTGTCTCAGAGGATATTTAATTTGTCAAGATTTATCTTGAGTTTGCCAGAATTTGCACATAATATTGTTCTGTTTTGTTTCATTATTTACCTCTGTGTGTGTGTGATTACTTGCTTTTACTCTATCTCTGATGTCTGAGAGCTTTAACCAATCAGCTAATATGATTTAAGCCAGTCAGCACCAGTTGTCTGCATTCCAACAGGTATACTTTTCATTTGACTTTTTTCTATTTACTTGATTTTATTCATTATTTACTTAATTTGTCACTCTTAACTTTCATTTTGTAAGAAATTTAATTAAAACACCATTTTGTATCTTGTGATTAATCATTACAAATGCAGAAATTGTATTGTATATTAATTTATCAAGGATAAAGTGAAGCGGATATATTTCAACACTAAATTGAATTAATTGTTAATAAAGTGTAATTAAGTGTTTGGAACTTAAGAGTTTTATGAGGTGTAAATTAGTGTATTAAAAAACAAAAGTAATTTAGTAAAATATAAAGTGATAGGTAAATAAATCCATTTGGATCATAATTTGTTTATAATTTAAAGAGAAAAAAAAAATATTAATGAAGATGCCTCGAGCTCAGGAACTAATGCACTGTTGCTTTAAGAGGATACCAGATTCATTTTTTTCAACTTTATACTATGTTAGATTATCATATATGAAATTAAAGCTCATTTAAAGCCCTTTTATTCCTGCCAAAATCATAATAACTTACGGCATAGTTTTTGAGATACAGGGGGTTCTTTCAGCCCTCCCCCCCCTTGAAACCTGATATCATATAAATAGCTATAGAATTACTAAAAATTAGGCAAATGAACTTAATTAACAACCAAAAGATCTATATATGATTTAGTTATCATTTGAAATCAGTTTTCCTTAGTTCCATTAAAATTTATGTTAATGGTGGACTAAAACATGAGTATTTTTCAGACAAGGTCAACTATAGGCTTTGTTCTCAGTTGGAGGGGGGAGGGAAGGGTTCTTAATACCCTGGAATTTAGTTCAATCTATAATCAAATCATGCTAAAAATATAAACCAGTTCTTAGGCGCCGGTTTTTTTTAGCAAATATTTAAAATTGCATGGTATAGTTTTGTGTTTTCTTTCACAAATCTGCACTATCATAATTTTCATTACGTTTTAAAACAAAATATATACTAAAAAAAAAAGGGCCTAAAATTTGCAATAAAATGATATAAAAATCAATGGTGTAGTTTTGTTTGTTTTTCACAAATTAACTTTAAATATCTAAAAAAAAAATCCAGGAATATATACAATTTTGTATTATCTTAATATTCACTATGTTCTAGACATATTGCTAAAAAAAATAATCACCATAAAAAAATTGCATAAAATATTAAATAAAATCATATACAAAACCAAAAAATTTGAATTTTGAACCAAAGAATTTGAAAAGTGACTAATGAAAAAATGTGGTATCCCTTAAATGCAAAAATATGAAATAGACTCCCTAGAGCAGAGTTTTGAAAATATTACATCAATAAGTGTATGTGAATTTTGTAAGATTCACAATGTTGCAAAGCATGCCTTAAAAGCTTGTTTATTCAGAATATTTTTTGGTCTTCTGCATAGCCAAGTGGTTGAGGGCTCACTTTAATTAGATCAGAGCAGTTGCTCTCTGCCGCTGTGCTTGGTTCAAATCCCACTGTGGTGGAGCGAATGTGAGTGTGTGTATAAGGGGCCATTGTCTGACCCTTTTTCCCAATACACTCTCCCTCCTTCTGTAAGAATGTGTGTGTGTTAATGGGAATGGGTTTGTTTTGTTTTTTGGTTATTCTATGTATAAATAAATTACCATGTTTTTTGTTTTTTCCAAGCGCCATATTCTGGAAAGGACTTAGTCTAGCACATCTTTAGATAGCAAACAAAATATTACTTTGTCTTAAGTAAATTTAACGAAGAGCCCTATTAGTATTGTTAATGAAAGAGGGCTTAGAATACCCACGCAAGAGTGATAAGATCACTTATCTTCCATCAAGCGCAGAGGCACCAAGTGTTTGGAAGACAGGCATTTTGCTCGCTCGAGTGGTAGGTAGATGGATGTCCCCCACCCCCACCCTCTTTGTACCACGTGAGGCCTTCTCTTTTTTTGTAAACTATATATTGACTGTTATAGTCCGGAATTTTTGGGGTGGCTGTTGATTTTTTGGAATGTTTCTTAGGATAAATTAATAGGATTTGTAAGTAGGATTTGTTTATTTTTTTATTGCGGGTATAAAGGAAATTTAGCTATATTTTTTTGGGGGGGAATAGGAAAGAGATCTCTAATATATCACCCCTCTCCATTGTAATTATCATTGTACATTTTTTTTTGTAAATAAAGGGACTGTATATACAATCCGTTTCATTCTCCTTCGATTTCTCATGTCCGGATTAGTGTAGGAAGCGGGTTGGATCGATTGGGGGTTAGTCTAGATTTTCGGCCCGCTACACCACCCCAATCCAGATTGTTTCGAATTGGGAAATAACTCCCCCCCCCCCCCATTATTCTGCTTTCTCTTTCTTGCAGTATGCTAGATTTATTTCATCATTATCTCAACACTTATGAGAGATATACATTGTATATTCACTGCATGTTTAACTCAATTTCTCCTTTGTCCATTGAATGATCCCAATTAATTTCTCTCTCTTTCACAGTCCCGATCAACAATGCCAAGCGTGCTTTAAAAGCATGTCTATTTGGAAGATTTATTGCTCTTCTGCATAGCCAAGTGTTTAAAGGCTCACTGTCTCAGTGTGCTTGGTTCAAATTCCACCCCAATATGGATTTTTTCAAATTAGGAAACAACTTTTCCCTTAGGAGTATATATAGCAAATGATCTTAAGTTTAGTCTTCAATGCATAGAAACAGGAAAAAAGCTTCCAAAAACCTTGGATACATAAAATGAAAATTAAAATGCAGAAACGAAACTATCCTACTGAATTTATATAATGCATTATTTCGCGACATTTGGAATATTCTGCACAATTCTGGTTGCCACATTTAAGGAAGGATATTGAAAGGCTTGAGAAAGTTCAAGTTTAAGTACAATCGTTAAGAAAACATAATTATGAGATAAGATTGAAAAAACTAAATCTCTATAGCCTGGAAATGAGGAGAATAGTTAAATCTAACTGGTAATTTCTTTTCATATAAAATTGTTAACTTTTGGAATAAGCTGCCACGGGATACGATATCTTGCAAAACTATAGATAATTTTAAGAAGAAACTAGAGAATCATACATACACTCAGCTATTAAATTGTAAATATAATGGAATCTATAAATATGTGTAAAAATATAAATATGTATAATGATAAGATTCTCAGGATCAAAATGCACATTTTCTAATCAAATCAAAATATGCAATAAATATAGATAGGTGTATAAAAATAAAATGACGAGATTCCATGTATCAGAACGTATAATAATTATTTCCTGTATGATTATTTGTTTTGTTATCATTGTTGATGCGTTTAATGATAATTTCAATATTATTAATGTTTAACTTGGTAGGTTTAAAAAGCTTTACTGTCAAAATTCCTAGTTGAGCTTTGTATTTAAACTGAAGCAGGTATCTTTTCAGTTTTCCATACCTGTGTAGCAGGTGGGAGAGCCTTCAATATACTGTCCATTTGTCTCCAGCTCTTAGTTATTTTTTGTGTATATATTAAAATAGGGAACTTACCCAAGTACCTTCATGGCATGGAACCAAAGGTCTTTTAAGGTGCTTGCTTTCCTTGTAACACTCTCTCTCTTTCTGTTCCCCTTCTACCCTGGACTAACTAAACTTCACATTTGCTATTCTTTTATGTAAAACAAATGCAGAAAAGTAAAGTATAAGGACAAACTAGATAAATTTGAGAAAATCAATACAGAAAAATGGGAAATAAGGCTCCCATCTACAACATCATTCATTAAGAACTTGGTTAACATTAAACAGCTTGCAACAAATTTGGAACAATTTAAACAACTATACCTTCTTCCTCCATTCCAACATCTCTCTCCACTATCACTAAATCTGCTAGTTCAGCATCAGGTTGGTAATCAATTTCATTTTGTTCTTGCTCTGCATTGTCCATTTCATCATCTTGGTTATCTTGTTCATTTTCTGAGAAAAACAATAATAATAAACATCAAGATATAAAGTGTATGATTATTCTGCTACTAAATCTTTAACCAATTTATACCTAGTATTTTACAATATTTCAGAAGTTGCTAGTGAATGGTACACTGAACCTATTTATTTTTATAAATATTGGGACTTTATAGCAGTTATGTAGAAGTCCACCTCCCCTCACCTCCCAATGCCTAATCCCTTTCTTCTTTTCCAGGGTGGATGGGATGATCAAGAACTGAGTGATTGTGACCCCAAGGACTTCTATCGTGCCCACCATTCATGTGTCTCCTCCCACAGGCATATTTTTCAGCAATTGATTTAAAATTGAATTAGTTTCATACAATTGAATGCTGAATGACTCTTGAAAATTAGTCTACTTAAAATAACTGGTTTGAATAAGAAAAGGGATCTGTATAAAAGACCAGGTAAGTAATAGTCTGAGTGGGTGTGATTGTATGTTAGTGATAGGAATGTTTGAATGTGGCAGTGAATCTTTGACTGAAATACTTTCTCCTTTTCAGGTCCTTGGGACCGGCTAGATCAAGTACTTAGTAGTGGAACTATTGTACCTCCCAGTTCCCCGTAAGCTAGGAGTGCTCCACCCAAGTCCTATTCACTGAACTGTATGGGGTAATCTTGGAATTCATTGAGTTGCATTTCCAGAACTATACAGAATTCTTCAGAAAAAAGCAGACTTGCCCCCCTCTCCTCCTCCCCCCACCCCGCCTTTTTGTGTTTGTGCACATTATTGGTACCAACACTTGCATATATAGATATCTTTCTTAGCTTTTGAGGTGTGCACCATTTATATATTTTTATAGTTTACTGATTCTTGTATACATATATAGTTGTTTTGGGGGGGCATGTGATATATTTTTATTTCCCCATTGTCCATTATTCTATCTACATACAGCCTTGGCCAAAAGTATTATGCCACCCTAGTGTTTCTGGGTTCTGCTATCTCAATGTTAATGAAACACATGTGCATGGTGGTTTATGGTATATTACACAATATACATTAGTTTAATATTTGCTTGACCCTTCTTTAGCTTCAATTACCGCTTTTATACTGTATTGTACGTAGGTAACCAATTATGTATTAAACCAACGTCCACAATTAACTTATTTTTTCTTGATTATTCCAGTGATTTATGCTAAAAAATATGTTGTAGATACAGTTAATAAACAGTAAAATGCCTAAAACAAGGGAGTTGAGTGAGTGTGAGCGAGGTCAAATCGTAGCTCATCATAAAGATGGAATGTCTCAAAGGCAAATTGCTCAAAAGATGAAATGTTCTTGATGTGTGGTGCAAACGACTCTCAAGTGCTTCAGAGAGACAAAAAATGTGAAGACAATGCAAAGAACATGTAGAAAAAAGGTTACAACGCCTCGTAATGACAGATCCTGCATGCGTGTCGCTCAGAAGCAGGAGAAAAAGATCGTCGGAGCTCTGCAGACTTCAACGAGGCAGGTACATCACAAATATCAATCAGAACTGTTAGAAAGCTTGTAAAGTATGGTCTGAAAGACTGTAAAACCAGGAAGAGGCCATGGATTTCTGAAGCGAATATGAATAAACGTCTTAAGTGGGCCAAAAACCACTCAAATTGGACCAGTGAGCAATGTTAGAAAGTTATATGGTCTGATGAAAGTAACTATGAGGTAAGATAGTACTAGTATTCAATCAACATATAAACTCAAAATATCTGGGGCTTTTACCAAAATATATAAGAAATATCCAACATAAGGATAATATTATCGTTCATGTTTTTTACTCAGGCTTTCTGCCCATCTGGTGCAACTTTCATGCGTCGCAGAGTTGGGGAAGCATTTTAGGCTGAATGTCTGGTACCAACCGTAAAACATGGGTGTGGTTCTATCATGTTGTGGGCCTGCATGTCTGCCACAGGACCCGGAGAAATGGTTATGTCAGGGAAGGATGAATTCAGCTACCATGTTTCCATGTTATCGGATGTTTAAGAGCCATCAATTGCTAAATTACATCCAGGAGTGTCGAAAAACAGTGTTATCTTTCAACAGGACAATGCTTCATGTCATGCAGCTAAGAATACTCATCAATGGTTTGAGACACAGAGTATTGTTCTCATGGACTGGCCAGCTCAAAGCCCCCATCTAAATCCGATCGGACACCTATGGGAAACTCTTGGTAAAGCTACCAAGAACACGACAATTCAAAATAAAGAGCATATGTACCAAAAACTTAGAGAAGAATGGAGTAAGATTGCACCTAGCACCTGCAAAAAACTATTTGATTCTATGCCTAACCGTATAAAAGCGGTAATTAGAGATAAAGGAGGGTCAACCAAATATTAAAACTAATGTATATTGTGAAATATACCATAAACCACCATGTCCACGAGTTTCATTAACATTGAGATAACAGAAACCAGAAACACTGGGGTGGCCTAATACTTTTGGCCAAGGCTGTATATTCTAAGAGTGTATATATTTTAATGTATACAGTCGGCAACAAAGGTATTGGCGTGGTATATTTTTCTCCTGCAACACTAAAAAATCCTTAAAAATATTTAAGGGGTGCCTAATACTTTGTGGGGAGTCCTCTCCTTTTCAGACAGCTCTCCAGGTGTTGAGGAACGGATTTAACAAGTCTTTGGAGCGTGGAGGGTTCCAAGTTGTCCCAGAAGTCCTGAATCTCCTTTATGAGCTTTGGCATACTTGTGGCGTTACTACCTCATAGCAATTACTTAATGAGTCCCCAAAGATTTTCAATGGGGTTTAAGTCTGGATATTACCAGGCCAGTCCTTTATGTAATCCACTCCCGCAAACTCAAACCAATCCTTGATTAATTCTGAAGTGTGTGCAGGGGCACCATCCGGCATGAACACCTCAGTTCCGAGTAGCGTTCTTTGTTCACTGTAATGTTTTGGGGCAACACCACTAATTTACCCTTGCCATGGTACCCGAAGGCACCCCATAACATAATGCTATCAGAGTAGTTGACCATCCCCTGTGTATACTTAGGGTGGTATGGGTCTGTACCTGGCTTTAACCTCACCTTGCCTCCTCGGTTCCCAATAACATTAAACGTAGCATCATCGCTCCACAATACCTTCTTCCACTTCTCACTGTCCCACTTCAGATATTTCTTACAAAATTGCACACGTTTCTTCTTCTGTCTCTGTTAGAATGGGTTTATGTCATGGTGGCTGATGCTCATAGCCGAGGTGGTCCTTAAGGCAGCATTGGATAGTCCTAACAGACAAATGTTGCAGGTTCTTTTCTTTCAATTCCTTTACTGTAATTCTAGGTTCAGCTTCTAACTGTCGCTGAAGCACCTTAAGAGTCCTCTTAGAAGTCTTCCTAGCCAGCCCAGTCCTCTTGACTTAGACTGGTGGGTCATCACCTCCCGTAGCCTTACATTTTTTCATCCATCTCTGTACACTATGCCAGTCTGGATTGAGATATCTTCATTGCACTTTCCTGCCACAGAGTGATATCACTGAAATTTGCTCCTTTGTCAATTCTGGACCTCATGGCATTATCCCACAAGTCACAGAAAAACACTGCAAGTAACAACAGGAAAAACACACTCACAAAAAAAAATTGATCCACTCACCACAAAACACAGTGGGGAATTGAGACCTTTTTCTTTTGAATGGGACTTAAGCTCCACAAACTCTACCTCATGCTCTAGCGCCAATACCAATATGATTGTCATTTTCTTTAGGTGGTTACAGGGGGTCCTTGATAATTCATCATAGGTATTGGCACCAATACCTATGGCGCCGACTATATATATTAGTGTGTGTATATATATATAAATTTTGTTGAATACCATTGTATATTTTGCCTTAATTAATTTCCTTTGGCAACTTTCTCTTCTTCTAACTATCTTTTTTATTCCATCTTGTAGATGGTGGATCACTTGCCCAGTATTCATCTTTTTTTTAAATGAATGTATTTGGTGAAAAACCAAACTAAATTGCTAAGCTTTCAATCTTATTTGATCATCTTTGGAGCGTTTTGAAATGTTCTTGCCTCCTTTACCGATGTAATGATGGAGTGAGGATCTGACAAAGTGAAAGAAAACCATTTTTAAGGGGTATTTATTCTGCCTAGTAGGCAAGAACATTTCAAAACACTCCGAAGATGATCCAAAGCTTAGCAATTTAGTTTGTTTTTTACCAAACACATTCATTTAAAAAAAAGAGATGAATACTGGACAAGTAATGCACCATCTAGAAGATGGAATAAAAAAGACAGAAGAGAAAGTTGCCAAAGGAAATTAATTATGGGTTGCCAGACATGGATGAATTCCACAGAGACAAAACTGAAAAAGAAAGTTTCAAAGACCTACTGCCAGGACAACGGGAGAAGACCAAAAAGCATTGACTCCCTGTACTTGAGTTCAAACAAAGATATGAGTGATTGTGAGAAAGAGGTGAGTAGGAGTTAGAGTGACAAAGTTGAGTAAGTTTAGAGTCGAATGAATGAAAGATCTGAGTGTGTTTTTCAAGGAATATGAAAGTTATTTTAAGGAAAAATTGGGAGAGAGTACTAGGTTCTGGGTGAGTTTTTGGATGGAAATATAAAGGAATTTATAAGATGATTATTAGTGTGGGTAAGCCTAAATGGGAAGTAGTAAAGGAAACAATAGAACAATACAAGAGAATGATGATAAGTGCAAAATACAAGAAGTTGAATGGGTTTGAAGAAGCGAGAATGGGGAAATATGAAAGGGTTGATTTATATGCACAATGTTTAGAATCCCAGGTGAGAACAAGGTTTGGTCATGAGAGAAATAAAAATAAGGACTTAATGAAGAAGTTTCTGGGTACTGTCCTGGATAAGGTTTGTAAATATGTAAATTTCAGAAGGGAGGAAAAGATGAAATCGAAGGGAGAGCGATTGTTGTGGGAGGATGTGCTGGAAATTGCAGAAGATTGTGAGTTCAAGGATTATGGAAGGGAGGAAGTCACCATATACACAGCATGCAACATGAGTAAGAGTTACTCCAGTTTCAGTCATACTGGGATGCATTGATGGAGAACCCTGTCAAGGTGATGACAAAGTTTTGGGAGAATTACTATGGTCAGGATGAATGACAGAGGGTATATGTTGGCTGCGAGCGCAGTTAGAATAGAGGTATTAATGGAAGTCAGAATGGTTGGTGTATGAATGAGAATAGGAGTGATAGTTGCATGATGTGAAGAAAAAGAAGATCCAGAGGGAATGAGTCTAGGTGTCTGTGATGTAAAAAAGTGGGGCACATAAGGGCTGGATGTCATTGGTTGTTTGGGAAATGTTTCGGCTGTGGTCAGACTGGACACATGATAAAAGATTGTAGCCATGCGAGAGAAAAAGTATGCTACTGATGTGGAAGAAAAGGGCACTTGGCACAGGATTGTACACTAGGAGGTCAGAGTAACATAAGTAGGCCTGGATCACGTGGTAATTGTGGGCAGATAGGGCACTATGCTAGGATGAGTGGCAGCCTGAGGTAAATGAAAGTAATTGTGAGTGTTCAGATAAATTTTGTGTAGTAGAATGTACTATATAATTAGGTTTATAAGTTTTTGAGAGCTTTTTTTTTTGCGTAGCCCATCTGGCAACTGTCTACTTGAGCATAATTCGCTGTACACAACAGCCTATTAGGATATATTAAAAAACAAATAAAAAAACACATGATATCTAAATAACATAACGATAAAAAAGGACAAAGGCTAAAAAAAATAACGAAGGCAAAAAAGAAGCATGCTCCAGCCTCGAGAGTAGGCCTTCCTCTCCCCAGCGCAGGAACATGCAACCTACAAAAAGAAACATACAGTAAAGGTAAAAAAAGTGGAGGAGGCAAGCCTCCTCTAAAAAGTCATAAACTCCACAAGTCAGTATGCATGAATCCGTACTGAGTACAAGGGACAAGCAGTAGCGAACCCGCTCATCTCAGTACTGGGAAAGGTAATCTGCGCAGGGATCACCCAGACTGGGAAATTCAACAGGAATGTACCAAACAGTTAGTGGGATAACGCAGTCTTCACAGTATGGCACAGGCGGGCGCTTTATCAAATGGCGGTGAGTCCCATGAGTGTGTCAAATTTGGAGAAGACAGAAAGCAACCTGAAGCCATTGTGGCATTAGGAGGTAGGTCCATAGGAACAGTCGCGGAGCAATAGCCAGCAACTTTAAGTTCCCCTTGACCATCTCCCATCTTCTTTGACAATCAGCCCAGAGAGCTGCCGTATTCCTGCCATGTAATCAATGTGAGGAAGAGCGAAACGCTGGGCTGGTTGTCCAGTCCTCACAGGCTCTTTGGCCCCCTCAATCCCTGCAATTCCTACATGTCCAGGAATCAAGCGAAAGATAATCTCGACATCCACCCAGCTTGTCAAAACCGTGGCATCATGAATATCGTGAACCAAGCGATGCAGAGATTCCAATGCCGCAAGAGCACTAAGGGTGCTTTGATGATTGCTATGAATAACAATCTGGTGTTTGAACCGGGTACGTCATGTTATCTCCCATACGAAGCGGTGTATTGCAACCAGCTGAGCCGTGCAGATAGACCGAGCACCTGGCAAAACCCTGCTGACTTCAAACAGAGGGGATACAGCGTGGAAACCAACCCCATCTTAGGGTCGGTTTCCACGCTGTATCCCACAATTCTGTGCTTGTAGGGAAAGTGAGGAAGTAGGGCAAAAACACAGGCTGTCAGAAAGAAGGAGAAGAGGCTAAGCTTTCTATTTTATGATATTTATTATTCTCTTATTTGTGTCTGCAAAAGGAGTGGTTTAGCATTACCAGAAGCTGGAGTGCCCTTTGGTTTAGGAATGTCTTGTGGCCTTTGTGGCTTGCTAATGGCTAATTTAGATGGTTGTTTAAAGGGATACCACATTCATTTTTTCAATTTTATACCACATTAGATTATCATTTATTAAATTAAATCTCATTAACCCTTAACCTGGGGGTCTGGGTTGCATCAGAGCTTGTACCATATGGGGAAAAATGAGTAATTTTAATTTTTCTCAGAAAGTCATTTATCACTTAAAATATTATTTTATTTAAGTAAATATGCAATGTAAACTATATTTTATTATTCTAAATGTTAGAAAAAATCGTAAAAAGGATTAGGAAAAAATCTAAACTATTTCTTTCGAAGATAACTTTCTACACTTAGGAAAATTTTATGACATTGAAGCTTCAGACTCCCATCTTTATACTGGACTGAAAAATGATGCATAAATTAAGCTCAAATGTGATTCTGCCAACTCTTTCACTCAAGGATTTGCCAATTAGTAAATAAACAACGGGACATCAATTGACAATGCTTGTATGGCAGGAAACTCTTTGAATCATCAATTGATATTACCCACCGTTCTCTAAGGAAATATTAATTGACAATGTCCGCCGGTTAAGGGTTAAAAGCCCTTTTATTCCTGCCAAAATCATAATAACTTACGGTAACTTTTTTGAGATACAGGGAGTTCTTTTAGACCCCCCCCCCATTGAAACCTATATATAAATGGCTTTAGAATTACTAAAAATTAAGCATTCAAACTCAATTCATGACCAAAAGATGTATATATTTTTCGGACAAGGTCAATTATAGGCTTTGTTCGCAGTTGGAGGTGGGGGGGAATAGTAGAGGGGTTTTGAATGCCCTAGAATTTAGTTCAATCTATATTCAAATGATGCTAAAAATATAAACCAGTTCTTAGGCGCCATTTTTTTTTTTTTAGCAAATATTTAAAATCACATGGCATTATCATAATTTTCACTATGTTCTAGTCATGTTGATATAAAAATAATTATATCATAAAAAGTGCATCAAATTTGCAATAAAATGATATACAAAACCCCAAAATATGAATTTCCCCCCAAAATTTGAAAAGTGACTAATGAAAATATGTGGTATCCCCTTAAGGCCTGGTGTCCATTGTTCCATTGTAGGTGGTTATGTCATTTTTTCCATAGGGGATGAGGTGTCTTCTGATGGATTCTTTGATGCACCTGATAAAGCTATTTTTCTTCTCTGGGATCTATTGAGCTCGGAGTGTGAGGGAGCGAGGAGGGGTGGATGATGGAGTGGTGGTGCTTTCCCAGAAGGACGGTTCTCTAGGATGGGAGCCTCAACAGACCCCCACAGAACGTGCGTTTGAGGAGGAATGGTAGTCCTGAGTGAGTCTTTACAAGATTCCTCCTCTCGGGTGTGTATGGCCTCTGGGAAAGTGGGAAAGGGGCCTGGAGAGCAGGGGTTTCATGTTAGGGGGACTGCTTCTCTGGGATCCAATTTTAGACATATTTTATATGTGGAGTATGCTGGGATCTAATAAGACCACCGCACATCCATTTTATGGAGGTTTTCACTGGGCCTATTGAATCCTGCAATTTGGTGCCAGTAGCCTACTTATTACATAATCCAATCACCACAATATCATAAGAAGAGTATTGTTCTAGAAGTCTAGGCAGTGTTCAAAACTTCCAATCTTTAGCTAGATATAAATCTGCACTGGCCTTCTCTCCATGAACTCTTGTATCTTATTTGATTGCAAGATTTAAATCTTGAAAACCATCCATCAGTTGCTTGCAGCTCTGGATATCCCATCCCAGCTCTATTGCAAAAACTTTTGCCTTTTCTTTCTTTAAGAATTTCACCGTTAAGCCTTGTACCTCTCTTGATAATGATTTCAAACCATCTGTTTAAAGCATTTTAAACCACAATTTTTACTGTGATGTTTTCTTTTCCTCATTGTGAGAAATTCTTTTGCTGTAATGCGAAGCTTATTTTCATGAAAGAGTTTCTTGAATACCTAAGGTTTCAAACAAATGGGACAAATTCAAGCTTTCATTATAACTTTTAATTTTGTCCAAAATTAAAATTTTGTCTTTAATCCTTAATGAGTTTTTTTCCTTGACATTTGTAAGGGTAATCTGATAATAAAAAATAAATAGTCAATGTGCATGATGTGCATATGTCTAGTACGAGCTGAGCACCACAGAATGTAATCAATGCTTGAATGACTTGTAATTAACTGTAACATTGGCTGGGGTGAATATGAGCCAGTTTTTTTTAATCTTTCATTATATTTCCTATACTAATTCGTAAAATCCAACCAAATTTGGTGGGTAGATTCTTTATATGGTGCTGCATATCTTATAAAGAAAAAAAAAGTGAATTCTGATTAAAACTATAGTAGTTATTAATACTGAAAGGTGGCTCACCATTTTCTTATGGTCCAGGGTGAATTGATCCACTTCAATTTTCCTCTTTTGAGCTTCTTTAATTTATTTCTATGGTGTATTTTAATGTTTTTTTACTTATCTTAGCACATAATTAAATTTAGCTTTTACACTAACAAAGTATTTACAGTGATATATAAAGGCTTCTAAAGAAAGTTCAGCTAGTTATCAATAGCTTTTTTTATTGAATTTTAATTGTTTGTAGGCCTCATCAACACCTTTAATATAGAAAAGTGTTGTGCCTGCGATGCTTATTGGACCAGCAAAGATATACTTCATGTTCACTTTATCAATGTCTCCTTTCTTTGGCCAATCATACCTGTCATCTGGTTTTCTTTCTAAGAAAGTCATTTTGATGCTACTTTTTCCAATGTCCAACACACTCCCAATGAACACTTTGCCATAATCAACACAGTAATATTTTTCTACTTCTGTTTTTTTTTACTGCATGGTCAGATATTTTTGTGCACTGAATGTAACAACTCCCTTCTCTTCCTCATTTGGTTCTAATTCTTCTGATTCTATGTCTGATTCACTGAAGGTAGGCAAATCATCATCATCATGCCCTCCTCATCAGATGAAGTAGGAAATGGAGTGCTTGTCAGCACCTCTTTCTTCTCTCTTGCAGCTTTTTTTGATTTTCTTTTCTTTTCTTTTCAAGGGTTGCCTCTATCTTGTGTCTCTACAAGTTCTAGAAAATCTTCATGTATTATGAAAAGGATGTGAACATTAAACTTCCAACTGCACAATTTCTTATGTGGTGTCAAGATGGAAGGCTTCCTGAAGATATAAGCCATAATTTGTTCAAAGGAGGTGGCGGGTGATAGGTCTTCTCTTGTGTGATGTTCCTTTTGAGGAGTCACAGGTTTCTGTACAAGTTCTCTAGGTTGATTAACAATCATGTACAATGTATACAAATCAGGGTTGAACTTTTCCACTGGGTATGCGTCCTTGTTGGGAGGATACATACCTATTTTCTTGAAAGAATTTTTGACTATAGGGAGACTAAAACATTGGTCCCATACCTTCCACTCCAGATCTACAAATTCAACCTTAGTAATTCTTCTTGTATAGTTTGCTGCTTGCCATTTTGCAATGACTGCATCCCATTAGGACTTTAGGGGCTTGAAACAACACACATCCAAAGGCTATAAAATATCAGTAGTGTGTGGTGGAAGTTTGATGATGGTAATGTTTTCTTTTCTCACTTTCTTTATCACACATGACATTAAGTGTGTTGAATGACCATCATATACTAACAGCAATGGTCGTTGCATTACATGATTGCAAAAGTACTCAAACCATGCAAGAAAAACATCAGCCACCAAACAACCTGAGTCTGAAAAGGCATACTTGGTTCCGGGATAAGGATTTGTGCCATTCCAGGAGGTCCAGAGTTTCTTACCTTTAAACAGAATATAAGGGGGGAGCTTTTCCTCAGAGGCACTAATCCCTGACGTAACTGTAATATTTTCCTTTCCTGATGTGGAGGTGACACAAGACGCCTTTTCTCCCAATGGTGCAATGATCTTTGTTTTTAACGGGTCTATGAATAAACAGGTCTTTTCAAGGTTCCACACACATTCTGGGCGATTTAAGATCTGTAGGCTTGTCATTTCACCCTTTAAGTTTTCAAAGTATTCATAAATTATTTCAGGATCACTGGCAGCACTTTTCCTTGACTTTTCTAATGCCAAAGGTATCTTACATGTCAGTCAGTAGTGTTGCATAAAGGAAGTACACCAATTATCGCCTGGCATGTTATTGTTGAATTCGCAATCTTTTCTTAGGTATTCACCGGTGGCATTGTCCTCAACAATATTCTTATCCAGAAATGACTTCACCAAATGTTTTAATTTACTAGTTGTGTTCCCAAACCTCTTCCTTCTTTGGGAGGGATAGTTGGTCACCAATGTTCTTCACTGGTTTTTCTTTTGAGAGTAATCTTGTTATTCATTCTATCTACTCCATACATTTTGGCCACTGTTCTTACACTTATTTGGTCTTTTTTAATCACATCAATCGCTCTCCTTATTTTGTCATCAAGCTTCTCGTCCTTTGATTTCTTGACACAGGTAGCTATATCAGACCTGAAAACATGTAAAAAAGTACCTATCAAAAGCAAACCAATATGTGTATACAACAAAAAATAACAGAAAATAACAAAAAATAGGGTGTCTCAATTTACCCCATTAATCTGTATACATAAATATGTATATAAAGACTGTATTGCATGGTATGTAATACAGATGTAATTACTAATAAAGTTAAGTGGAGTACACAACATAGTATTGATACAAACCTTGCACTGTAGGAGATATGTGCTGCAGCACAGCATGTAATGCTTGCTTGACTGAACAAGATGCGATGACGGAACCAACCATCGGATTTAACGAACTTCGGTTCGTTAAACCAAATAAGAGTTCAGCCAGGAAATTTGGTTTGTTATACCCGAAATTTGTTATATCAAGGGTCACTGTATATATATAATGGCAAGAAAGAGGTATGGTGATGATAGTGTGAATGAATGTATGCAATTGATGAGAAAGTTCCTTGATACGGTTCCATGAAAGATAAGTGCATGGCTGAATGGGGAGAAAGGAGAGGATGAGACTGACAGGTGAATGGTTGATGTGGGAGGTTGTGTTGGAGCTTCTGGAAGATGGGCAATTTGATGAAGAGAGTGATTTGGATGAGGATGGATGGTATAGTGTGAATGTTGGGAGTAAGAAGCCCAGGAGCTTTCCTCCACCCCAGCAGTTTGTCAACTATTGGGATTCCCTGAGGGCTGTGCAAGCTGGGGTGATGTCAAGCTGTTTCCTGGGCCGGAAGGCTGGATGGGCGAATGGAAGATGAACAGATGGAAGGGGACAGAGAGCCTGAATGATGTGAGAAAGATTGTGGAATGTCGTAAGGTATGGAAGGAAGGGGTATATGTTGGCAGAATGTAATGTAGGTGGACGTCTGGTGCATGATAAAGGATTGTCAAGAAAGTGTGAAAGAATGTTTTGAATGTAAAGAGAGGGGACATTTGAAGAGAGACTGACCGAGGTTGAATGGTAGAGCAAAGGCTGGGGGAAATGGAAGATATGCATGTGGTAACTGTGGAAAGGCCAGTCATTATGTGAGGATGTGTCATGACAAGAGGAATGTATGTAGCTATTGTGAGATGGAAGGACTTTCAAGTAAAAAGTGCTGGATTAGATTGAGAGCGCAAGATATGAATGGAAAGTCTGAAGCGGGAAAGTATCCTCTGGGTGCATGAGTGCGAGTAATGTGTTGGTAAGTCTGTCTAGAGTGAAAGTGCTGTCTGGTAGGAAGTTTGAGTGTCTGAGTGTGAAGGTGGAATTGAATGGGATTTTGAGTGTTTGGCTTTGATAGATTCTGGGTGCAAGACGAGCTTGGTATATAAGGACGTGTATGACAAGCTGAGTGATAAAGCCCTCCTGTCTGAGTGTAAGGGTAGTTTGGTAGGGATTGGTAGTATGAGAGTGCCTGTGATTGGAATGATAAAGGCAGCTGTTCGAATGCATGGTATGTTCATGAATGAGTGAATTCTCTGTGATTGATAAGGTGAGTAGGGAGTATGGTGTGATTTTGGGGTATGATTTTATGAAAGTGAACTGTATGGTTGTGTATCTTGCAAGTGATCAGATTAAGAGAAAGGTTGATAAAAATGGGGTGTATAAGTTGCATGTAGGGAGAGATGGTAGTGTTTTGAGGAGTGTGCTTACCAGTATTGAGGCAACTGCAATGGAGAGTGTAATGCTTGTGAAGGGTGAAAGGGTGTCTGTTAGAGTGAGTTGGAGTAAGGAGGTGAGTTTGAATGTGGGTGAGAACAGTGTGATATTGGATGGAAAGGATGAATGTTATAAGGTAAGGCGTGTTGCTTGTGTGTTTGATGGCTTGATGAGAATAAATGATCCTTTTGTATGTGTGTAGAGGGACCCCAGAGTGAAAGAGCAGGTGAAAGGGATCCAGGTTGGCAATGTACTGGGTCACCTCTCCACTGTCAGTAAGGTAGGTCTGGATGACAGATAGTACGGATGTTAGGGTAAATGAAAGGACATGTGAATGGACGTATAATGAAGTGGAAAGGATGGTGGAATTGGATGAATGTTTGATTGAGTATGAAAGGGAGGATGTGTATCGAATGCCATTTGAATGAAAGGGGGCCCTCAGTAAGGGCGATCTGGATTTTGGGGTTGCAAAGCTTCTGAAATTCAAGATTATCCTGAAGGAAGACATCCCAATCTATCAGCGGCCAAGACATTTCCTGCGTCCGGTTGCTGATGAGAATGAGGAGCAGTGTGTAGAATTAGAACAATTGGGGGTGATTGAAGAAAGTGTGAGTGCATGGAATAGTCCTATTGTGCCTGTACATAAGCTGGATGGAAGATTGTGTCTATGTGTGGATTATTGAAAGGTGAATGAAAGGACTGTGAAAGAAAGGTTTCTGATGTGTGTGGTATCTAAGTGTGTGTATAGTATGCATGGGATGAAGTGGTTTACAAAGCTGGATCTGGTCTGGTACAGGGGTATTACCAGATGCACATTACTGAGGAAAGCCACCCAGTGACTGCCTTTTCCTCTACAAAAAGGTATTAATAGTTCTGGAACCTCAGCTTTTGGTTGGCCAATGCTCCCGGAGCCTTCCAGCAGGCGATGATTGTTGTGTTGAGCAAGTTTGCAAGTAAGAATGTGATTGTGTTTATAGATGATATTTTGATTATGAGAGAGTTTTGAGGAGCATATGAGGTTGGTGAATGATGGGTTGAGAACGTTAGAGTGTTGGCGTGAAGGTGAAAGTAGCGAGGTGTGAATGTTTTGCGAAAGTGGAATTCCTTATGCATATGGTGAGTGAGAATGGGTTACGAAAGTCACCGAAGTATGTTGAGAAGGTGCGAATGTTTCCGAAAGTATTCGACTGTGGAGCGAGAGTTGGCTGTGATAAAGTATTGTTTGAAAGTGTTGCGTCCATTTTTGTATGGTGGGAAGTTTGTGATCAAAACAGATGACCAACCTCTTGTGTATTTGCAATGTATGAAATGGGCTGATAGTAGTATTGCAAGGACTTTGGAAGATTTGAGTGATTTTGACTAGGAGATTGAATACGTGCCTGGTGAATGGAATGGAGTGGCTGATTTGATGTCAAGATATCCTGGTACGAATAAGGAAAAGGTGTGTGGAGTGAGTGATCCTGAGTATTTGCTGAAAGGGATTATGAATGGAAAGGAGAGTAAGGGTGGTGGTGATTCCTTATTTGAGAGCGTATGGAATGATTTGCAAGATTTGAAGAGTGATGGAGTAGATGTGAGTGTGCCCGATAGTGTGGATGACTTAAGGAAGGAGGTAATGAGTGAAGTATGTATTGATTGTAGTGAGTCGTTTGTATGGAGTGATTGTTTATGTGCACTTTGGTGGTGAGAGGCTGATTGTGTACAAGGATGAGAAAGTGAAGGGTTCAAATGTGTTTGAGCGGGTGCATTACAATTGGGTGATCGAAAAGTGTTAATATATGAGAGAGAAGAATGATTGTCTGGATGAAGATGAATGTGTGGTGAGTGATGATGTGGGAGTTGATGACGGTGTGGATGTCAGTGCTGATGTTGGTGTGGTTGTTCCTTCTGTGTATTGTGAACATGGAGGACCTGATATGATGGAAGTGAGAGTGAAAATTGGTGAAAGGTTCTTCTGTGGTTTGATTGATACTGGAGTGCAAGTGTTGTTAGTGAACAAGAGGATTCTGACTAGGTATGATGAGTTTAGATGTTTTGAACGGAAGCCTGTGAAATTATGGATAAGTGGATTGGGGAGTGGAATGATAGTGGCATGGGAACATGTTAGTCTGAGACTAAGTTTGGGAAGTGATGTGAATGTGAAGCATGACTTTGTGATTCTGTAAGATGAGCAAATGGCATCTTGTTTCTTGCTTGGTGTGGACTTTATGAGATTGAATGATTTGTCTTTGGATGCTGATAAGGATTGCGTTATGAAAGGTGAATGTGAAGTGATGAGGTTAAATGAGTGTGCGAAGAATGTTGTCAAATTTTGCGGTATGATCAAATTGGTCATGGATGATGAGAATGAAATTTTAAGTGATGATGATATTCTAGAGATGCAAGAGATGTCTCCTTTTGTCAGTGAGTTGAAGAGGTGTGTAATGATGTGTGTCGATTTGAATGAATAGCCTGAGTGTTTGAGTGATTTTAAAAGGTATACTAAGGATTTTGTTGTTTGTATGGATGTTGTATATTTTGTGAGGCATATGAATAATGGGGATGATATCTATGTACTTGTGACATCATTGGTTGGTATGATTGGTCTAGTGAAAGTTGTGCATGATAATTATGGGCATATGGGTAAGTATAAGTTGTGGGAGTGTATGAAGGAGCGTGTATTCCATCCGTTCCTGAGAACTGTTGTGAATGATGTTGTGACTATGTGTGAAAGGTGTCAGAAGCAAAAGGTGCAAGGTATGCAAGTAAAGCCACTGATGTTGAAAGTTGATCCCCAAAAATGTTTGAATTAGTAGTAATTGATTGTGTGTCTTTACCACATACAAGTGCTGGGAATGTTGGTATGGTTGTTATGGTTGATCATAAAAGCAAGTTTGTGTATGCGCCGCCTGTGAGAGATAAAAAGAGTGTGACTGTTGCACGTGGAGATAAGCAGTTGTTTTTTCTTATGCATGTATGGAAGCCTAGGAGATGTCTGAGTGATAATGAGCCTTAATTTGCAAGTGAAGTGTTTGAGCGAATGTTGAGAGAGAATGGTGTGGAGCATGTGAGGTAGACTCTGTATGTACTGTCTTCAAATAGGTTGGATGAGCATACAATTAGAACCTAATGTGAGATGTTGAGAATGATGAGTACAACTTTGAATGACTGGGATGAATGGTTGAGTAGTGTCATGGGCGTATAATTTGACGGCGCATAGTGCAACTGGGGTGTCCCAGAGTCAATTTGTTATGATTTTGAAAGGCAGTGAAAGATAGGTTTCATTCATTTGAAATAGGTGCAAAAGTATTGAAGGTAAAAGAAGTAAAAGGTAGGTTGAATGTGTCAAAGATGAGTGAAATGTTTAAAGGACCGAATAGAGTTGTGAGTCTAGGAGAATGTTGTGACATATGTTTTGGAGAGTTGAATGAAGGTGTAACTGAGAATGTGTGGGCACATCAGAGTCAGTTGAGGAGGTGGAGAGAACCTCCTAACTACCTGGTGAGCCATCCGGTGTATGAACTGTGCAGAGAAAGAGATAAGGTGCATGATGATGAGACGTAGTGTGATAGTATGGATCTGTCTGGGAAAGAGCTTGTCTTGGTTTTGAGTAGAAAGCTAACAAAGAAGAGTGAAAGGAAGAATTCAAGCATGAATGAAAGTAAGTCTGAACAAAGTCATTCTGCTATGGGGGAGCTTGAGAGAGAGATTGAGTATCTGCAAAAGCAGGTGCATGATTTGACTGATATGAGTAGGTGAGTGAGTGAGCTGCCTGTGGCTGATTTTTCTGTTTTGGGAAACAGTATGAATGATAGTGTGGCTTATTTTTCTGGTTTTGCAAATGGTAAGGGTAGAGGTGAGTTCGATGCAGAGAATGAGGAGGTGACTTACTTTTCTGGCTTCTGGTGGGAACGTACTTTGAAGGAGGGGTGTGGTGGAGCGAGTTGGAGAGTGATTATAGGGCCATTCTCTCACCCCTTTTCCAATACCCTCTCCCTCCCTCTCTAATAATGTGTGTGTGAATAGAGAGATTATGTATATATATATATATATATATATATATATATATATATATATATATATATATATATATATATATATACCGGGTGTCCCAGAAAAAAGTCAACGTACTTTGAAGGAGGGGTGTGGTGGAGCGAGTTGGAGAGTGATTGTAGGGCCATTCTCTCACCCCTTTTCCAATACCCTCTCCCTCCCTCTCTAATAATGTGTGTGTGAATAGAGAGATTATGTATATATATATATATATATATATATATATACCGGGTGTCCCAGAAAAAAGTTAACGTACTTTGAATTAGCATAACTCCAAAACTATTGGAGATTTTTGGATCCTGCAAAAGGTGTTTTATTTAACAACTATTTATCTGTCGATTCTGGGAATTTCATTAAACTCCCTTTTATAATATTGATACACTAATGGGTTTAGTGGAGGCTATAAAAAATATGTTTGCGGAAGGAAGTAAAATAATGAAATGAAGCCTAGGAAGGGTAGGTTAACGTACACTTTCAAGAGAAGCATAGGGAGCCTAGGTCAATGTGCGATTCTTCAAGCAAAGCCTAGACCATTTTACAGTGGTTTTTCAGCCACGCTGTGGTATGGTCTCGTCATTATTGCTTACTAAGCAAATCAAGGCATTTCTGTGTAAAAGTTTACTTCCATAGAACTTTTTTAATCATGCAGTTAACAAAAGATCAACACGTATTTGTAGTCACAAACTTTATTAAGACTGGCAGTATTAAACAAGTACAAGATTCATTTGAACAACATTTTCCAGGTAGGCACCCACCAAGCAAGCCCACAATTTGGAAAAATGTTCGCAAATACCAACATGAAGGAATATGCTTAAATCTAAATAAAGGTCATTCGGGTCGTATGAGAACCATAAGAACAACAGAAAATATTGAAAATGTTCAGATGACACTTCTTCAAAATCCACATGTATCAGTCACAAAGAATGGGTTACAATTGTCAAAGTCATCAATTAACCACATTATTAAACATGAATTAAAATGGCATCCCTATAAAATGCATGCAAGACACCAGCTTCTTGAAACTGATTTTCCTCATCGTAGACAATTTGTCAAATGGCTTCTCCATAAACCTGCTCGTTTCTTGGAAAACATTTTGATTGGTGATGAGGCAGCCTTTTTCATGAATGGAAAAGTAAATAGCCATAACATTCGGCAATATGCTCCGCTGCCCCCCCTCCCAAGCATTCTACTTTGACACACATATTTGTTAGCAGAAAGTGTCTCTTTGGATGGAATATGCAGGAATGGCTATATTGTCGGCCCATTGTTTTACGAGAATAACTTGAATGGTGCTGCCTACCTGAGTAAAATCAACGAAAGGATGTTCCTGAAACTCCGCCAAATTTATGGCAATCAATTCAATAGACTTTGGTGGATTCAGGACGGCGCACCAGTTCATAGACAGCTTGCTGTAAGAACAAAACTAAGAGAAATGTTTGACAACCCCATGCAATTGAATGCCCCCCCCCCCCAAGATCCCCTGACTTAACACCGTGCGATTATTTCTTATGGGGATATCTAAAGAATTAAGTGTATTCTACTCCACCACAAAGCATCAACCAGTTAAGAGATAGTATCACACATGAAGTCGATAGACTTAAGGAAAATCACAAGTTAATCAAAAAAGTTGTTCAATCAATGCGATCAAAGGCACACATGTGGAAGGAAATGGTGCTTAGAAAATTAAAAAATTAATTTTATTACCCATATGAAGAGGTGTTTTTGTTAAAAATGGATTTAAATATATTTGTTGATTTTAAACTTTGAAGTTTCATTATTTTACTTCCTTGCGCAAACATAATTTTGATACCCTCCACTAAACCTATTAGTGTATCAATATCGTAAAAGGGAATTTAATGAAATTTCTAGAATCGACAGATAAATAGTTGTTAAATTTGATTTGTTTTGCACAACTCAAAAATCTCTAATAGGTTTTGAGTTATACTAATTCAAAGTACCAAACTTTTTTCTGGGACACCTTGTATATATATATATATTATTTATTAGGGATTTCATGTTTTGTTTAAAATGTTTTTTTTCTCTTCCTCAGCTATTTACCTGTTTGTTTGATATTTTGTGATAAGCCACTATTAAATACTCCAAAATTTAATCCCCATCATTTGTAAGGAGTGGCTGAGAGTGTAGTTTGGAAATAACGCAATTAAATTATTGTGAGTCCCGACAGGACTGGGAGGACTTTGATAGCCTCAAGATGCAACCAGATCGCATTATATCCAGCTTGGAGGGAGACCCCAGCCTTTTTTTTTGTAAGACGTCTGCAGTAATTGTGACCACACAAGTGTCAGCCGGCAGAACTATCCCAGGGGTAAAACGTGATGCCTTTTCTTTTTTTTCGTTGGATCCAGTGCTTGTTAGGCCTCTTTTATATGATTGCATACCGGTTTTGTTTGCTCATTTATCTCTTTTTGTTTCTTATTTGTCCTTTTGGTTGCTCATTCATTTAGTTATATTTAGATAAATTATTGATTGGTGATAAAATTATTTGTACATATATATATCGAGATCTCAAGTATATTTACCCCCATATCGCTTGTAAATATTTACCCCATATTTTTTGTCATTTTTTGTGAATAGAGGACTGTATATCCAATTGTTTCATTCTTCCTCGGGTTTTCACGTCCAATTTAGTATAGTAAGCGGGTTGGATCGATTGGGAGTTTAGGGTACATTTTTGGCCCACTAAAGTATCAATGGGTAAATTCATCATAACAATTTGGGTGTCATGCACCAAAGGATGGTATGGGTACGCTTTGAATTGCAAATATATATGAGGCATTAATTTTATATTTCAAATTAATTTTTTAAAAAGCATAATCAAAGTCTAACTGGTGTTTGCTCATTCATATTTTACCAAATATAGGCATTGGCTATGATGACTATTCTGCAGATAAACCATTAAATATAAATATACGGTAAACCAAAATGATATTACCTATATGGCTATTTAAGGCATATGAAATGTTAATCATTGAAGGTATAAAAATTATTATTAATACTATTGATGAGCTGACATGGATGAACCAGTGTACCTTTTAACCCATAAATTATAAAAATAAGGTTTATATAGAAGCCTTACCCTCGGGGTCCATTTTTTTTTTTAGAGAACTTCTACAAAAGGTTTCAAGACTTCTTTTGGAAATTGAATAAATTATGTTGCCTAAAGAAGAATCCTGTGAATAATGGACTAACTCTAAAGAAAAGAATATATTTAAAATATCCTTGTTAAACTTTATTCAAATTCTGTAGAATACTTTGAGTTTATTTGTCAAAGTATTCATATATAGAATCTTAAAGAAAATATTAAAAAATATATTAACTTGATATAAGGAAGTTTTTTTAGTGTTATCAAGGTATAGACCAATTTACCAAATGATGCAATACAAATTCTTTCACTATTTTAATAAGTGTATTTATAGGTTCATGGATACAAAAATTGTATTTAGAGGCTTAAATGGGATAGAGAAGTTTTTGATTCAGGTTCAGAATTTTGGAAGAAGTAAATTTCCATAATTTCCCAATTTTAATAATGTTCCAGAAGCAAACCACCCTGGGTTTGGGAGTTCAAAGTTTATTAAATTCATGAATTATATAGTTTTTATTAATATATAGTGATACCTTGACTTACAAGTTTAATTCATTCTGTGGCTGAGCTCATAACTCAATTTACTCGGATATCAAAGTGGTTTCCCCCATTGAAATTAATGCAGCCCCACAAAAACCACACCAATTTTCTTTAGTACAAGTTTTTTAAATAAAAAAAAATGTACTTTAGAAATAAAAAATAATGCATAAGAAAATAATAGAACATAATAAGAGTCTGTAAGAAAATAATCTGGTTTTATTAAGCATACATTACCTTGAAGATCAGATGGAGATGCTGACAAAAGTGAAAGAGATAGGCGGCGGAAGTTAGGGGTAGTCTTTCATTTTGTGTTCTATCGCTTAACTTACTTGCTAAATTTAACTTACTCGCTACCAGATTTGGGAAATCAAAAAACCCAGCCCTAAAAAAAAATAAATGGGTTTATTACCATTTTCTTTTTGCTTTTTCAAATGAAATTTGAAAAAACCTGGGTTGGAGGGGTTCAAGAAATAAATGCTTCTTATCATTATTTTATTCAAAATTCATATTTATGTTTAGAATTTCAGCAACTATGTATCAAATTAAGATTATTTCTCTGATACTGAATCATAATTCATCTTTCCTACAGGTTATGGTTATCATGGGTACCCACAATTCTCGATCAGTGACCTGTTACTGTGATCTTTTCTTACTATAATATAATTATTAAACTAATTAATTACTAATATTATATAAAAATAGAGATAGCTATTCTTTTTCTATGTTATTCTAATGCTTGTAGCATTTGTTTTTTGAAAAAAAAAACAAAATAAAAACAAGGTTTTATTGGGCTTTTTCGAAATTAAGAGCTTTTTTCCCACTTCTTAATCTCCTTGTTCTTCTTTACCACTGACTTTTGCTTTTTTCACTCCTTTTCCTTGCTTTCACTTGCAGAGCATTCCAATAAAAACCTGTCCAACAAGGTTTGTTTCTTCCTCCCTTTAAAATGTTTAAAAAAAAGGTGAGGCAAGTGTCATTACATAGCACCAACACACGACCTATTGCAAACTTTTTCAGGGTATTTCTTTTCAATAAATTTTGAAAAGTTTCTCACACATTCCCAACATTTCCTTAATCTCCGCCTCTGTCTCCTCCATAGTAATTTCGTGCAAAACCTCTGTATGCTGCTGTAGCTCCTTTAACTCCTCCAATGTGCTCTTCAATGAGGTCATTAACGTTTCATCCACCAGCAGGCCCATGGACTTTCCAAGGGACACAATCTCCTCAACTACAATTACTTCAGGTTCAAATCCTTTGAAATCCCTTTTGGACACAGCCTTAGGCCACAGCTTCTTCCACACATAGTTTAAGGTCCTCCTTCTAACACCCTACCAGGCCATGTCAATAATTCGGAGGCAGATCACGATATTGTAGTGCTCCTTCCAGAACTCTCAAAGGGTGAAGTTTATGCTCTCCATAACCCCAAAGCAGCAGCGGAACAGGTGCTTGGTGAAGAGCTTCTTAAAATTTGAAATCATCTGCTGGTCCATGGGCTTCAGGATAGGGGTGGTGTTGGGTGAAAGGTAGAGGACCTTAATAAACTTGAATTCTTCAAGGATGTCATCTTTGAGGTTTGGTGGGTGCGCAGGAGCATTGCCAATGATGAGAAGGTCTTGCAGGGGTAGGTTATTCTCCAAGAAATACTTCTTGATGGCAGGACCAAAGACCAGGTTTACCTAATGCACAAAGAACTGCCTGGTGACCCATGCCTTTGGGTTTGCCCTCCAGTAACAGCTTAATCTTGCAGTTGCCACTCACATTCATGCAGAGCGCAAGCAAGGGTTAACCTGTCCTTCATGGGTTTGTGACCTGGCATGCTCTTCTCCTCTGTCATTATATACATCTTCCTTAGCATCTTTTTCCAGAACAGCCCTGTCATCATCACAATTGAAGACTTGCTGGGGGATGTATCCTTCGGCTTCTATCAGTTTAGTGAAAGTTTTAATGAAATCCTCAGCTGCCTACACATCTGAGTTTGCTGCCTCACCATGCCAGACGATGGAGTGAAATGCCGGCCCTCTTTTTTTTTAAATTATCGAACCATCACCGACTGGCTGTGAATTATTCTTCCAACACCTCATGGATTGATGTTCCTGCTGTCTGCTGCACCAAATCTCTGTAAATGGCTCATGCCTTCTCACAGATGATACTCTCAGTCATAGTATCTCCTGTGCGCTGCTTCTTCATCAACTACACCAACAGCAACCTCTCCATCCATCATGGACAGAGGCTCAGTTTGGAAATTATCTTAACGCCTTTGGCTGGCATTATAGCCTTAATCGACTCCTGTTTCAAAATCATGCATATTGTAGATGTATTACGCTTGTACTGTTTAGCTAAGTTGACAATACACAAACTGCGTATCACAGTAAATGTGTTAAGGTATAAAGGTAAGAAGAAGAAAAAACTGAATACAAAGAGGTTTTACCAACTAAGATGGTGATGCTCCTCACTAGGTCATACTCTCACATTGACAAGACAATTCATGTTTCAACTGGTATTATTGGAGCACAACAATTACTGAACTTATCTATATTTTGTCTTGTTCATTCAAATTTGTTTTATATATTATATGAATAATTCCTGTAAGAATATAGAGAATGTTATAAATTGTATATAATAATTACCAAACATAATTTTCTTAGTATTTAGATTAAACTTTTACTAAACATCAATGTGATTAAAAATGTTGATATCATTCATAAAAATAAAACTTAAAATAGAGGTCATTTGTATAGAGGTCTATGGTAATTACTATAGCTAGGCTTAGATGGGGGAGGGTGGTATTTGTGGGAGACCCCCCCCCCATCCTGTTCATGGAGAATATTTTACATTTGAAAGTAAAAAAAAGAACAAAGATTTATTTTTATTACCCTTTCCTTATATTTTCTTGAATGTCTGTAAAATTTAGCATTTTCTATTTTTTTTCTTTCAGCTTCAAAATCATACTTTTAGTCTTGCAGGCACTCATTTAGGACTTCACTGTGACTGTACTTTGTCCCCCTAAATTGGTATCCCTCCCAAAATTGGAGGGCTAGCTATGCCCATGGTAATTACAATATACAGTACACGTCAAACATCAAAATTGTCACTTTTTTGGCTAAGTTGTGCTCACATAAAAATCTGTAGCTCCTAAAATAAACATTTCTCAAAGAAAATTCTTTATGAACAAATTTTTAAGTCTCGCAGGCATACATTTAGGACTTCACTGTGACTGCACTTTGCTCCTCCTTGAATGGTATCCCCTCCCCAAAAAACTGGAGGGCTGGCTATGCCCATGGTAATTACAATATACAGTACACGTCAAACACCAAAATCGTCCCTTTTTCGGCTAAGTTGTGCTAGCATAAAAATCTGTAGTTCCTAAAATAAACATTTCAAAAGGAAATTCTTTATGAACACTTTGCTATACATATGTCCAAATTTTTAGGAAAATTTACAAAAAAATTGATTTCTACGTTGAATAACCTTTTCAAGGTCAAAAGTAAACTTTTTTGTTTGACCTTGTAAGGAAATATATGCATTAATAAAAGTTGTGGGGAATCTTATTAGCTTTAAAATGATATCAGAATGAACTCTGTAGGTGCAATAGTCTCCGAACTTTAAAAATTACCATTTTGACCGAACTTTGAGGGGTCATATCTCAGAAACCATTTGACCTACAGAGGTGACAACATACCATTGAATTTGTCTTATTAAGGTCTATCTATAAGTACAGTAATTTGCAAGAAAATCTGAGTCGGTGCCAAAAATGACTGGTTAAATTGACATGGAATGACCCAAATATCTGGTGTCACATATACCCCTAGATCCTTCTCTTCTGCTGTATACTGCAATGGGTTTCCCTCCATGTTGTAATTGTAGTTAGTATTAGTGTTCCCAATGTACGTAACCTTGCATTTCTGCATATTAAAAGTTAATAACCATTTTTCACTCCACTGCTGCATGCACCGAAGGTCTTCTTGAAGAGCTGTCCTATCTTCTGTTGTTAATTCTTCTATAAATTTTGGCATCATCAGCAAATAGCTTGCCCTTTGGCTGAATGTCATTCAGTAAGTTATTGACAAAAATTATCAACAAAACTGGGCCCAGCACACTACCTTGAGGAAGACCACTTCATACATCAAGCCAACCAGAGTGAACCCCTCTGATGGAAACCCTTTGTTTCCTGTTGCCAAGGAAGGTCTTGATCCATTTCCATATTTCCCCTTCTATACCCACAGCTTTTAACTTATGCAAGAGACGCTTATGAGGAACAGTATCAAAAGCTTCCTGCAGTCCAGATAGATGGGGCAGTCTCTGTCAGATCAACCAGTGCCTAAAACCCTCATCTCTGAGATTTTGCTAAAATTTGGTTTATAGGAATTTTGGGGGCCTAAACCCATTTCTGAAATTTTAAGGTCAATCTGACCAATGGTTCAGGAGATATGACCTCAGGCATTTTGAAGTCACATGTGAGGTCACTAACATTTGGTGACCCATAACTAGGGTAGTAATGGTCATAATTATATAAAAGTATATATATTTAGAATCAGAAAAAGACAAGGAATCCAAATATGAAAGTTTTAGAACTCTTGGTTGAAAAATAAAAAAAAATATTCCTTTTCTAAAGCTTGAGGTCAAAATTTGACCTCTGGGGTATAAAAACTGAAAGTTTTTATAAATAAGAAAAATGAAGGAATATGCTTTGGCTATTATAATCAGTAAAAAAAAGTTTGTTTATTCTAGTATTTTTCAAGTAATTAACACATAAGTGAGCACTATATTTTTAAGTTGTCTTTCAATTCTATATATATTCACACTTAAGCTCTTAAAGTGAGCTATAGAAATTGAAATTATAATTATTTTTCCATATAAAAAATAGTCAAAGGTCTTGGTTATTAGAAACAATCATAAAAAAAGGTTGTTTATGCTATTACTTCTCATGTAACTAACTTATGTTGACACCTTATTTATAAATTACAGAACAATTTAGGAATTTATTTTAGCTATCAGTTTGACTTGACCTAAATCTCCAAGAATAATGGTATTTTACTGATAATCCTCACTGACAAAATAATTACAATAATGATAGAGAATAATTTTGGCATTTTTGATACTTTCATCAATTTCTTTCTGAGGAAAGATATATTTAATTCTGCTACCTCCTTTAAGTGTAGGACAACTCACAGTTAATATATGATGTCCTGGCACTGCACATGAATCCTTCTTTGATGGATTATGATATACACTTGCTCCTGATGACCCAGATGGATGTAAAAAGTTCACTGTTTAATCATCAAACTCCTCACAATTCCATACCAAACTTGCCTGTCATAAATACAGCTAACATACTCTCCTGGTTTGACACATTTTAGGTGATCAACCATTGCAGGTTCATTAGTAATATGACTTTTCCTTATTCTTTTCTTTTTTCTCCAATGCCACTTGAAATGAGATACACCATCAATTCTTCCTTGTTTATGGGATCAAATCTATGATATTTCTGAGTTCCCAGAATAGTCCTACTGTCCTTGAATCAAAGTTCTAACCATTGTTCTGCATCTTTCAAATCAGATGTTGTTACAAAGAAAAATTTGTTGTCTTGCTCAAGTTTTCATCATAAAACTGAAACATGTCTTCTGGTGTAAGAATTTGCCTTTCTGTAGTTCTCTGCAAACTGGCACAAGCAGTATCTCTCTTCACTGTTCCCCCAATCCTATCACAGGCATTTTTGCCATGGGATGTAGCAAAGAAGTGCCAATCACAACACAAACAAAAATTCTCTTCATGGTAACAGACATTTGTGTAGTTGTATGTTTTTATATTGGCCAGTACATCCATCCAAAAATAGTACACCTTCTTCAAGTGTGGGCATCTGAATTTAACATAGTTCATAAGCTTTATTATAAATGAGCAAACCATTATAGTGTTGTGTTTTAGTAATGGAGATAAGAAACAGACACTAAAATGGTAAGTTCCTGGTCTGCAGATGATCTATAATAGAAGACAAAAGGGTGAACTGTACATTGTGAATTGGGCAGCATCTTGGACAATGAAAGAATAATTTTCAGAGAAATCACTTAATATAACTGCCTCACTCTGAGGTAGTAGTGTTTCTTTCAACTGTTTTAAGTACTGTGATTGTTGCTGTGCAACAAAATGATGATGAACCATGCAGGATATTTTCATGTTTAATGATAATAACTATTCATGAAGCAGGCCCACTTTTTCTACCATTGTACAACAGTCAGCAGTCACCCATTGCTTGTAAGATATTTCATTTGGAGCTGATTTTACACTGTCAAGCAACTCAAGTTCAGAACACCCTCTTCTCTTGGGCAATCTTTGCCAAGTTGCATCATGCAAGCCTCTCTCTCTGTACTGCAGACACTGTAATCCATAAGATCTTTGTATGAGAGACCTTTTTCTCCAAATGAAGCCAAGTGTAATTTTGGGTTTTGATCAATGTGCAGACACAGACAGAATGAGTCCCACTACTACTGGCAGAACACTGTCTTCTCTTGGGCAATCTTTGCAAAGTTGCATCATGCAAGCCTCTCTCTCTGTACTGCAGGCACTGTAATCCATAAGATCTTTGTATGAGAGACCTTTTTCTCCCAGTGAGGCCAGGTGTAATTAGGGGGTTTTATCATATGTGCAAACATAGACAGAATGAGTCCCACCACTACCGGCAAGCACACAATATGACAGCCGTGATTTAGCAAATGTGGAAAATCCTATTTTGGAATTCTTTTTATCATTTTTATATAGTTCAAATAACTCTTAAATTCCCAAGGACCAGTTGTTTTTGCATCTTCAGCACTAATGACTTTCACACAAACCTTTTTGCCTGGACGCATACAACTAACCTCATCTGACTCATAGAATCTTCTAACTATATCTTTGTATTCTTCAGATATCACTTTTCCTTTGCTCATTATTGGAATCTTTGGAAGGATTCCAAATTCTGATTTTAGTGAAGGTCTTTTTTTCACCATATATATTTTAGTTTGAAAGAAAGTAGCAGTTTTTCAATTGTATATGGGGAGAGAGTTAATATTTGTAGTTTGTGATTATGACATTTGCCCTCCAGGAATCACTGTTTCAATTCACTCATTATGTTTCTAGATGTTCTTTAGATTCTGTTTCAGGTTTTGAAGAATCACTTACCCACTCACTAATATGAATACCATAACTGACTTCTAGCCTCTTCTCAAGTGTTTCTGGGCATCTGATAGCTTATCACGAGCTTTGAGCCTTTTCTGGCTCAATGACAACCCTTCTGAAAAGAACAAAAAAAGAATATATTTAAATTATTATACAGAGCAAAGTTTTCATTTTATGTAGACTAAAGAGCATCATTAAAGAATAAATCCTTCAAAGTAAAAGCTTGCCAAATATCAATTTTGTTTTATTAGACAAAAAATTGAAGAGAATAAACAGAGAATCTTAGTTCTTGAAAAAGTGAGAAGGAATTCAGAAGAGTTGGAAAACAAGGTTGAAGAGGAAATACAAAATACTGTCACTGAAACCATTGAGGATAAAGTAAGAAGTGTCTGGGAGACTGAGAAAGATAGGTCAGCCAGGGCAAAAAATGTACTGCTAGCCAATATACACGAGTCGGAAGCCACAGTGGGTGAGCAAAGGAAAAAATATGATGAACAGGTTATATCAAGTTTGTTTACTGATACTCTGGGAATTGACTCAATCGATATTAATAGTAAAATTGTATCAGTTGGTAGGCTAGGAAAAAAGGAGAGTGACAGGACAGCCAAAAGCCCAAGGCTAATGAAAGTAGTATTAGACCAGGAGAGTACCGCACATAGGGTATTGAGAGCTGCCCCTAAACTGGGGAAATATGCTGAAGAAAAGATAAGAAATATCCAGATTTTCAGAGATATGAATCAGGAGGATACAAAAGAATGAAGATCTCAAACAACAGAGTATTAAGGACAGTAAGTGGATTATTAGGGGTAACAAGCTAGTTAAAGTGAAAGTGAATCCAAATGCCTCTCTAAGAAAGAATTTTTAGACACCCACACTACCCTCAAATGTATGTATACTAACACTGATGAGTTTTCAATAAATCAAATGAACTGCAGGTGCTGATTGATGAAATCAAACCAGATATTGTATGTCTAACAGAAACTAAATTGAGTGATCATTATAATTCAGAAATTTTTGATGTTGATAATTATACTGTATTCAGAAAAGACAAGAGTAAATCAAGCAGCGCCTGGAGGTGGTGTGGTAGTGTTAGTGAATAAAAAGTTAGTATCTTCAAGTAGCAATGTAAATTTTTTGAACAACGATGCTTATGCTGAAGCGGTTTGGTATGAAGTTAAATGTCAGAATAAGGGCGTGTTAGTTGGGACAATATAAAGACCCCCAGCTTCAGTAGAGAGAAGAATAACCTTCTCTGTGACCTTATAAGGCTAAGTGGTGATTATAACAATGAATCTCAGGTGTTTATTTGTGGTGATTTTAATTTTAAGGAGATAAACTGCGAAAACCAAGAAATATCTAGTGTTGGCCAGATTCTGGATGCAAGAAATTTTCTTGATAGTGTTAATGATGTGTTCTTGCAACAACATGTTTTGGAAGTCACTCACAATTTAGAAGAAAACAATCCATCAAGGCTTGATCTCATTTTTACCAGGGATTCTCATGACATTACAGGTTTAGAATTGCTTCCCCCCCCCTTAGGAAAAAGTCATCATGCTGTGATTGCATGTGATCTCTTACTGGACACGGGTAATGAAGAGGTAGATAGGAGCCAGCATCTGAGATATAATTTTCACAAAGCTAACTATGTTGGAATGAAAAGAGAGTTAGCAGAAATTAACTAGATTGAACTCTTTAGAGAAAAGGAAGTTGAAGAAATGTATAAATTATTAGTCGGGATATTATGTGATCTTATAGATAAGTATGTGCCAAAGATATTATGTAAGGTTAGAAAAAGAAAAGCTAAATGGATGGCAAAAGAAGTCTTAAACCAAATTAGGGAGAAAGGGGATGGAAATGGCTTAAAGCTAGGAAGACACCAAGGAGAGCTGCCAAAATACAGAAGGGTCAGAAACCTAACTACAAGTGTGATTAGACAGGAAATAACAGCTTTTAATAAAGAAATTATGTGAGGACATAAAAGTAAACCCTAAGCATTTCTGGAGTTTTGTGAGGAGTCAAATAACCGAAACAGACTGGGAAACTGCCAATGAAATGAATATAGCATTTCAAGGTGTGTTCATACGAATATAGCATTTCAAGGTGTGTTCAGACAGGAGGATGTATTGAATATACCAGCATTTGATGTTGGATATTATGGGCCAGTAATTGAAGACATTGATGTGGATATGTATAAGATTAAGGAACTACTGAAAAAAGCTAATGGTAATAAAACAAAGGGTCCAGATGGAATTCATCTGAAGCTCTTGAGCGAATATCACAATGAACTGGCCTTACCAGTTTTAATTATTATCAAGAAATCACTTAATTCAGGGATAGTACCGGCTCTTTGGATTCTTGGATCTTTGTATCCAATCTATAAAAAGGGTGATATTCTTGACCCTCTAAATTACAGACCAGTATCCCTGACCTGTGTACTTTGTAAAATGTGTGAAAAACTGATAAGAAAAGTTGTAGTTAAGCATCTAGAAGATTATGAATTGATTTATGATGGTCAACATGAGTTTAGAGCAAAGAGAAGCACACTTAAAAACTTACTGACATATATGGAGACCTTGATAGTAGCACTGGATAATCAAATACCAGTTGATGTAAACTATCTTGACTGTAGGAAAGCGTTTGATACAGTGCTATATGAGAGACTATTAAGTAAGTTGGAGGCATATGGGATAAGAGATAAAATTTTACATTGGATTAAGGCATTTTTAACAGGAAGGGAACAGTATGTGGAGATAAGAGGGACCAAGTCTGATAAACTAAGGGTAACTTCAGGAGTACCACAGGGTTCCATTTTGGGTCCTGTATTATTTCTTATTTACATTAATGACCTAGTGAATGAATTGGAATGTCCAGTATTGCTTTTTGCTGATGATGCAAAAATGTTTAACAAAATTAGATCACAAGAAGACATTGAAGCAATGCAGAGGGACTTGAAAAAACTTGAAAATTGGAGTGTTAAATGGTTGCTGGACTTTAATGCCGATAAATGTGTCACCATGCACATTGATCACAGAAATCCACATAAAAACTATGATTTCAATAGAAAGCAACTCACGGAATGGAATGTAGAAAAGGACTTAGGAGTTTATGTGTCAGCAGACCTAAAGCCTTCACATCATGTTAATGTGGTAGCAGAGAAAGCCAACCGGATGGTGGGGCTGATTAAGAGACATTTTCCTGAAATTGATTTAGATACTTGTCATGGTTTATATTGTGCGCTTGTTAGGCCACACCTTGAATATGCTGTCCAGAGCTGGTCACCATACTACAAAAAGGACATAATTGAACTTGAAAAAATCCAAATATGTATGACTAAGCTTGTTCCAGAATTGAGGGATCTTGAATACGAGGAAAGATGTGAGCGAATGGGTCTCACAACACTTGAGAAGAGGAGACGAAGAGGTGATTTAATAGAAACTTATAAAATCCTAAATGGATTTGAGGATATTGACTATAAGCTCTTCTTTGAATACTCTGAGACCAACACACGTTCAAACACTTATAAACTAAAGAAAAGAGGTCATTGCAGAACCTTAGCTAGAGCTAACTCCTTTAGTGTCAGAGTAGTTAATAGTTGGAATGCACTGCCAGAAGAAGTAGTAAATGCATCAACTATTGGCTTGTTCAAGTCAAGGTTGGACAATTGTAATTATTGATTGTTATTATTGATGTTATATATGAATAGCAAAATAAATTTTGATATATTTTTACATATTGATATGAACTATATTTTAGTATTAAAAGGAGATTATATTCTAATGAATTTATTTTTGAGTGAACAAATTAAATTTTGTATTAAGTGTTTTGTGCGTCTACTCATCGTTGGAGTCGAGATGGGAGAAATACAAGACAGTCTCTTAACCTCCCATGTTATTGAAATAGGTAAGCTTGAAATAGGTAAGTACCTTAAATTCTATTCAATGGGCCATATAGATCAAGCACACCTTTCTGGGGAAATATAAAATAGATTATCTTAGTCAGTCTTCGACTGACCTTCAAACAGGTAGCACGTGTTTCGTAGAGCTCTCAGAATATTTTGATTATTTGATATACTTTGGTGTGTGACATAAACATAAATATTAAGTTATTAGATCATATATTTGGTTGGTTAATATAACAAAGTTAAATTGTGGTTATTTTGTATAAAAATTGTGGTTATTTTGTTTTGGTGAGAAAGTGACTTTTGTTTACTTCGGTGGCCATCTTGATTAGCAGGTTTTAAACTTGCTCACACAAATTTGGGTCAAATTCTTGTTGTTTGTAAGTTTTTGTTTCTATTATTGTTCTTGTTTAAGTATGGCTGACTGTTTGGATGTAGAGAGTATGCCTTTTGAAAGTAGTGTGTATGTAGTGTGCGATGTCTGCGGTGTAGAGAGGAGAGTTAATGTGTCTGAATGCCGTGTATGTGCTTTGACTGAGGAGGTGAGTCGATTACGTGCGGAATGCTTGAGACTGAATGATTTAGTGTCTGAAGTGAGAAGAGATGCAAGTGTACGTTTGAAGAGTCAGATTGGGACCAGGAGGGAGGAAGTTAGGCCTAGAACAGGGACTGGAGAGAAAGCAGTAAGTGATGATGAGTGGTGGGTGAAAGTGAATAGAATAGATAAGTTAGGACAGGTTAGGTGTGTGAATGAGAGAGACATGGAACCTGTTAGGCTAACTAACAGATTTGATGCCCTGAGAGAGGAAGAATTTGAAAGAGATTTGTCTGGTGTGGCAGTGCCTGAAAGTAGAATAGGAGGTCGAGTGAGTGAGAGCAGGAGGGAGGCTAATACTAGGCCTAGAGAGAATAGGAGAATGACTGAGGTGATTGTGATGGGTGACTCTCAGATTAGGTATTTAGATAGGAAGTTGAGTGAAAGTAAATGGAAGGGAGTGAGAGTTTGTCTGCCGGGTGCTGGTGTAAATGATGTGTGTGAGAGGTATGATAGGTTGGTATCTGGGTGTGAGAGGGAAGCAGTTGTGATTACACATGTCGGAGTAAACGATGTAAAGAAGGTGGGTACTTGTGAGTTACGACAGCGGTATAAAAGGCTGATTGAAAGGATGTGTGAAAGTAGAGTAAAAGGCGTTGTTTCAGGTGTGCTTCCGAGAATAGATGTGGGGATGGAATGGTTGTCTCATGCAATGGGGTTGAATGAATATGTGAAAGGTTTGTGCGAGGAGTCAGGATTGGTGTTTGTAGATGTTTGGAGTGGGTTTTATGGGAATAAGGGTTTGTATGCGATGGATGGACTCCATCTGAGCCGAGATGGGGTTGAGGTTTTGTGGCGGGAATTAGATAGTGTTATTAGGTCTTTAGAGGCGGGAAACTAGGTTTTGATAGTGGTCAGGGAAATTTTATGGCTCAAAGTGAGGCAGGGATAGGAAACAAACACAGATTTGTAGAAGGTAGGCAGGCTAATGGAAATGCTTTAGGGTTAAATTACTTGAGTAGTGATAATGGTCAGGGAAATACAAGAGTACAGGGTCGGGGAAGGAGAGAAAGGAGATGCAGAGGAGATAGGCCCTCAGGTGCTTCAGGGATAGGTGGGCTGAGTTGTCTTTACACAAATGCTCGTAGTCTTAGAAATAAGAGGGATGAATTATTTAGTTATATCATTCATGAAGATATAGATATAATATGTATAGTTGAATCATGGGTTAATGAAAATATATTTAATGATAATGTCAGTGAATTTGAACTAGAAGGTTATACTATGTACATTAGTCAAAGGAGAGATAGGACTGGTGGTGGGTTGATTATTTATATTAGAAATAGCATTTCTTCAAATCTAAATAACTCTATAAAGCAAGGACAAGGCGAATCATTACGGATAGATATTAAGGTTGGTAAAAATAGGAAAATACACCTGGGAGCTATTTATAGACCACCGGGACAGACTGATTGCATCGATGAGTTAATGATTAGGGAAATAAGTAAAGGATGCAAAGAAGATACAGTTATTCTGGGTGACTTTAATTTAACTTCTGTAGACTATGAAAATATGATAGGAAGAGATAGAGCAAGTTGTAAGTTTATGGAGTGTTTTGAGGATAACCTTTTGACCCAATTTGTTAATAAGCCAACAAGGGGTGCCAATATATTAGATCTAATTCTTTCAAATATGATCACTTAGTTCAAGGATTGAATGTAGGGAAATCATTGGGAAACAGTGATCATCAGATGGTTCGGTTTAATTTGCAAATAGTTAAGGGTAGAACAATGACAAACTCCACAAAAATTCCAAATTTTTATAGGGGAGATTACGATAAATTACGCGGCATGCTAAATCAGATTAGGTGGGATATAGAATTCCATGGAAAGAATACTTATGAGATGTGGGATATTTTTAAGACTATATTAAACATGGTTCAGGAACAGTGTATCCCGATGAAGTCTATTAGGAAGAAATGTAGGAAACCATTATGGTGGAATCAAGAAAAAAAGGGCATACCAGAGATTACAAAGTGAGAGTAGTTTAGATAATTTAAACCATTTTAGGTCAACCAGAAATGAACTAAATAAGATTATTAAGAAGACCAAAAGGACAGCAGAAATTAATTTAGCTAAAAATAATAATAAAAATCCTAAAAAATTCTTTAGCTATTATAGAATCAATAATAAATCTAACAGTGATAAAATAGGGCCTATTAAATATGAAGGGGTTTTGAAAGAATCTGATGAGGAAATAGTAGAGGTCCTTAATGATCATTTTGCTTCAGTATTCACAGAAGAGAAACCAGTTAGATTAATTGATGATAATTCTAGGTCAAGGGAAGTAGTGATAAATTCTATTAATATAGACAGAGAAGAAATTAAAGGGCTTATAATGCAGTTAAATACTAGTAAGGCATCTGGCCCTGACAACATTCATTCTAGGATACTCAAAGAAGGTGTAGAAAGTATTGCAGTAGCTCTTGAGAAGATATTTATTAGATCACTAGAGTCTGGAGAAATACCAAATGATTGGAAATTGGCAAATGTAGTGCCAATTTTTAAAAAGGGAAGCAAAGAGGATCCAAATAACTTTAGACCGGTAAGCTTAACTTCTATAGTCTGTAAAATTCTTGAGAAGATGGTTAAGAAGGGAATTTCTGATCATCTAGAGAGTAGCAGGTTAATTAATGATGCTCAGTATGGTTTTAGAAAAGGTAGATCGTCTTTAACTAATTTACTGGATTTTATGGATTATGTAACTAAAGAATTAGATAGGGGTGAGAAAGTTGATGTGATCTACTTAGATTTCAGCAAAGCTTTTGATAAGGTTCCACATAGAAGACTAGTTCATAAATTAAAGCTGCATGGGATATGTGAGAACATTTTAAATTGGATAACTGAATGGCTGAAAAATAGGAAACAGAGAGTTGTATTGAATGGAGTGAGGTCAGAGTGGAGGAATGTTATTAGTGGCGTACCTCAGGGATCAGTTTTAGGCCCTTTATTATTTATAATCTATGTAAATGATCTTGGGCAAGGTGTAAATAGCAGAGTGTCAATTTTTGCTGATGACACTAAATTGGCAGCTGTAGTCAAAGAGGTTGAGGGTAGCTTTAAAGTGCAGGGTGACTTAAATAAGTTGTTAGCTTGGGCTCAGAAGTGGCAGATGACTTTTAACCTTAATAAATGCAAAGTTATTAACATGGGGAGAGATAATAGGGAATTTAGCTATGAGATGGATGGGTATTGGCTTAATTCAGTTGAAGATGAGAAGGACTTAGGAGTAGTAGTAGATAGGTCACTGAAATTTTCAAAGCAGTGTATTGAGGCAAAAAATAGAGCAAATAGGGTGCTAGGTTACATTAAAAGAAATGTTAGCTACAAGAGTAAGGAGGTCATCCTTAAACTATACAACTCTTATGTCAGGCCACATTTAGAGTACTGTATACAGGCATGGTCACCACATTTTAGACATGATATAAACTTATTAGAGTCAGTACAAAGGAGGGCAACAAAAATAATACCATCCCTGAAGCACCTTGAATATGATGATAGACTGAGGGTATTAAATATGTTTTCATTTGAAAGAAGGTGTGTGAGAGGAGATATGATTGAGCTTTTTAAAATCTTTTCTGGGATGGATAAATTGGATTTCAGCAAGTTATTTGAGTTAGAAGGTAGTAATAGAACTAGAGGCCACCACTTAAAGATTAAAAAACAGAGGTGCAGACTAGATGTTAGAAAATATTTTTTCACTAACAGAGTGGTGGATTATTGGAATAGTTTGCCACCTAAGACTGTAGACAGCCCAAACTTGAATGTTTTCAAGCGCAGATTGGATGATTATATGGGGATGGAGGGTTAATTTCTTACTTTTTGGTATGTGGATATGTTTCTTGACTCATTCCTGTGGATGCAGTTTCTTTTTATTGTATATTTTGGGGGACTTTGATTTATTTTTTTTGACAGACTCCTATGGAGGCTTTAAATTATATATTGTAGATGCATGGTTGGACATTCCTATATATTGTTAAATTGTATATTGTAGATGCATGATCTGACAAAATCCTATGGATGCATTATGTGGGTGGGATTTGACGGATGCGGATGACCTTTGATAGGCCCTTGTGGCTTTTGTCATCCGTGAAATTATGTTATGCTAACTGGTTTAATTGAAGTTGAAGGATTTTCTTCAACTAAGCAATCACTGTCCAAATATCGAACTGAAGATATGTTACTCAAATCACTGATTGAAGATGATTCAATTGAATCTTGCTGTCTCATTGTTTTCAGTGGTTCTAAGTATTGTGGGGGTTTTCATTATTAGTGTTTAAAAGTTCACACACAACAATGAGTCTTTTTTCAGTCTTCCAGCACATTTTTCAATAAGCAAATTAGTCACTTTTCTAAAATTTATTGTTATGTGCTTCTTTTTTTTAGTATGGTCTTGGCAGTATTTAAAGTGTCAAACCATTGTATTTTGGTGAACAGGCCTAATAGCATAGATGTAGATTTCACTAAGTGATTTTTATAAATCTGTAATTAGATGACACTTTTTAGAATATAGTTATACACAATATTTTAATTCTTGATATTCTTTGAGGCTCATTGAAAAACAATAACAACACACCACATACACTGCTGGCTGAAACTGTACTTACTTGTAGACTAGGAACTACAACTATCTGTGTTGATTCTGTACAGGTAGCAACATGATGCAACAGGATTGTTTAAGCTACATGCGAGCTTTGTCTTCCCCTTTCACTACTTAAGAACATAAGAAGAACATAAGAAAAGAAGGAGACTGCAAAAGACCATTCATGGCCTACACTTGACAGCTCCTGTTCCAGTCAATACACAAAAGATTTCTTACCAGAGAAAAGTCATCAACATTGTCACCCTTTACAGGAGTTCGTCAGATCTAATCTACAATATACATAAAATGCATCCAGAGGATTATGTCCATTCATGCAACCGCAAAATATAATCTCCCCACTCCTTAGAAAAATATATACATATGTACATAAAAAAAGTCAGTCCCATCTAGCAGCTTCATCCATATATTTATCTAATCTATTCTTAAAACTACCCAGAGAGGAGGCTTCTATCACATGTCTAGTGAGCCTATTCCATTCATGTACCACACGATTTGTAAACCAATTCCTCCCAATCTCCTTCCTAAACCTATACTTATCAAGCTTAAACCCATTGCTACGTGTCCTGTCATGTTCACTAAGTATAAGAACCTCACCCAGATCCCCTTTATTATATCCTTTTACCCATTTGAAGACTTCAATCAATTCCCCTCTGACTCTTCTCCTTTCCAATGTATGTAGATTTAGTTTTCTGAGCCTTTCACCATAAGGTAAGTTCCTTAGCCCACCAATCATCTTTGTCATCCTTCTCTGCACAGACTCAAGCAAATCAATATCCTTCCTATAATATGGTGACCAAAATTGTACTGCATAGTCTAGATGAGGCCTAACTAGCGCCAGATACAGTTTTAGAATGACTTCAGCACTCTCAGTGCTTACACTCCTAATGAATCCCAATATCCTATTAGCTTTATTCTTAGCATTTAGGCATTGCTTTCTAGGACGAAGGTCTGAACTTACCAAAATACCCAAGTCCCTCTCACAATCGGTCCTCCCTAAAATTCTCCCATTTAATTTATAACTATTCAATGGATTATTTCTACCTATACTAAGTACACTACATTTGTCTATGTTAAACTTCATTTGCCATTTCTCAGCCCAATTGGACAGAATTGTCAAATTCTCCTGCATTACAACAGCATCAGAATCAGCCCTAATGGCCCTACCTAGCTTAGTATCATCAGCAAATTTACTCAGGTCACTACTTATACCTATGTCAAGATCATTAATATAAATTAAGAATAGCAAGGGGCCCAAAACAGATCCTTGCGGAACTCCACTGCTAACACACCCCCACTTAGATTTAACTCCATCTATACTAACTCTTTGCTGTCTGTCACCAAGCCATGACTGAATCCACCTAAATATACTGCCATCGATCCTGTGTGCTTTAACTTTGCTCAGAAGCCGTAAGTGTGGCACTCGATCAAAAGCCTTACTAAAGTCCAAGTATAAAATATCATAGTTTTCATCATTATCTGCTGCTTCATACACCTTACTATAAAAAGACAGCAAATTAGTCAGACAGGATTTACCCTTACTAAAGCCATGCTGTGATTCTTTTATCAACTTATGCTTATCCAAGTGATCTCTAATATTCCTTGCTATAATAGATTCCATCATTTTCCCTACCACTGATGTCAAACTAACTGGTCTGTAATTAGACATATTTGTTTTATCCCCTTTCTTAAATATGGGTATCACATTGGCTTTCTTCCATGCCACTGGCACAATGCCACTCTCCAATGATTTTCTAAAGATGCATGCTAGGGGCTCACTTAACACATCCTTACATTCTTTCAAAATTCTAGGAAAGAGCTCATCAGGACCGGGTGCTTTACTACTTTTGATTTTATCAATTTCCTTTGTCACTATCTCCTTTGTGATCAAGATATCCTTTAATTTCTCTTCATCATTACCCCGAAAGATCATTGACACCTCAGGTATATTTAGAGTATCCTCCTGTGTAAATACTGAGAGAAAAAAAGTCATTTAGCATTCCAGCCATTGAGTCCCTATCACTCACTAATTCTCCATTGGAATCTATAAGTGGGCCTATTTTATCTCTAACCTTAGTTTTGTATAATTGATAAAAACTTTTAGGATCATCCTTTGCCCTATTTGCCACTTTAATTTCATAATTTCTCCTTGCTACTCTAACTAACTTTTTAACATCTCTTGCTAGTTCATTATATCTCTGCCTTAAGTGATCCTCGCCATTTTTTATTTTCCTATAAATGCCCTTTTTTAATGCCAATATAATGCTTAATTTTATCTGTCATCTATTTTGGGTCATTATTTTTAGTCCTAATCTCCTTATATGGAATCTTAATCATCTGACCTGTAATTAATTGCTCAATTATTCTTTCATACTCCTCTTCAATTGTAATCTCTTCCTCCTGGTGATTATTGTCTCCACTAACTGATATCATTGAATCTATTCCTGAATTGATTTCATTGCCTGGTTTCTGTACAACTGCCAAATCAAGCCATGACTCTGTTATCGCAATTATATCAAAATTCTCTTCACTCGCTAACGCTCTTAAGAGATCTATCTTATTCCTTAGACTCTGACCATTTGTGTAGTATATTTTTAAGGTTTTTTTATTATTCCCATCTTCATTGTATTGTGCTTTTTTATTCCTAGTTATCTGCTCATTCACTTGTGCATTAGTCCCCCTATAACGCATCAGTATGCCCTCTCCCCTAGCTATTCCTCTATCTCTGCATCCCTTCCATTTCCTACACCTGCCCTCTATTCCTGTTATTCCCTTACCTCTAACAGCTTCTAGTTTCCCACCTGTAAGGACCTAATCACACTATCCAGCTCCCTCCATAGAACTTCAACACCTGCCCGACTAAGATGGAGCCCATCCATCGCATACAACCTCCTATTCCCGTAAAACCCTCCCCAGACATCTACAAACACCAATCCTAACTCCTCACACAGTCCTTTCACAAATTCATTCAAACCAATTGCATGCGACAACCATTCTACCCCCACATCCAATCTCGGAAGCACACCAGGAACAACACCTTTTACCCTGCTTTTACTCATCCTTTCAACTAACCTTTTATACTGCTCACGTAACTCACATGTACCCACCTTCTTTACATCATTCACCCCCACATGCGTAATCACAACTGCATCCCTCTCACACCCAGAAACCAGCCTATCATACCTCTCACAAACATCACTTACACCAGCACCCGGCAGACAAACTCTCATTCCTTCCACTTGCTATCACTCAACTTCCTATCTAAATACCTAATCTGAGAGTCACCCATCACTAGCACCTCAGTCATTCTCCTATTCTGTCTTGGCCTAACATTACCCTCCCTCCTGCTCTCAGTCACACTACCACCCATCCTGCTCTCATCCACAATCACACCAGGCAAATCACTTTCACACTCTTCCTCTCTCAGGACATTGAATCTGTTAGTCAACCTAACAGGTTCTATGTCCCTCTCATTCACACACCTAACCTGTCCTAACTTGTCTATCCTATCCATTTTCACCCACCATTCATCATCACTCACAACTCCCACACTGTTCCCAGTCCTAGCCCTATCTTCCACCCTCTTAGCACTAATCTCACCCTTCAATCGCACACTTGCATCTCTTCTCACCTCAAACACCAAATCATTCAACCTCTTACATTCCCCACTCAACCTCCTAACCTCCCCTTCCAGAAAACACACACGGCATTCAGTTACATTCACTCTCCTTTAAACTCCACATGCATCACACACCACATACACACTACTTTCAAACGGCATGCTCTCACCATCTATACAAAAAGCCATACTCTCAGAAATTTACCAAGGAAAAAGTTAACACTCACCAAAAAAAAAAAATTCTTGCTCAGGATTGCTGCCAGTTATCTTCCCCAAAAGAGAGGTCTCCGCAATTACAGGGCATCAGGTTTTTGTGGCTGCACAAATGGCAGCCTCAGATATATGTGAACAAATTAATGTAGAGGCAGTGTTAAAACAATAACGGCTGAGGTTTACAAAGCGGCACTTATCCTATGAAGCATTTGATGAGCCCTTGATTGATAAGAACATAACTATATATTACTATATAACTATATATTATTCGCAATGAATTAAAATTTTTATTGAAATCTTAGATCTCAAGATCAAATTGATATCAATACTATAAAATTTCAATGAATTGACAAACATTTGTAAATATGGTGTTCATTTATAAGTTAATTACATGAAAAATACCAAGATAAACAACCTTATGGCTGTTTCTAATAGCCAAAAGCTGTACCTTTGTTTTAATATTAAAAAAAAGGTAATTTTAATTTCAGTTCCTGAAAATATTCCAGTAGTTGAGTAAGACATGAATTTGTGGATCGAAAACAATGCTGGTAACATGACAGAATCTTATACTTATCCAGATGCTCCATGATATTTTTCTTCATAAGCTTTTCTAAGGTCTTGCAAGGGATGGACATCAGACTTACTGTACAATACTTTACAGCCTTTGTTTTATTCCCTTTCTTGAATAATGGGGTAATGTTAGCTTTAGCCCAATTTACTGGGATTACTCCTGATGTTATTGATTCTTTAAAAATATATAGAAGTGGCATATTCTTTAAGCATTTTAGGGTTTACCCCATCTGGACCTGGTGCTGATGTGTCCTTGAGTTTTTCTAAGACTTCCTGAATATCACTCACAGTAAAATTAAAGTGGGTGAGTACATTGCAATGAAACTGGTTCTCAGTAAATGTATCAGGATTGGTGATCTCCTGCACAGACTTTCTGAAATTACACATTCAGCATCTCACATGATTCAAAGGTAGAACTAGCTAGTATTCCATCTTATTTCATTAGTCGGTTCACACCCTAGGCATAGTAATAGATAGGTCACTGAAGTATTGAGGCAAAAAATAGAGCAAATAGGGTGCTAGGATACATTAACAGGAATGTTGGTAAACCTGAAGATCCATACCCCACAAACTGTACTATGGGTTGCTATATGGGAGGTCATAGCCCCCCCCATACCCCCCCCCCCCTGCTCGCTACGCTCGCCTTCAAGAACAAGTAATAAAACAAGTTAATCGCACAGTTGGGTGAAAATATGTTGGGAGGTGGAATAAATATTAGGGAAATGCAAGTGGGAAAGCTCACTGGGTATGGATCTTCAGAATTACCCTGTATACAAGCATAGAGCAAATAGGGTGCTAGGATACATTAACAGGAATGTTGGTAAACCTGAAGATCCATACCCCACAAACTGTACTATGGGTTGCTATATGGGGGGTCATAGCCCCCCCCATACTCCCCCCCCCTGCTCGCTACGCTCGCCTTCAAGAACAAGTAATAAAACAAGTTAATCGCACAGTTGGGTGAAAATATGTTGGGAGGTGGAATAAATATTAGGGAAATGCAAGTGGGAAAGCTCACTGGGTATGGATCTTCAGAATTACCCTGTATACAAGCATGGTCACCACATTTTAGACATGACCAACCTGCTAGAGTCAGTACAAAAGAGGGCAACAAAAATAATACCTTCCATGAAGCACCTTGAATATAAAGATAGACTGAGGGTACTAAATATGTTCTCATTTGAGAGATGTGTGAGGGAAGATATGATTGAGGTTCTTTAAACCTGTTCTGGGATAGATAAGTTGGATTTTAGCAAGTTATTTGAGTTGGAATGTAGTAATAGGACTAGGGGTCATACTTAAAAAATAAAAAACAGAGATGCAGGTTGGATGTTAGAAAATATTTTTTTCACCAATCGAGTGGTAGATTACTGGAATAGTAAGCTATCTGAGACGTTAGACAGTTCAAACTTGAATGTATTCAAACGCAGATTAGATGATTATATGGGGAGGGGGGGGGGGTAACTTTTGGGGGTATTATTGTATATTACGATTGATTTGGATTTTGACGAGTCTTGATAGGATGTTTTTTGTTTTTGACACATTCCTGTGTATGGTTCGAATTGTGTATTGTAGATGCATGATCTGACACAATCCTATGGATGCATTTTGTGGGTGGGTTTTGACAGATGCGGATGACCTTTGAAAGGCCGTTGTGGCTTTTGTAATGTGTGAAATTATGTTATGTTAAGCCACAGTGTCGTGGGGCGAATGTGAGAGTGTTTGAAGGGCCATTCTCGCACCCCTTTTCTAATAACCTCTCCCTCTTTCTGTAAGAATGTGTGTGTGAATGGGAGATGTTATATATATATATATATATATATATATATATATATATATATATATATATATATATATATATATATATATATATATATATATATATATATATATATATATATATATATATGGGCGTCATCGCGATAACAATATCGTGTTATCAGATATTTTGTTCCGCGTTATCGATTAATCGGTATCGCCGATACTTTTGGCTCCAAACTAGCGATAATCGATAATTTCAGTTCAGTTTTGGGGTCCAGTTTAGCACAGGGGCGAGTAGCGCGTGCCTTGGAGGCAGAACTATGTAGGTCCGAGCTGTGAGGAGGATCCTCAAAACCTATGAGGAGATGAAGGACAGCCTCACCAGGTAAGAAACTAAGAAACAGTATTCAAATATTTTTACTATTGTATTATAAAATAACGCTATATATAATGAATAATCCATATTGTATTATAATTTTGGATTTATCGATTATCGGTTATCGCGCCCACCTATATATATATATATATATATATATATATATATATATATATATATATATATATATATATATATATATATATATATATATATATATATGCTTACCTTAGTGAAAAATTAAGAGGCACGAGAGTCAGAGCTCGTATAAAGTGCCTCTTCTCTGGTTTTGAGTCTCGTACTGGTCATACCTATTATTAAAGGTGTTAACACTGGGGCTACTAACTATATACTCGGTGAGAAAATTCCACCTGTTTGTAATCCTCGCATTGAAGAATTTATTTTTCTTGGTGGTCCTGTACCGTAGCTTCTTCAACTTCAGGTTGTGTCCCCTGGTCTCTGGGTGATCACCTCTTGGAGGAAGTTGCAGAAAGCTCCCGTCTCACACCTTCACCCGACCCTTGAGTATTTTGAAGGCCTCGATCATATCACCTCGGACCGTCCGTTTCTCAAATGTGGCAAGTCAAGACAAGGTGGGCCAACCTCTCCTCATAGGGCAAGTCTATGGGGAGGGGGGCGCTCTTGAAGGTCGTCCCTAATTTGGGGGAACCTTGAAGGTACTCGTGAGGACAACTCATGAGCCTTGGAAGGGGGACGCTGTTTGCCAGTAATGGTGATAGATTACTGATTTACGCTTAATCTTTTGGCAAGGACTCGAGTTGATACAGATGCTCCAGGTGGTTTTCGTTGCCCTTCCTTATTTCCTACGAGAGTTATTTTGTTAATTGCTATGGGATGCCCTAAGCCAAGGGGTGGTCTTATTCTAGCGACGGGGTCAAATAGCCAGGAGGATGAGGATAGACCACACCAGGGTAGAACACCCGTATTTTGGGAGTTATGTAATCACAAGGAATTGCGATTAACGAAGAAAATTGCGCAACGGCTGTTTTGCCGATTAATTAGGCTTTGAAGCAGGAAGATTGCGGAACAGCAGGATATTGAAGTCACCAAAGCAAAAATATAATTATTATTGAACTAGACTTTATTGCACTTTACAAAAGTTCTTTAAAAAAGTTTTAAGTTCTAAGTAGTTTGAGGTCAAGTGCGAGCAAAGTCTAAGGAGGCCGGACGAATAAAGCCCTTAAGAGTTACATCTTAATGTCTGCGATAGGTACAAGACTCTATACAAAGATGAATTTCGCGAATCCGAGAGATCAGACTGAACGATATATAACGCGATATATTGCTATATAAAACAGTAATGTAATAATCCACTTTGTTCTGGCTTCACACCGTTATATATTCAATTTAGGCCACGCCCTACAAGTTCCTCGTCCAACTAAGCCACAAACCCAAGGGGGTAGTAATTGCCGTCTTTTCGACGTCAGCCGGGCTTGGTCTTTCGACCTAGCAGCTCATTCCGGGCGCAATCCACGATTAGATCGAAGTGCTTCAAGAAATTCATTCCCAGGATGGGTGTAGTGATGTCTGCTACAACGAAAGACCATCGAAATGACCTTATTAAACTTGGAATGGCCAAATCCGCACTCATTTCCCCGTGGATTATAATCTTCCCGCCGTTTGCATTTGAAAGATTTATGCAACTTTCTTTGATGTTGCCTTTATTAGAAATGCTGGCTGGGATGGTTCAAACACTCGCCCATTTTCGATCAGGAATTCGTACCTCTGGTTGTCGATTTTTGGGGCTAATTTTAAAACGGCAGCATGCCCAGTGACGCAGTGGCTAGAACACGCCTTCCTAGTTTCCCGGCGACGATGGTCTAGATGAGGGCTGAATTTGTAGATCCTCCTTTTTCTTTGGCCCCTTGCACCACGGCTTACACCACTTTGCAGTGTTACTGTAATAGAGATGTGCACGACACACTATGGCCTCTGATCCTTCCTAAAAGGACGCACGTTCACTGGGATGAGGTTTAATTTGCCACCACACTCGCAAGTTGTTTCTCGCGCATTACCGCTGGATCGCTCGCATTTTCCGCACTATTCACATTAACGCATTGTTCTTTGTTAAAAAATTATTAATTCGTTCGCGAGTTTACTGATTTGGGTTAACGAGAGGTCTTTTTGAGTGGCAATTATCGGTGCAATGGTAGGAGGCAATGATTGAATAAATTTATGCCTCACAAGTTCCTCACCTACTCCAAGCTGCAAGGTTGTGCGCCTTAGTTCCGCCAAATTTCGCGAAGGACGGCCAGTGAAAGTCGATGAGGCTGTTATTCTTTCGAATAATTCTGGCTTAGTCTTCTCGAATAGACTTACGACTTCAGGCTTCAATCTCTCGTAGTTTTCATCTCCGAAAATGTCTGCAGGCAGGCGGTTCACTTTTTCAGGGGGTAATGGGGCTAATATTTGGTAAAATTTTGTTACCTCCTTGGTGATTTTTGAATTGTAGAATTGAGCCTTTATCATCCTAAACCAACCCGTCACTGCAGCGTCGACGAATACTGGAGCATTTATCGTCACGGCACTTACTGACTCTGCCTCACCTTGCCTCGTCTGATTGACTTCCATTCTCTTTCCTCTTCTTTGTGTTTCCTCAAATTTTTCAATGTTCTTCCGCTTCTTGTTTTGTTTGGTGGAATAACGCCATTGGTTGCTAAAAATGGACGGTTCTTAATGTAAGGTCGCCAGTTATCGGGGGCTCTTGAAGGTCGTCAGTTATGGGGGGGGGGTTCTTTTGAAGCTAGTCGTGAGGACAACCCAAGAGCCTTAAAGGGGGAGCTGGTTGCCAGTAATGTAGATAGATTACCGAGTTATCGCGTAATCTTTTGGCAAGGACTACGGCTGATACAAATGCTACGGTTGGTTTGCGTGCCCTTCCTTAATTCCCACGAGAGTGATTTGTTGATTGCTATGGAGTGACCTAAGCCGAGGGGCCGTCTTATTCTAGCGACGGGGTCAAACTAGCCCAGAGGATGAGGATAGACCACACCAGGGTAGAACACTGGTATTTCGGGAGTTATGTACTCGTGAGAAATTGCAATTAACGAAGGGAATGCGCAACGGCTGTTTTCCCGATTACTAAGGCCTTGAAGCAGGGAGACTGATGAACGTCAGGATATTGAAGTCACCAAAGCAAAAATAGAATTATTATTGAACTAGATCTTATTGCACTTTACAAAAGTTCTTTAAATAAGTTTTAAGTTCTAAGTTCTCACATATATTAATTTCGAGGTCAAGTGCGAGCAAAGTCTAAGGAGGCCGAAAGAATAAAGCCTTTAAGAGTTACACCTTAATGTCTGCGTTATGTACAAGACTCTATACAAAGATGAATTACGCGAATCCGAGAGATCGGACTGAACGATATATAACGCGATATATTGCTATATAAAAAAGTAATCTTATTCTTTTGTTCTTGCTCCACACCGTTATATATATATATATATATATATATATATATATATATATATATATATATATATATATATATATATATATATATATATATATATATATATATTTATATATATTCAATTTAAGCCACGCCCTACAAGTTCCTTGTCCAACTAAACCACACCTCCCTCTTTTGTAAGGCCTGTTAGTTTGTCGGTATTAACATAACTAGACTTTTGATTGGCTACTGCCGAACATATTAATAAGGAAAGCACTCTATTGGGTAAAATTCTCTGAGGGCGGTGGCATGTTGTCATGGAGACAGCGTATTAATCTAGTTTCTATTTGTTTAATAGTGATTGTAGAGAAATGGCTACATTAAGTATCCCGTAGGAGGATATGTACATTAAAGACCCCCGCCCCCCTTATGGAGAAAGCCAGAGAAGCGAGCCCCCATGAAGAGAAGCGTGGGAACGGTAGCCGGCGAATAAAAGTAACTAACTACCCTGTTTGATCTACCCGCCGCTTTATGCAGTTAGAGCTAACATTTGTTTTAAGGCGACCACTTAAGGCCCTTAAACGACGCTCTAACGATCCAATTACCTACGAGACCCATAAACCTGTGGTTAGGCCACAAAAACAAGCGGTGCTAGTCAAAAGGCACGCCAAGTAGTGGGGCGGTTGAGAGTCTCTCTAATTAGCAAGCCGACTTTGGCACCCCAATGCCAACCTGTGCATTGCTCGCTCTCACCAGATGTAAACTAACCATTCGCGTTTCCCTCTGTGGCCTGGGCCCTTCGCCCTTAGATGGGGCGGTGATCCACCTATAAATAAGCTCCGAAAAGAAAGAGAACGGATTAGAAGTCTATACGAAAGTAGAAGGATCAGTTCTTGAAGATCGATCTTTCAGCCAGACAAGAAGATTAGAATTCGATAAGAGAGAAGAAGGTTCAGTTCGTGAAGATCGATCATTCAGCCATACAAGACTATTTCCGTGAGAAACGATAGGATCAGATTGAGAAAATCGATCCCACCTTCCCATGCCGAACTAACATGAATAGTCAATCTTTATATCGGTGCCATACTGAAGAATCCTTTACAGGCATAGAAGAAGTCTGCCGGAAGAAAAGTAAACCCGCTCACACTCGAGTGACTCTCACACCTCAAGCTCCGTAAGAGTGAGAGGGGAAGAACACAGCCCCAACGAGGTCCCGTTCTTTAATTACGGTAAAAATTTCACCGAATACTCCAAAAGCTAGGAGAATACTCCACGTTGAAGAATCAGATACCAAGAGGCGTCAAGGTCATTCCCAAGAGGATTCTTGGAGCGAAGAGCCCCGTAACTCCCACCGTCTTCTTAATTTAACCAGAGGCAAGTGTGCAATAAGAGGTGACATCGTCTCATCTCTCTCCCACCATACCACCTCTACGAAATTGAATCCTCAGACACAACAACACGCCAAAGCGAGAGATAAGCCCTTCAGCGACATCCGGCAATCCCTAATCCCTCCTGTCATGTAAGTTAGAAAGAGCATTTATATTCATATTGCGATAGTAGGAGTTTAGTACGTCTCACGTTTTAAGGGGAGTAGAATCCATTGTTCGTGAACCTCGGTCATATTGGCTAGTAGACGAGAGTACTTTAACGTAATGGTTTATCGCTAATCAAATAGGGTCGCAATAAAAATACTAATCGGCAATTGGTGTGTTTACGTGTAGCCTTATTTGTTTATTTTTGTCATCGCAGTCGTTGCGATAGGCCTAGATGCCAACCGGAATAGTCGAGTTTAGCCTCGAGACAAGGATAGAAAGGTGATAATTGTTTGTTTGTCATAGTTAAGCTTTACATTTAAAATATATGTTTATTTTGGGTTAATTCTTGTGTTTCCTCTTATCCTTACGTGTTGAAGTAGCTCTTCCTTAAGAACAAAACAACCGAATTAGCACTCTTAGATCAAGGCCTACTTCATCAAAGAAGTACCTCACGTACCACAAAGCATACCGCGACAAAAGTGGTGTCAAGAGTGGAGTGATAAAAAGGCGCAATCCTGCTACAAAAAGTGGTGTCAGGTCTGTAGGTTTTATATTAGAAAGAACCCAGCAACGTCTAATTAAGGGAGAGCCAACACGTAAAAGGAATAATAGAATATTTGACGAGAGGAAAATTAGTAAAGTTAGGGGTGGAAACAATCTAAAGGTAATTGTTAGGCCAAGTGGTAAGTTTCGGTGGTGGAGTGGGTCAGGCTTGATTTATAAACAGGTAGATGACTGGCATACGCGCGATGGCATCGTTTAACCTTTATCGGCAGCAAGGTCAAAGCCTCGGACTGCAAGGAACCGATCTGAGCTCGTATATCCAGGAGAAAGAGAGAAACGAAAGAGAAGAAAGAAGGGAAAATACCAGAATGGAAGCCGAAGAAGGTAAGAGGAAAAGGGAAGCCGAAGAATGTGAGATGAAATGGGAAGCCGAAGAACGTAAAATGAAACTGGAAGCTGATGAAAGAGAGAAGATAAGGGCCCACGAAAGAGCTCTTAGTAAAGACCAGTTAGAGGTGCAGTTAGTGACATCCAAAACAGGAGTGTCACCAGAAGCCAGCATGAAACTCCCGGAGTACAGGGACGAAGAAGATTTATGCTCATATCTCTCCCATTTTGAGAAAATATTCGAAGTCAATAATTGGGACCTAGAAGAAGATGGGGTCGCCAGACTATTACCTCTACTCAATCGTAGTATGAGAGAGATATTTGTATCTTTACCCTCAGAAGCGACTGTGGACTATTCCACTCTCAAAGCCGAACTTCTCTCAGCAACAAACCTTAACCCAGAAGAATATAGGATGAAGTTCAGGCAGGCCCGTATAAGACCTGGACAAACCTGCAAACATTTTGGCTTTGAGCTTCGTCGAAGCCTACAGTTTTGGATGGAGTCAGAAAGGGTAGAAAACGAAGTCGCTTCGGTCGTCGACTTCATGCTTAGAGATCAGTTACTAAGCACACTACACCATGAAATCCGTGCATTCATTAAGGACTGAAAAGCTTTTACCTTCAACGAGTGTCTGGAAGAGGCTGACCTCCACGCGGTAAATCATCGTTTATATCCGAGGGAGTACAGGAAAGAGAAGGCTCCCTCTCCAAAGAAAAATGGGCCGCCACCAAGGCATTTGCAGAAGAAGCCCTTTAAGTTCTCAGCAACAAAAGGAACTTATAAGCCAAATTTTGGAGGGGAAAAAAAATCAAAAAGAAGTTAGGGTTCCACAGGGATCATACCCTAATACCGGCACGTATCCCAGGAAGCCCGTCACTTGTTATACCCGCGGAATAATAGGTCACCTGAGTTTCCAGTGCTCACAGAACTCCCGACTGAGGGAGACCTCGAGACAACAGGTGCAAAACCTGACTGCCGCGATCCCAGCAGGACAAGCTGATGCGTTTTCCGTCCCCGCGCCAACATCCGAAGGGCCCCAGCAACAGGTAAACTTTCTATTCAACAAAAGTTCGCCAGGCGTCCTACAATTTGAAGAGGGCACTGTAAATGGGGGCCGAGTATCTACTTTAGTCAGAGACACCAGATGTGCGTGTATAGTGGTATCCGACAAGTTGCTGCCTCCAGTAAAACCTAACCATAAGAAATTCGCAATCGTCCACGACTTTTTAGGACGCGATAATCGGTTGGACGGACATGGTAGTAACTCTGATTAAGTTCTGCGCAGTACTAATCGGACAAAAACCCCAAATTTCCCAGCAAGAAGTGGCCCAACAAGTAGCCACCCGGTCACAAGAAGCCCAGAGGAAAGAGCAAACTGATGAGTTGACCCCGAGGATTACCCTCGAAGACAATGGGTTAAAATTGACTTCCTTTGCTATTGCTCAGAAAGAATGCCCCACTCTTAAACCTATATGGGAGAAAGCTATTAAGGGTGAAACTCTCCAAGGGAAAGGAAAGAAGCCTCTCCAATATATCGTAGAAGACTCACTTATCTACCGTACTATCAGCGAGGAGGATAAGGAGAGCAACAAAGCACTGTGTGTACCTCGAGAATACATGCAAAGAATCTTGAATACCGCGCATGATGGAATATTAGCCGGACACTTTGGGCACAACAAAACGGCGCAGCGGATATTCAGATACTTTTATTGGCGCCAGGCTGCCAGGGAAATTGTGGCCTATTGCCGATCATGCGACGTGTGTCAGAAGGATCTATCCAGAGGACGGTTACCTCCCGCGCCATTACAAAAAGTGCCCGTTAAAACCGAACCATTCTTTCGGGTGGCTATTGATTTGGTGGGACCAATTCACCCCCCTTCAAGAGGAGGACACTCCTACATCCTTACCCTAGTGGATTGCGCCAACCGGTTCCCAGATCCTGTGGCACTACGGAAGATTGACACTATTTCCTGCGCGGAAGCATTAATTTCAATATTTGCACGAGTAGGCCTGCCTAAAGAAATTTTTATCGGATAGAGGGCGCCAATTCACATCAGAATTGATAGAGTATTTTAATAAACTACTGCTAGTCAGGCCAATTTTGACGAGTCCATTTCCTCCATCCAATAACGGAATTATCGCTGGCCTAAGTGACGTGTCGTTTTACTTTGACAACGTGTACGTAGCTACCCGT